>FR997738.1:12222828-12822828 GCA_905475445.1 Ochropleura plecta
GATTTTGGGTAAATATTTTTCTCTATATATAACTTAAAATTAAAGATCACAATCATCATTATCATCATCCAATAATTGGTAATTGCTTAGACTATATTACTATTTAAAATTTTTATCTTAATTTTTCTAAGCAATGACCAATACTTATTTGACCAGTCAATAATTCTTGGATGGTGTTATTAATTCTATCATTGATTTGCATGCTCTCTTTTTTTCTTTTAGAAATTTGAATAGGTCCTGATTGGTTAATTTTATTATAGTAAAATTTGGCGTCTTTTTCCACTCCACTAAGAAATTGACCAATATTTGGTTTTAAGGGCATTATTTTTTTTACTCTTCCATTCCACGACTCTACCATATTGTTGGTTCTATGACTTTCGTTAAAAGTGTTCCATACTTTAGATAGAACAGGGTGTTGGAGCCATGTTTGGACAAAATAGTCATTGAATTTCGTGATTTCAGCGTTATTTGGACTTTCTCCCATCACATACAGCCAGCCGTCATCTAATAAATTGAGCGGCAAATGTGACAAAACTGTGCATAATTTCACATGGATCCTGCCCAGTCTAGATTTTATTACTCCAAGCTGCTTGGCTTTACGCCACAAGCTGCGGCTAAAATGGAAAAAACAGCCAACTATTTTCACTTCTGGAAATAGACCTTTTATAGCCAATATCGCAGTCACTTCAAAGTCCATTGAAATGTGTGTGGGCTCCCATTCTTGGACTTGACTTTTTATCATTTCAAATAAAATCTCGTAAGTGACCTGTTTTCTATCAGGAAGTAAAGCATACAGCACGGGAACTATGTTGACGTATTCTTCATTGCTGCCTATATCCGCATGAAAAGTATATACTTGATGGAAACCATTGGGACAAATTTTAAAAGTGCCGTCAACAAAAAATCGTTTTGATTCTTTTAGATATTTGGTCATTTCTTTTTTTGCAAAAATTATTATGCGCTTATTTTTGTATGTATAGTCAGCGAATAATAAATCTTCGTATTTTTTAGGTAGTTCTAGAATTGTGGCGTTTTTGAAATTAAGTTTTTTAGCACCTAGTGCTTTGTTTCTTTGATTGTATAGTTTGTTCTTGATGTTATTAAATTTAGGTAATGGACTCAATAAATTGATTCCTTTATCGGCAAGAGCTTCCATTGATTCTTCGAAAATTTTCGGTACAGGCTTATTGATATTGTTTTTAACAGCTTCAGTACACAATTGCATCTGCCTTTCTATTTCAATCACTGCATGATCCTTTGAACTATGGTTATGGATAGTTTCATGTAATATTGTAA
Organism: Ochropleura plecta; assembly: GCA_905475445.1. Classification (NCBI taxonomy): domain Eukaryota; kingdom Metazoa; phylum Arthropoda; class Insecta; order Lepidoptera; family Noctuidae; genus Ochropleura; species Ochropleura plecta. The sequence continues at coordinate 12,224,125 of FR997738.1, forward strand.
AAGGGGGCGGGCTCACTTTGAGTATTGCATTACACTTGGTCTTTTTCTTTGTACATCTCCATATCTCTGAGCCATCTTTGTTATTTCGTTTCCAAATATAATCGTATCCACCTCGACAAAGCATTCGGTGTCCTCTCTTGGTTCTTTGAAATTCTAAGTTGTCAAAACCATGTGAGGTTGACGGGTGTTCAGACATTTTAACACCAATCCTTAAAATAAAAAAGTAAGCGTTAAAATTTCAGCTTTCGTAACATGTAAATTTGTTTCATTTTGGACTAGGTCTTGTACACCATTCAGAAATATAGAGAAAAAATCGGTAGTTCTTGGAAAACTACAGTTTTATTTTTCATTTGCGGAATCGCCAGCGCAAAATAAAATTAAAAAATTTGATTAGCAACACAATTTTATGTGCAATACTGTTCATACATTGAAATAATGACTTAATGAAATGACTACAGACTCACAGTATTTTATCATTTTAGAACATTAGCAAAGAATTTATATAGTACTAACGTACAGAAGGGCCACTCTCCGCCCCCCACCGATCCGCGATACCGCCAGGCAACATCATCAACACGCATGCATGAGAGAAGCATGGGTGACCTATTCATTCATCCATAATGTTCACGCACACATTCGCAGCGTGTACAAACGTCATTTCTTCAGTTTAGTTGTAATAGTTAATTATACCGCGTCGTTTCTATGGAGTGTTCCCCCTGTGACATTAGTTATAATAATAAACTACAGATATTCATAATGAATTACTGTGTTGGCGCTTAATGAAGCGATGGGACGCCACGACGTGACAGGGCCCGCTCCGGCTACGTAAGCGCAGTTGGAGTTTCTGAACGAATGCAGTTCGAAATTTCAACAGACCAAAAACAAAAGCCAAAAGTGGTCGTTTTTAGTTTCGTGGAATAATCTTACAGTATGTTTGGTTCGTCAATTATATTATAATTTTATGATATTAGCATCCACAATGTTTTCAGACAAAAAACACATAAAAATGTATTGTACAAGACCTAGCCCAGGTTCTATACATTTCTGAAACACCGCCTTTATATTTATTTACATTTGCACTTTATGATATATGAAATGCAAATGAATGTGCCCTACAATAAAATACAATTAACATTATCTTCGAAATAGGAATAAGTAAACTTTAATTCACCTTTTAAATTAACTGATTTTATATTATTGCCTGGAAGTTTCAAGGCCTTAAGATTAAAACTAATAATTTCAATGTGAAAACAAATCCAAACCATCCATTTTGAAGTGAGCAATTTTAATGTTACAAATTATCATTTAAAAATGCTTAGTATCAATTAAAAGACATACCTAACCAGTTGTAAATACCAAGTTTAAGTTAAATGAATTACTTTATTAACTTAAACTTGGTATAATTACCAGACCTAGGAGTTGTCGGGGCACGAACTAGGGATATAATTAGAATGCCTTGTACTATGAGTAAAAACACGTATTGCCTAAGGTATTAGTATATCCACAAATGACTCTTGAACTTGAAATAATAAGTGTTCAATATACACCACTGTAATTATCGATAAGTATGCATTTGTCAATAAGGTTATCTTATCACTAGCTTTTGCCCCGACAACTCCTAAGTCTAATAATTACTTAACACTACTCATACAAATAATATGAGAAGATAATGAACAAAATATTGCGAAATGTACTTACCAAATACTTATAACAAGAACAACACCTCACATACACTGTACCACTTTCAACGCACGAACGTCCTACTGTGACCTTAAGATTCGTAACTCAACGACATGCAAATAACCATACAGTTAGCATTAGCCAATCAGGAACGTATTGTTTACGGATGGTTGACATATTGATCGCTGATTGGCTAATTTTTTACAAAAGGGTTGCTTTTACCTGAGATTTTTGTTTGTTTTAACTCAGGTACTTCTACCCTTTTTTAAACGTTATTACCAACATTTTTAAGGGCATGTAAGTAATAATCATTTCTATTTAATTATTTTTTGCCTGCTGATATTTTGAACATCAAAATTAAATTTCAAGAGAAGTAGTAGTAAAACGTAGTAGTTACTATCGGAATTTTTTTTATGGGTAACTAAACAGTTTTGCCATTCCAAGCACTTTAAGAAAAAATGTATAATTTAAATAAAAATCGTGTAAACACTTTTGTGCATGATTGTTATGTTATAATAAAAATGCCAATGGGCCGTCCTTTGCTGTTTTACATCATGGTGTCAATCAACGAAGCCAAATAAGGTATTCGTCGATTGACACCGTGGTCCCAAACAGCCAATTCAAAAAACGTTCTTCTGCGATTGACACCGTGGTGTCAAAAATTCATGGTGTCAAACAGCGAAGGACCCGTCAATACGATAGTCAAGCCCTTTTGAAATTCTTAGATTTTTAGGAGTTGGGACCTAAAAGTTATAACCAGTTTTATTTTTGAGGTTATGTCCTAAAAATATTATTACGTGTAAGCACATAAACATTGTTTTGGTGAAAAACGATATGTTCTAGATAGCTGGTGCTATCTTTGTAGTGTTTTACTTATCATTAAGTTAGCAAATTGACATGAGAACTGTACCTATTCAGTAGAGTGCTTTAGGAGACCTACGTCCAGCAGTGGTCTGTAATAGTTTGATGATGATGAATGATGAAGTGCTGATGCAGTTTTGAGTGTGGGTAAATAAAACAACTTTGTTTTTGCAGGAACTTACATTAATTTTATTGTTGTTATAATTACCTAATTGATTCTTAATATTATTTTATCTAAGAAAGGGGCAGGTCGGGTCATATCTTCATGGCAAGCGTAACTAAGGTACCAAATAATGCTCATAACATGTGAGCAGCATCCCATCCAGTTACAAAAATCATTAAATTCCGTTTCGTTTAATAAATCTCTATGGTGGCATTATTTGTAGTGGCACTATATGGTCCGCGTACATCTATAATATATCCATCAGAGGCACAGAGGACAAATGGCTTTAATAAATTCCTATATTAATGAAGGGAATATGTATCCTTTTGAAATAAGTAATTACTACTTTTTTGTGTATTTATTTATATTGCATCAGCTATTGTCTCTCATCAGCTGGTGCATTAGGCTCACAAAAATGTGATCGGCAATGTATGAATTTCTTGCTGTCACTTGCTTCCTTCTTAAATGAGAAAAACCAAGAAATCCTGGAACATAATCAGTTAGCAAAATATTTATTGCTACAGACATTAATGTCTCTAGGGTCCTTATCGGAACTTGAAATAGATATGACAATCTGTCCTCTGAATCCCCAGTCCTTAATTTACACAATAAGGCTGTTAATGCAAAACTATCCCGATGCATATTCCTAAGCCTCGTTGTAACATCCAATATTTGTTGATGTTGTTTATTTATGCCTATAAAGTACTGTACTTGGTCATCGGAGTAGTTTTGAATATTCGCATAAGAGATGTTACTTAACCCTTCCATTAAAATAAAAATTATCTCCTCGAAGTGTGTGGAAGTACAGCTATTAAGGCTATACTCAGCAGTATACAGGTTTTCATAATAAAATTAGCGTCCTGTCTATGTAAGGAGCAAATACGAGCTCCTCTTGGTATAAAATATTGATACTTAACCAATACAGCTTGCCTGGTTTCTTCAGGCACAGTATTTCGCTCTGGTTCCATGCACTCTTTGGAAAATGCAGTGTCTTGGTGTTTCAGCCGCTCTTCTTATATTGAGCAACACAATATGTTGGGATCTTTCTTCTGGTTCTTCTGGAACATAAAAGCTCAAATCTCGAGCTTGGCCCCAGCAAACTCCACAAACTTCATTCATGGATGACATCTGTAAATAAATAACATTTATGAAATACAAATTAAACACTAAGTTTGATAGACATAAATTGCGCCCATCATGACCAAGCTACAGAATAGTTTATAACATCCAATGATTGGTTTTCACCTTACAGAAAACCTTTACCAAAAATATCTATGTTGTGTTAATATGAGAGAGAAGGGCTATGTGAAAATGGTGAAACCAGTATATTTTGTTGATAGTAGAGCCATCATGACTGTCCCAGATTTAGCATTATAAAATAGTAATTGCCATTTTCATGACACATTTTTATAAGCTAATTACTATAAATTAAATATAATTATTATTTCATATATACCTGCTGGTGCTACAACAATCGAGCAGTGTTGTCGCAATTCCACTCTTGATCTGATTTTGGGGTGGATAGACTGACCACATACAGCACACATCAAATCATAATGATCACCCTCCAGATGATCAGGCACAATGAGTTGAATATTTTTATTTGGTGAAACAACCCTAGTTCTTCTAGCTCTTAGACAACACGGTACATAAGCTTCATCTTCAGAACGAAGCTAAAATAAAAATTATTAATAAAGAAAAGCTTGCATTTAAAAATGCATGGTATAAGTGGAAAATAATTTACATTGTTTTAACACATACATAAATCAAATCAAGATATATGTGTATATGATATATGCTATACCTCTCGTGGTTGGATCCATGTAGCAACTGTGTTAGCCATTCTTTGTTCTTTTCATTTGCATCTTTAATCAAAATCCTGCGTCAACTGATTCATAGTATGGATTGTCCGCACACAACACAAACACTTAGATGGCATTATTATGCTTCTCCTCGGCATATTATCAGAAGAATGTGAATGAGTAAGTCAGCAGGTGTTATCTGAAAATAATTAAGTGATTTTGAGTGAACAACATTGCTTTATATGACTATGACACTATGACAGTCATACTAACAGAGTAATAACTATTATAACAGGCAAGTAAACAATACATATAAACGATCACTCAAGTGTTTATACAGGATATAGGACAAAATGTAAATATTTATACAACCACAAGTGTTTGTTATTTTTTCAAATAATGTTTAGATTTGTTTTAGTATACACATTTTATTTTAGTATCATATCGCGTAGATTAAATGGTAAGGACTACTTTTTAACACGTAAAAGTTATAACTTAACGTAACTGACACACTCGTACGCAAAATGTTATTTGGAAACTACTCACATCTCTAGGATATACCCACAGCCGATTAGTATTGACAATATCTTCACTCTCATCGGATACAGCGTCCTTTCGCGAAAGTACTATCAACAGATAGAGTACGGAGCACCAGTAGTTCAACTCAACGTAAAAATGGCCAGATAATTTGCCATATTGCTCAGATGCAGTTACAAACTATAAACCAAAAAAACAACAAAGCACACACAAGAAAAGATTTTCGGGATTTTTCTATCCTGTCAAAAAAATTGCCAACACAAAAAAACTTTGATGGCGAAAATAATTCCTATAGTTAAATAGTTAATAATTAAGATTGTATGCAATAATTATTCATTGTAAGGTATAATGTGTAAGAGGTTAATTTTATTTACTCTTATTTCTATTTTTAAATAATCATTTATCATTTTGAACCTCGTGATATTTTACAAATGGCAACTTCTAAAAACATAACCACATTTAGTTGCGTTCAGTTTAAGATGATATTACATTTAATTACTTAAATCTTTTAATTGATATAATTCATTAATGCAGTGTGCTAAAAATACTAACGTTACATGAAAATGAATGGTTTAGTTGCCTTAATAAGTGGTACAAATTCTATCACAAAACAACAAAAAAAGTATGCGGTACGAATTCTGCCGTTCGCCTTTAAGTTCTTAAGTGTAGTACATGTTTAATTCTTAAACATACCCATTTTAGTTTTTATTGGCATTTCTGTTTTAGCTAAGAAAGTACTTATATCTATCTTAATATTAATCATTTTGTTACTTTGCATTTAATTAAAATAAGAACCTAATTCCAGGTGAAGTGTTTTGTTTAGCTTTATTGTCTAATTCATAGTAATGAAAATAGGTATATTTGACCAAATAAAAAAAGGGTGTTTGCTTTGTATTCAAACTAGATATATTAAATGATTCTATTGTTGTTTAGTTTACTATAGCTAGATTTTCGTGTGTATATTTCTGAATAAAATAAAAACTCATTGGTCAGCTTATGTTTTGTTGTCCTTCGTCTCCTGACATAATGATGTGTAGAATTAAACAAGTAGGCTCGATAATCAATTATTGTTTTATTCTTTTCCCAATGCTATACATTTACATTGTTGGTCGTTCTATCAATCCGCGGGAAAAAGGAATTGACACTTGACAGTTGGAACTGACACATACATATTAAATTGACATAGACATTGACCCATAAACATCCCCCCTTTTCAAGACAATTTTACTTAATTCTAAAACTAAAACTATTGCCCTAAATCTGAACTATCAACAAAATCTTTAAACAATCGGTTTTCTAATCCGACGTCCACTGCGCGTTACATTAATAATTTCGTTATGAAGTGAGCTATTGGCTTCGTCTGGACTAGGAGTGGGCGCATTGACATCAATATTTGTTGATTTTTCAGATGTGTTTAGACAATTATTAAGAGGCTTAATACAGGATTCATCAGTACTACTAGGCTCATCTGGTAAAATATCAGTTTCAACAATAGGCGATTTATTAATTTCTACAGATGAAATATCTGGTGCATTATCATCAGTAAAATCAAATGTTATGTTTTCCTTTCTTATTTCTCTGTTTTCCATATCATTAAAATTAAAAGAATTACTTGGCTTTATATACTTTCTATTCCTCCTATACCTGTTCCCTAACTCATCCCCCACTACGTATGAACGAGGCTCATCACACTTCTTTACTATTTTGCCTTTAGTCCAATTAGCATCTAGAGATTTTTTAAAATAAACATTTTGATCTACATTTAATTCTGGGAGAGATTTTGATTTCTTATCATAGCTTTTCTTTATAGAGTCTAAATGATTAGAATAGCTATTATCATAGTGTGAGACTTTAGGTTTTAAATTACTCCTTGAAATTGGTATCAATGAATTTAAGTTTCTAGAGAATAACATCTGAGCAGGAGATGGCTGGCATATATGGTTTAGGAGTGTTCCTATAATTTAACAATCCTAAGTATGGATCCGATCCATCCTCGTGACATTTTTTAAATATATTTTTAAATATTTTTACACCACTTTCACTTTGTCCATTGGACTGTGAATGTTTTGGGCTTGATTTAATATGCTCTTTATAAAATTCTGTAAAACATTCAAATTTATCTGAGGTGAATTGCGTTCCACAGTCTGTTACTACAATTGCTGGTATGCCATGTCTTGCAAAAATTGATTTACAATTCAGTATAACACAATCACTCGACAAGTTATCAAGTTTACATACTTCAATATACTTGGAATAGTAATCCATGAAAATTAAAAAATCTTTGTTGTGAAGCGTACAGATATCAATGCCAACCTTGTGCCAGGGAATTTTCTCTATAACATGATTTACTAAGGGTTCTTTTTGTAGATTTGGGTTAAATTTTGCACAAGGTTCACATTGCTTAACTAATAATTCAATATCTTTGTTCAGTTCAGGCCAGAAAATACAGGACCTAGCTCTGATTTTACAAGTACTTAGACCTACATGTCCATGATGAATATTTTTTAACATTTCAGGCTTCAAGGATTCTGGTATTACAATTAAGTTACTTTTCAATACAACACCATCCAAAACACTTAACTCATCTTTAAAGGTCCAGTAATTTCTTATACTTTGATCCACATTATCAATATTTTTTGGCCAACCATTTTTTATATGAAATATGATCTTACTTAGTACATGATCAGAATTAGTTGCCATTTGAATTCTTTTTAATTGAACATTGGATACAGGCAAACAATCTCTTTGGAGTTTTACATGACAAATTATATTCTTATGGAGTTGTTTCATCTTAAGTTCATCATCAACATCAGGACAACTACGTGACAATGTATCTGCAATGAACAGTAATCTGCCCGGTTTGTATTTAACTTCTAAATTATAACCCTGTACAGCTAACATCATTCTCTGGAGTCTTGCTGGCACTTTATATAGAGGTTTTTTGAACAATGTTTCCAGAGGTTTGTGGTCTGTTTCTACATGTACTTTACGACCATAAGCATACTGATGCATTTTATAACAACCAAAGACTATTGCTAACATTTCTTTTTCTAGTTGACAATAATTTTGTTCTGTGGAATTAAGAGAACGAGACCCAAATGCAATTGGTCTTCCATTTTGCAAAACCACTGCACCCATTGCTGTTGATGAACTATCCACTGATAATACAATATCTTGATTAGTGTTAAAGAAAGCTAAACATGGACTACTGCACAAAGCTTTTTTCAATATCTCAACACACTTTTCTTGGTTGCCATCCCAGGTAAACACAGAATCTTTTTTCATTAGTATACGCAAAGGTTCTATTATTTTTGAGTAATTTGGAATAAAGCGAGAAAGATAATTACACATTCCCAAAAATCTTTCCAAATCTTTTTTATTTTTAGGATGTTCCATTTTCATCACCGCCCGTACTTTACCAGGATCTGGAGATACGCCATTTGCAGTAAATTTGTGCCCTAGGAATAAGAGTTCTGACACAAAGAATTTACATTTGGACTCATTAAATTTAATGCCATTTTTTAATGCAATATCCATAACTTGTACTAATCTATCATGGAGTTCTTTCACTGACTGGCCATAAATACATAAATCATCAATATATGGAATTACTCCTTCTACATTTTCAAACATTTGTGCAATAATTCTACTAAATTCTTCTGGAGCAGAACTTATGCCAAATGGTAGCCTTTTAAATCTATACCTGCCAAATGGGGTAATAAATGTACAAAGGTCTGAACTACTGTCATTTAAATTAAGCATCCAAAATCCATTAGATGCATCCAATAATGCAAAAACTTTAGCATTTTGCATTTTGTTTTTAATTTCATCAAGAGTTGGCAATTGATATTTGGGTTGTATAATATATTTGTTTAATGCCCTTGGATCAATGCAAATTCTCAATTTACCATTTGGTTTTCTGACAGAAACTAAATTATTGACCCATTTGGTAGGTTTTGTTACCTTTTCAATAACACCTAACTTCTCCATCCTATCCAATTCCTGGCGCATTTCAGGCATCAATGAAAATGGAACACGTCTAGCTACTTGCACAGATGGGACTGCTTCACTGCTTAACTGTATATTTACTGTCCCCGGAATGCAACCAAGACCACCATCAAACAGCTCACTGAAATTAGATTTCAAATTTTTTATTAAACTATGACCTTCATCATTGTTACATGTGACATTATGTACATTTACAAGATTTGTGTTTGCTGAAACAAAATTGTATGTTAGACATGTTTTGCAACCAAGAAGAGTGGGAATGTTTCCTTCAATTATTATAAACTTGACATTATATTTCTTTTTATTGGGATGTACTATTTCTAACCAACAAGTACCTCTAACTGGTATACATTTACCATCAAGTTGAATAACTTTTTTGTCACAAGGTAAAATTTCTGCACTTTTTAAATTCAATTGTCTACATACCTCAGTTCCAATTACATTGCATGCAGCCCCTGTATCCATTTTAATTGGTATTTTTGTTTTATTTACAGTAAATTCTTGAATTATTTCATTTCCAATATAACCAACAAAGAAATCACTTTCCTCACTGTCATCAGCACTGTTCCTTTCTTCAACTATATTTACCTGTTTCTGAATATTTTGCTTCCTGGAGCTGCGACAAACCTTACTGAAATGGTTTGGTTTTTGACATTTGAGACAGTTTTTTCCATATGCTGGACACTGGTTTAAATTATGAGTAGACGCACAGTATCGACAGTTCTTTATTATTTTGGTGGAAACCCTTTTATTTATTACCAGAACTTCATTCTGGTTCATGTTGTTCTGTGCTTCAACTTTTTCTTTATCATATTTGTTTGAAGCCTCCGCACTGAGTAGGTTCTTCATAACATAGTCTAAGCTTAATTTGCTGTCTTCTTCTGCCATTAGTTTTGTTTTCAGGTTATTGAAATTATTATTGAGACCAGCTATAATTTTAGAAGCAGTCAGGCTTTCTCTCAGATATCCTAACTCGCAGGTATTCCCAAGATTAATAACTGTTTGAAAATAGTCCTCAAGTGACTTGTCATTTTGACACACCGTAAAGAATTCATTTCTTTGTATTGTTAGGCTTCTTCTAGGAGCGAAATAAAGAAGAAATTTATCTATAATCTGCTGCAAAGATTCTTCACCATTACAATTGAAGGAATTGTAAATTCGAATACCCTGGTCGCCAATATAATTAACCGTATAGTTCGGTACGGACCCCTTCGGGGGCTCGACATTCAAACCTCCGCTGGCTCGGTACTAGCCCCGAAAGGGGTCGAACATTTAAGTCATACGACCTCCTCATTATTTTTGTAAATATTTTATTTTCTGGGTAAAAAATAATATGGGTGTGCATTCATTAGGATAGTAGAATAAAAATCTCATATGTAAACGTCATTAGAAGTTCTTTAATTATTGAGCAAGTTTCTTAATTAAGTCTTATAAAATCCAAATGCGTAAATTACGATCATAGCCATTTTGACGGCAGTGTAGGTCGACGCTAAAAATCATAAAAAAAATGGTTTTCGGACATATAAGCTCCACATTGTTGGGCCTGATTATCGTGTCCTTTTATTACGTGCAGAAATCATTCGTAATTGAACTTAAATTAGCAGTGGTAATGATACATTTTGAAATCTAAAGTCGAAGTTTCGCGCCAATCGTGCTTGTTTACATTTTTCATTCCACATTATATCACACGGACGCGAATAGATTCTATAACAAATGAGACAAATATCATTGGAAATATTATAAATAACATGAACATGCCCAGATCTTATCGTAATTTGCAATAATAGGACCATTAACAAGTAATATTCATAACCACTACTAAATTTCACTTTCGAAAATGACGTCCATTTCTTTTTTTTTAATTTGTGATGTGTAAATGCGATTATTTCAATCGATTATTTTCTTGTAAATCAATCAACTCGAATAATTAAATTAAGGAATATCAGAAATTTATAGATGAAAATAAGAATAATATTGTAATACGTGTAAAATACTATAAATATTGATAATAATATTTTTTACGCCACTAAAACCGACTCAACAAACAGTAGAATCTGATCTATGGCTAAATTCGCGCCAATTTTATTTTCAGATAAAAATTCAAATAAGGAATGCGCTCGCTGTTCGAATTTATATTAAAATGTTTATTTGCTATTTTATTAATAATTTGGTTTTGTACCTACTATTTGAATGTGAATTGCAAATAGAAATAAATAAGGTTGAATATAGAACGCCCTTATTATGATCTTGGTAGGCACAGTAAAAAAAATCAGCCAAGATAAATTATATTTGTTCGACAAAATTGTTTGTAGTATGGTTGGATTAGTTATTTGGAAAGCGTTTTCATTCTTTCCTAAAACATGGCTCGTAGGCCAAAGTGTTCTTGGAGTGGAAGCCTTGGGATAAAAATGGCCTAGACCGAGACCACAATAATTGAGATGGAAAAAAAAACCCCGGTACACGACATCAAGAAAACTCCAGGTTCAAAATGGGTCCATTTTGTACCTGGAGTTTTCTTGATGTCGTGTACCGGGGTTTTTTTTTGGGGTGGGAAATCATCAAATAACTTCCCCCGCTCTAGGCGAAGCGGGGGGGAGTGTCAGACTTTTACTGACTAATGTCCACCGATCGATGTTCCTTCTTTTACTCGGGGCCGCGGTATCTCTTTCGAACAACCCGCAATCCCGGCAGGACCCTACCGGGGTTGCGGGTCTGACACTCCCGAAGTGAGGCGCCACGGCATCCTCACCTACCACCTGACGAAGATCCTCACCGGGCACGAAAGTTTCGGGACGTTCCTGCACATCATCGGGCGGGAGGAAACACCCAGGTTTCACCAATGTGACTATCGCCCGGAGGACACGTTGGAGCACACAGGCAGTCTGCTCTTTTGAGCGAAGCACCGCTCTGTCCCGGAGGAGATGGTGATGTTTAAAGGAGAGAACCTCAAACCAAGCCAGCCACCGCGGGAGACGCTACAGGGGTCGGGCGCCGCGAGACGACAACGACTTTTTGTTAAAAGTTTAACAGGAGCGGATATTTAATGATTTCCCATCCAATTGGCGCAAGACCGATATAAATGGCGGAATTTGAATTTCGGAACTAAAGAAGTTCCTGAGAAGTTTATGAGAAGGCCTCCTTCAAATTCCTAAAGAAGTCCTTAAATTCCAAAAAAGAGAGATACACTATTTAAAAATACTTTTTAGGGTTCCGTACCTCATAATAAATAACAGAATCCAAAAATCAAAACTGTGGTCCCTTGAAGCTGTGAAAAAAAGCCCTCCAAGTCTACGTAGAGAAAAGATATGACCGTTTATGTCGTCAGTTTGTACGGAACCCTTGGTGCGTGAGTCCGACTCGCATTTGGCCGGTCTTTTTTTAATAGGCTGAAGTTTTCCTTATACCTTTCAATTTTTTTTATCCAACCAATACTTTTAAGTGTCAATATTTTAGAGCCCCGATGTGTACGGAGTCCCTGTATGTCTAAAACAAGGCTCTACTGCGGAGGCATGGCTTTCTAGGTGCGGTACGGTATGGTTGTGCCGGCTGGGCTGCCTGACTGGCTACCTACAGAATTAGCATGACCTACATAATTGGCCGCCATTTTCATTTAATTATCGTCATTCAAGAAAACAGCCAAAATCTTTTACCGCGAAACCGTTTGACAGCAAATGTACCTCAAATCTGGGCGCATAACAAAATAATTATAGCATAATAAAAAAGCACGTGACAAAATGTCTTTCTGTTATAATCGATATCATAGATATTTGTACAACTATAATATCTATAGTAGAATATTATGCCACCTCCATAGCTAAATTCCTCAATGGTCCCAAAACTTTTTTTAAAGTTTACTCTATTACGATTATCGATTAGGTTGAATGCAACTTTTTAATCGTAATGATGAAACTTAGTTTTACGGTCAGCACTAAGAAATGTCATATTGCAACACATTTAGTAGTATTTTTTGTCGAGATTTGTATCGTGTTTTTTTATTAATTTATATGTAAAAGCGCAAAAGTAAGAATGCAGATGGAATGTCACTGTTTTTATTTTAGATTTCCGATGTTATTATCAAATGGTTATCTTGTGTATGTACATTATTTCCAGCGTTTTTAAAGTACCTAATTTTTAAAAGGGTGTAGTAATATGTATTTTACACACATTTTGCAATAGATTGACGCCGTTTTATCGACCTTATGAGGTTTTTGGAAATATAAAACTCAAACTTATCGTATGACACAGCCGCTGTGATTTATTTTTAATAACAAAATTGAATGCTGTAAATTGATGAAAAATCTTGAATTTCATGACAATTCGCGTCAATTAAAGAAATTGACACTTGACAGTTGGAACTGACACATACATATTAAATTGACATAGACATTGACCCATAAACAGCTTATCTCATGTTGTGCTTAAGTTTTGTTTGTTTTTCGATAAGTTTATAAATAGGTAACATTTTGTTTCATAACACCTTTGTCCCCGATGGGCAGTATGTTGGCATCCCCAACATTTTATTAATTATTTTTATTATCTTGCAACACTCACTCGATGTCAAACAACTGTCAGTTAAATAAAATATAGCATCTCGATTGTCTCTATGAACAAGTCACGCCTTTTATTTCACGAACCTTTTCTCTCAATTATACTGGCTAAAACTACAGAAACATAAAGTTTAACAGTTTGGAATAATGGCATCAGTATTTCGAGTAGGGTCACTTGTTCTACAGTGGCTCACTTTTTTTCCGAGGCGTATTTTTTAACACCTATTTAAGTTAGGTTATGGAAATTCGGAATGAATATAGTGGAACTAATGTGCTTTTAAAATGTACAGTCATTTTTAAAGAAATGTAAGACAGAATGTAAATATTGTACCTTTTTAAAAAAAACATACCACTGCCACTACAATACATATACATACTACAATAGCCACTGTGTACCATAGGTTTGGCACACTGGCTCACCCCAGAGTACACAGTGGACCGTAGTGGTACACAGTGGATAGTTTGTACTAATCACAAGTAATAAAACAAATAATACGATAGTTATTCAGTATTTATTAAGCAATATGTCAACATGTATTATTATAGAAATAATTTTAAACTTTTTCTAATAAATGTTAATGTAAAAATCCTCGAAAACTTAACATCGAACACAAACCTTATAAAATAACATGATAATATTCATTTTTAATAAAATAGGAACGAAAATACCTCATTGGTCTAAAACAAAACTAATATTAATTCAAAATGAGATCAAGATCCCGAGATCAATCAAAAACTTAACCTTAAACTTAGTAAAAAAAGAAAGAAACGAATTTATGCTTTGGCTACCTACCACAATTAAATTCTTACTCAGTCGAGAATTTGAATAAGAATTTAATCATGATAATTACTATCTTTAGATGTAGGTAATAAAATTAAAGAAAACACATTTATGGGCAATGCTTTGGCATACAATTCTACTGCACATTCAATTGAGATAAATCAATTGAAAAATAGTAATAAGACTGTTGACGTGTCGTGCTGCCACCGAACGAGGGTTTCGGCAATATAGATTTGATGTCAGCTTCTTTAACAAGTGACAGATCCGGCACCGTGGGCATATAAAATTTGCCTGGAGTTTTCTTCCTTAAAAAACTGATGTAATATTCCATATGTTCATTTCTGCTTTCCAACACTTTTCCAATGTAAAACAGTTTCTGTTTTTTTGTTGAAAATTCTACCAGAACATATTCGCCTTCCATCGGAGGTCGAAGTAAAGGTCTTTTTAAATCACGTTCAGTCATGGCAGCAATTTCCATGTCTACGTCTTCTTCAAGCCACTCGCTATCGTCGTCTGATTCCTGATATTGAACTACAGACTCATCATTTTCTTCATCGGAATCATCTTGCAGAACTTTTTTAACAATTTTCTTTCGTTTGATATCCCTCTGTCTAGTGGTCTTGGCTTTAGCTAACTCAATCATGGTTTTTTCGGGAGTATCGGTAGCTATCATACTTCGACCTAATTTTCTAGGTTTTCGAATTGATTTTCTTGGCCCGGCTTTAATTGGATCTCGGAATACGAACGGCGATATGAAACTAACATTATTTGTGCTGATCAAACTAAGCGGAACGTGACTTTTTTCAGGAGTTTTAGGCGTAATGGCTGGAGAACTTGGATGTTCCAGTAATGCAGACATATAAGATGTCCCGGGTGTTACTTCTGGTTCAATTTGTAAAACTGTTCCTGCAAAGTCATCTTGGCTCTCAGAGTCAAGTATTGAAGGTGAACCATCCCTTTCCGCATTTATCTGCAATGTAGTTGACTGACCGGAAGTGTCACCGTCTTCGTTCGCTGGAATATGGATAGTTGTTGCATCGACAGGCACAAGATCTTCGTCACTTTTTGAACACACAGTGTCATCCGATTGCACTCTTTGAATTCGCTGCATGGCATTAGCATAAGCTTCATCTCTAATGTGAGTTTGGTCTGTTCCAGCAACGACACTTGACATCACGATCTGACTTGGCCTTTGTTCTTCATCGTCAGGATACGGGCGATCAGTTACGGAACTTGGCATAAAATCATCGTCAGTAAATAAATTGCGGTCAAACGGATAAATTCCACACTTCTTGAATGAGTTGATTATGTTTACAGGCGTCATTACTTTAAGGAAAGCAACACCCACGATTTCACCTATTTCATATATAGTAATAGGTTTGCCCGGGTTTCGCAGCATCCACGAGTCAATGGCTGCATTGTAGTAAGATTTAAATGGTCCATATATACCGACATCAAGTGGTTGTAACTTTGCGGAAGTGTGTGGGTGTAAGGTCAAAATATGAACACCCGAAGTCTTCGCTAAGTCCAAAGCATTCAATGATAAATGGGACTCATGATTGTCTAATATAAGTAAAGTAGGGTTTTCTACTGTAGAATTGGTATTCTTGATGAAATGTTTTATGACGTCTGGAAATATATCGGTGTTCATCCATCCACTAGGCGCAGCCAGCCCCAATGTTCCTGGAGGAGTGTTCTTCGTCATGTAAGATTTAAAATTTTTTCGCGGAAATACCATAACGGGAGGAAGTGCTATTCCTCCTGCACTTATTATGCAACACGTAGTGACTAATGTGCCACGTTCTCCGCTAGTTACTTTACCAACGTTTCGGCGGCCTTTTGGTGCAATGACACGCTGCGGTTTTTGAACTGTAGTGGTGGATGTTTCATCCAGGTTAAAGATACGAGTTCCATCTTTAAAAGCGGGAAACCTCTGCAATAAACTTTCTAGATTTTTATAAAAAATCTCCACATTAGTTCGGTTGAAGGCCGTGGCTCTTGCAAGACTGCATGGCTCGGGCTTCCGCAAACTGAGGTCTTTGTGCCTTTGCCTGAATTTCCTGAACCATTCCTTTCCAGCTATTTTATTGTTCACCCAGTTATCAGGCATCTTTATATTATTTTTTTCCGCCATTTGGTAGGCTACTCTCCTGCACTCTTTTTCCGACAACCCGTAAAATATTGAGGAACAATATTTATAATATTCTTTAAGGCTTTCTTCTTGTTTATTATCAAAAACTTTTCTTACTTCATAATTAGGGATTAAGCGCATTGTTTCCACAGACCCAAAACTTTTGAATTTATTAAAATAACGCCTTAAAGTTGTAAAAGGTATATTGAAGTTCTTAGAAGCTTTCCTAACACTCATTCCGCCCTGAATGCTATGAAGAGCTTGCTTCATACTTTCTTCCGAATGATTCCCGATGGTGCGAGGCTTTTCTGGACGAGGCATTCTGAAATAAGAATGTGATTTTGAATTAAATTGATTACCAAAACATTGCAACATACATACTTTCAGTACTGATTTGAGAATCTGTATTTTAATCAAAATATTACAAAAAAAACCAGTTTAGTACACAGTGGCTCATGATCCACTGTGCACTTACGTGATCTGAGCCGATGTGGACGTTGCCGACATTTTGAATACAAACTACCACAAAAAAAAAGCTAACCTATATTTCGAGAGGAATAGAACAGGAAAACATTCTTAAATAAGTACAAACTACAATGGAAATGTAAAAATATTCAAATACCATACTAGACACGTGGTGGAACAAAAGAAAACTTACCTTATTTTTTATTTTTTTTGTCACTTAAACTAAATTTTCTTAGCACACAAACACCACGCGTCGTACGCGCTTCCCGACTGGTTTCGACGAGTTCATGTACCGACGGCTACATTGGGTGAAAGAGACAGATATATATCTCTGGTAGTTTCTTAGATTCTTAAACTGAGCCACTGTTTCTGGTATAACCACTGTAGAACAAGTGACCCTACTAAGAAAACCCCTACTCGGTGAGCCAGATAAAGCTGCCATTATTGTAATGACAATATGTCATTTACACAATTTTTTAAGAGAGAATTCCAGTAATTATATAACTTCAAATGAGATAGATACGGAAGTTTATGGACAATTACGGGAAGGGTCTGGAGGCATGACTCAGAAATGACTTCATTTCGACCTATAGTAAACACAGGTCGCCGTTCCGCCAAACAAATAAAAGAAATAAGAGACGAACTGGCCGATTACTTCATGAATGAAGGTTCGATTCCGTGGCAGAACCAATATTCTTAGGTGTAGTGTAAGTGTCAAAAAAAATGTACTAATCAAAGATATTTTACTACCAGATGGTGTCAAAGCCTGACCACTTCGTCTTTATCGCTTCAACCCTGCAGTGTTCCTACCATAAAAATCTTACCCTAAATATCGTGACGTAATCACTATCCATCTGGTAGTAATATATCTATGGTACTAATATATCATTTAATGGGTCTAAATCGTGTATAATTTTTTATTAAGAAAGGTATGCGACCTTTTTTAATAAAAAAATATACACGATTTAGACCCGTTAAATAATATATTAATATGAATAATAATCGTGAAAGTTTAAAGAACCGTAAACGCGGGTTACTTTAGCTACTTTTTTCATCTTTGTTTAGAAATTATCTTGTAGTAGGGACTATGGTGGATTTCTTAGCATTTTAATGTATTTGGTTCATAGGTGTGGTTAGTAGTTAATAAGTAACTATGCTATTTTCCCCAATTTGTATGTGTATTTTTTTTATTATTTTTTTAGTTTTGAGCCAATGTTGTTCTTTGAAGGGGGTAAGTTTGTCCTGCAGATTTTATTAACCCAAAAACGATATTTATCACAGCATTGAGCCAATGAAAGCCCTATACAATGATAGATAATAGAAATACCAATATTGTACCAAAAAATCCGAGTTTAATTTTCAGAAAAAAAAAGTTATAATAATGTTTTATTTAAAAATAATAACAAATGTTAACAAAAATTAATAAATGCTTCAATATAATTTTAAGAAATAACGTAGGATAAATCAACATTCTAAAACTAATCATAACAGTCTTAAAATTGAGAATCATTGTTTTCTTATTTTACTACAAAAAATATAAAGTTATTATTTATTATAGGAACTTTCTTAGACCAAAATGAAGACATCTTGTTATTCTTGGAACTTAGCCATCTAATTCAGGAACCGAAAAACATCCTTTCTTTTCATATTTGGGAATATTTATCTTGCAAATAATATCCTTCCAACTATAGAGTTGTTCGTCTTTGATAACAGGCCACCGCCAGAATAATTTGCCTCTTTTCATACAGCTCACAAGGGCTCCCTCTTCGCTTACGAGTGCGGTAATCTGGCCAGGATATTTTTGTGAGTTCCATGTAACCAGAACATGGTCTCCTTTGTTAAGATCCTAATCTTGTCTTTGATATCTGTAGCTATCGATCGGTTCTTCGATGGCACTTCAAGCTGAATGGGAGATAACTCTGGAACTTGAGGGGAAAGCCAGTCTTGAGAACATACAGCGTTTTTCAGCTCAATGTATTGTTCAATCTGAATAGAAGGAGAGCGTCGGTCATCTGAAGCATCGCTCAGCATGGGCAATTCTTGAAACTGAATAACAGGTGATTTCCGTAAGTTTACTGAACAAATATCATTTGTGGTATCAACATTTTGTAATGCCGACTGTTCTTCATCAATTTCCATCATTATTGCTGCAAGTGGAACGTTATCTTCTTCATCGTCCCATGGCATCACGTGATCTTCGGTGGAAGATGCAAGACTTATCCTTGAATCACTGCAACTTGTTGAGGAATCAGAGCGCTGTCGTGGTCGTCTACTTTTTTTATTTTTTGTTTTGTTTTGTAGCTGACCTGATGGGCCTGCTTCTGCAAGATCAGTAGCAGAGATTGACTTTCCGGGTGCAACATTCAGTTTCTTCTTTTTTACAGTTTTCTTTTCTGGACATATATCAGCTCGATGTTGTATTAACTTTTGCATAAATGAGTCAGCGATAAGTTCTGCATGAACAATCCGATCCTGTCGTGGTAGTCGGCTCAGAGGCTGCTCTTTGTCTACAGGATATATTCCAGTCTTCTTAAAACCAGAAATCAGATTTTCTTTGGTGTCGGTCATTGAATCCAGAGCTTTTTTCAAGAGACGAGGAAATTGTTCTTTTGGTGTTGTTGGCAGTGTTCTTCCCGACTGACTGTTTTTCCAGTCCAGCAGCACTTGTCGCCACTTACATTTTAATGGCCGGAAGTAAGCAACATCAAGAGGTTGCAAGATGTGCGTTGCGTTCGGGGGCAAACAAATGAAACTAATGTTATGTTTTTCACACTCCAACAGGACTTTTGGACTGATATGCGATGAGAGGTTATCGCCAATGACTACTTTCTTTCCAGTTTGTTTCTTCAGAGTGGGAATAAGATGATTAACAAACCAGTCTTCAAAAGTGGCAGCATCTATCCATCCGCTCTTTGTCCTATTATAGCGAGCGTGCTTAGGACCATTGGTAGTCCAAGTTGACCACAGATGTTCAGCTTTATAAATAATATAAGGTGGGATATCTTGTCCAGCAGCATTGCCACAAAACATTACTGTGAAACTGACTTTAGTGGCATTAATTATTGTTTCAGGATATTTAGTTCCACGTCTACATATAATTTTTTTCCTTCCAGGGTCATCGCTGATGTTGGTCTCATCATAATTATAAATGTTTTCTGGAGAAACATTCTCTAATTCACCGCTAACGTTTTGAATAAATTCACATATAACCTCTTCTGAAACTTGAGCTCTAACTCTTTTGATATTGTTAGCTAGACGATTAGACAGGGTTCTATGTCTTGTGAGGAAACTACGGATCCAATCTCTGCCAGGGACATTATTTTTGAACTGTGGCGCATTTCTACCTTGTGCCATGAGACAGTCTTTTATTACCATTTTTAAGTCAAAATCGGTCACAGGAAAACCAAATTCGGAAAGGGCTGTTATATGTGCGACAAACGAGTTTTCCTCAGTTTCTGTAAATACTGTTGGCCGGCCTGGTTTATTAGTAAATTTATTAGTTCATTTATTTTTTATAGTGCTCCAGGGAATACCGTACTGCTCCGAAGCAGCACGTTGGGTAAGGAGTTTGGACCTCACAGCATTCAAACATTCTTCTAATTGTGCCTCCGTGTAGTCAATATATCGACGGCTGCCAGGCTTCCGCTGATATTTTGACGGCATTGTGATGGCTGAAAGTCAGGGAACACCATTAATTTATCGAAATGAAATCAGGTTCGGTATATGGCTAAGGTTTCGGGTAACTTTGGCTCATGAGCCAAAGTTACCCAATAGTATGAGACAAAGTAAAGCCACAATTTATTTTTAAGATTTTGGTACTAAGGATCGTAAAAAAAGTATAATTTTTAT
Source organism: Ochropleura plecta (assembly GCA_905475445.1). NCBI lineage: Eukaryota > Metazoa > Arthropoda > Insecta > Lepidoptera > Noctuidae > Ochropleura > Ochropleura plecta. Next base: position 12,244,949 of record FR997738.1, read on the forward strand.
AGTGACTTTACGTGCTAACACATTTCTGACACAAACAATTTCATATAATATAGGAAACTTACCGAAACTCACGGTAACACTACAAAGTTTGCAGCCGTAAAATATGCACGTTTTTATGCAGGTAATTCCGAATTCAACTGACAGGTTAAAACTTGCTTAAAGTTTGCTTGACCAATCAGAAACAGTTACCTCTATTGCCATCTAGTATTTGTGAATCGAACTAGACCGTTTGCTGTCATTTTACCGACAGGCGGGAAGTTCAAACTTTTTTCCGTTTTGAGCCAAAGTTCCCCCCCAGAGCTAAAGTAACCCGCATTTACGGAAATTAAAACTTTGTACTTACAGTATTAAGCGATTCCCTAGGTTTGTCGCGATCTAGTAAAAAAGAAAATGCTTCATATGCAAACCACGAACTTTGATATCTGCGTTGCACCTGAAAAAATTTAAATTCGTAAATTATTTTGTTATAAGTACCTACTTAACCCTTTGACGCTTAAAACCGATTGGAAAAGATTTTTAAATTCTTATCTACATTTAAGTGATACTTTTGATGAATTTTAAGTGTATGTAACAACAAAAACATCATACATTTATTATTTTATGTTTTATTAACGGGGACAAATATGTCCCAATATGCGCCAAAGGTCACATATTATACTGATTTCTCAACTTTCGTAATCAGGTTTTATAAAATAATTATGAAGTAAAGAAAATGAAATAAAGTTAATCTTTGAAAAATAAATGTATTTATATTATATTTATGAATGAAAATCAGCAAAACAATTTCTATCCGCTGTGAAACATAGGTGTACACTGCATGTTTCACAAATATTATTTGTACGATTTTCTTTATGTACCACCAAAGTGTGCTAACACACTGCACGCACCTTTTTCGGTTGTCTGCCTTCAACATTACGTGTATCGGTAATGACGTCTTCTGGCTGCGACCACTATAATGTTGAATGCGCTTTTTCGTCATTGACGTTGACGGTAAACAGTGCTTTCTTGAGGAAAAACCTCCAATCATAGCTCTTGCTACGGTCTGCCGGTATTCTAAAGAGGAAAGGAGACTGCCTTCCATTTTATGTTCTTCGTGCAATTTGGAATAGACTATATGGGCGTTATTAATTGCAATATCGAGGAGATCAAAAAATAAGCGTAAGTAATATTTAATTCTTGACTTTCGATCGACTTCATACGTTACTTTTTTTTTGATCCATCAGATCTACTCCTCCCATGTTTTTATTATATTTGCATACTTTATCGGGACAGGTGATGCTGAGTTTTTGTGCGGAACCAACTTGACGCCGTTTTACAATTTGTGTTGGAATCGGTGACAAGAAGTTAGTCATTAGATGCACACCTTTGTTGTCCATCCATTTTACGAATGAAATGCCTTCAAAACTAGTTGTAAAGATATCGCCTCTTTTCATATCCTTATCAGAAGGTAGATTTTTGGGGATATTTTTGCGCTGCACACGAACCGTACCACACGCCTTTATGTTGAGTTGTGCGAGTTTGTACTGCAGTATCGGAGAGTTGAAAAAATTATCGAAGTATACCTCGCATCCTAAGCCCACCAAAGGTTTCGTCAATTCCAGTACCACTGATTCTCCTAAGCCCACTTCTACACCGGACCTTTTTTACCAGTATATATATCAAATTGAAACAAATATCCTGTTGCGGAATCAGCGCGGCACCATAATTTGAACCCTCTTTTTATCGGTTTGTTTTGCATATATATTGCTTCATAATATTGTGGCCCTTGAATTTCACCATGTGTTCGTCGACTGCCTGCGTTACAGTGTTATTCATGGCCGCCTGAAAACTATTGTTAAAATGATCCATTACTCGGCGAATTTTGAAGGCTCTATCAAACTCAGCTGACGATGGAAGTGGCTGTAAATTATTATTGCAAAAATGAAGATATTTGCGAATTGTTTCGAATCTTGACAAAGGAATAACATTGGCTATAAAGGGCACACCCATGTCAGGTTCTGTTGACCAATAATTACGTAAAGTAGGCAGGTTATGATAACCCATGACGTAGTTCATCCCTATGAACGCCATTATCTCGTCGTAAGTGGTTATAAACAAAAACCCATTTTGTTGTGCATATAACATGGATTCTGGTATTATTATTTCTTCAATGAGCACTTTGATGTTGGTGACGGCCTCAAAAATATCAATCGGAGTCGGCGAAGCACATGCTTGGAGTATGTTAATTTTACCAAATTCATAATCGCATGCTGAAAAGTTGTATGGCCAGTAGGCATTCGTTCTCCAACGAAAAATTGGTACCGAGCTTGCATGGGGTAATATATCAGTTTGTGTAGGCGGGGATGATGACGATGATGGGGTAGGAGCTGGGTCTGGGTTTTGTGCCGGCTCAATAATACTTTCTGATGCTCCTTCTGCCATATCTTGTTCAATAAATGCCTGATCCTCTTCATCCAAAACCAAAGCATCTTCACAGTCGCTAGTATCGGCCATTAGACACTCTTCTATCTCCAAAGGCTGCAAGGTAAACACTCTTGTTCCTTTGTAAGCCTAAAACAATAAATAATGCTTAGGATAAATTAACATAAATAGGTATAAAAAAAATATTGAACACTAACAAGAAATCAGTGAATAATCGACCGGTAGTGCATATTGGGACACCAGTGTCCCATGTTGTTATTGCATATTATTGTAACTTTACACTTGTAGTTTACTATAAAATCATATCAAATATACATATTTACTTACCATTGTAATAAATCACGTCACTAACAATATAATTAAATTTAGAAAACGCAATAAAAATCTTCTTGTAAAAAGTGCACCATAAACTTACACTTTACCGCGGATTTTTTATATTTTTTTCACGCGCAACGCTGCCAACATTATCAAAAAAATAAAGATGCGTTCAAAAGCAAACGATTCTGATTAAATTACACTTCGTAATTCACCGATATAAAAAAAAAAACGGAATTTCGTGTGGGGACACCCGCGTCCCATTTACGTCAAAGGGTTAAATAAATAAATAAAATAACAAGTGGTCTTGATTTTTACCTTTTCCCGTTCCTTTGCTTTTATTAACTTTGGTTTTCTCACGTCTAAAGCCAGATAACAGTATAGATATTTTACTTTTACATAAGTCGGGTTCAGTGTTTAATGCTTCGCCAATTATCTTCCAGGCGTCTCCTTTTAAATTCTTTTTCTTGTAGTTTTCATCTCGTGGGTCCCATAAAACATTATGTTTACGGTATTCTTCTATGAGCTGTAGACATTTTTCATCGGACCACTCCATGTTCGCGAACTTAACAAACACGTCGTGGCACGCTCGCGTCCACGAACAAACTGGAAACGCTAGATAATACATTATTTCGCAAAACAACATTACGATATTATTCGCGTAAAAACGAAAGAACAGCGTGCACAATAATAGCACACTACAATGTTATTCGTGAAACAAAGACAACCAAACATAAACAGTAATATATTGTTGCTGGGTTTTTCGCCGATATAATGCATATTATATATTAAAGTATTGTAGTAATATTATTTATTAGTAATATAAATCTCAATAAAACAATGGCTTTGTGAGAAAAGAAAACTGTTTATTAATACAATGAAAAAATAATCAATTGTTTTGGAAAAATAAACTAATTTAACAATAAAAACTAAGATCAGATCTGTCATTTAAAGCATTTTAGTAGCATACTTTAGTCTCCGTCATTATCATCATCACCATCAGAATCCGAAGCTGGTTCTGGGTTGTCATTACAGCTTCGGAGCGCATTATAAAAGGGATGATAATGAGCAGGTATGGCTTCAGTTCTGCATAAGCTGAGTAAATCTGCTAGCAGAGTTTTGCTGACAGCAATTGGTTCAGAATATGCTTGCTTTAAACCGGTCACTTCAACATTACCTGTTCTGTTCTGTTTGCCTCTTCTTGACCTGTTGATAGTACTTTCCGTGTTTAACTCAAAGTATTGATCCTCATGGTTATACTTAAGCTGAACTTTATTGGGATTAGAATTTGAGACCTTTACTTCTACGATTTTCGTCCATGCGATTTTACTGCCTTGAGTGTCTGTAGTCCAGTTTTTACCAGCGATGAGGTCTTTAATATTGTAAAAATCAGTTTGTTCCATTTCTATTAATTTATATTTATCTCCTATAATTTTGGCATTCATTATAACACCATACACTTGGTCAGGTGTATACAAAACTTTATTTTTCATATTTCGTTCAATCAACGAATGCATACCGTCGCCTTCGTTTTGGCTGTGACCCGTTTCAAAAAAACGGTGGGTAATAGTTTCTATATAACCTTTTTTATGGCATATAAGTAAAGTGCAAAAACATAGCGGTTTTTATTCTGGCCCGCGCAGCCATCCGAATAAAATGATATGTATTTGATTCCTCGTTGTCCTTCCATATTTATGAACTTTAGTAAGCAGCTCCCAATTTCAATAGAGCCTCTTTTAGCTATTGAAAGGTGCCACACATAGCAATGTCCACATTTATTCAAAGCATTATAGACAGTAAAATTATAAATTGGGTATTTCCTTTTGTAGTGGAAAATTCCTACTTCTGATTGAGGCACATTAAGCACTTTCTCTAAATCAAAAATAGCTACTGTCGTATCATTCTTATCTGCTGTCGCTTTTTCTTCTTCTTTTATTTGGCGTACTTTAGTCTTTCGAAGTGAATGCTGTTGATATTTTTCTTCCAATGTAGCTTTTTTTATTTCGTCAGCTTGTTCATACAAAGAGCACGTTCCGCATAAATCTTTCTTAGGTTTAAAAAATGAGTAATTATATTGAGTATTAAATATTGATTCGTATTGGCGTTTTCATGCTAATTGTTCTTGTGTGTATTGTTGATTTGGAAACCATAGGGTATACAGTCGATACATTTTGGAAATGTTTAGTTGTTCAGATAAATATTGGCGCTTGGATCTCTTGCGTGTATAATGGGATTCAACAGATGGAAATAGTTCAATATGTGTCATTATACTTTTTTTTGTAGCATCTGACATCCTATGAGGCCTGTTGCAATGAGTTCCTCTGTTGTCTATTAAGCTCTCGTCCTGCCTAATTTTCTCTAGAGCTGTAAACACTACCTGTTCTGAAATTCGCAGAGTACTCAAAAAGAATACTTTACAAACTTGAATAGAAGTCTGGTCCTGCTTGAAATAATATTTAATTGTTTGTGTCCTGTTGTTTTTTCTTTCTACGGTGATACGTTTTACAGGTTATGCTTGAACGTGTCTAACTATATATTGCCATTGGAGTTCATGATCTTTGAGTCTATAAAAAGTATCAAATATCTCCTGCCGTTGTTCCGTAGAAAATGTTATGCCACAACGTTTTTTGCACGAGCATGAAGGGCCAATGGTCAGAGCAAAATACCGTTTTTTTGAACGTACACCTTCATAAGATTCACCGCTATTTTTGAGTCTTTTGTTTTTGTTGTCAGACCATTCTTGCTAATTACAACATCGTTTCCTAGTTTTTTGTTTATTGCTAGAAATTAAAACTTCTTCAGGGTTTGTATCAGCAACCGTGTCTTGCGTAGTGGTAATCAAAGGATACTCAAGCAATTGTACAATATCCGTAACATTATGCTGTTTTTCTGTTTGTGAATCATTAGTGCGGGTTTCAATTACAAATGGACTCACTGGATTTAATGTCGTGATATTATGTGTGTTATCATTGTTCTCTTTATTTTCTTCTTCATAAGGTATAATTGATAACTCTTCATTTTCTTCAAATATTTCCTCTATTTCAATTATTATGGCCATCTCTTTTAATGTATCATTTTGTTCTACACTTTCAGTTTCATTGTCTTGTTTTAATGTTTCATCATTTATACTGTCATCGGTTTGATTGGTATTAGAAGTAGAGCCTATAGGTGAATGTTTTGAATGAGACGTTTGATATTTACTAAGTTGGTTTTTATTTTGAGAAGGTGTACTAATACGACCTTTATAAATAGCCGTAGGAGAAGCTACAAAATCTGCATTGCCTAATAATATAGATAAATTTGATATCGAAGCTGGAGAGTTTATTTTTGAATCAATCAACTGGTCAATACAATTGATATCGCCTCCTAAGCTTGAAATGGTGCTATCTGAACGAGAAGTGGCGTTGCAGTTAGGACTTGGTTGATATTCCGAAGTATCAAGAGAAAAATCTTCACTGTCGTGATTGCCCTCATTGTAATTTTTCGCAAACGTATCTGTAAACAAAATGGAATATTTTTTGTAAATACCTACTGCAACATGATTTTGCCTAAAACTAGGCTTTTGTGGCTATCGTTTAAGGATATTACGTGCTACTGTACCCTAAATAATGACGTGAATACATGAAAGGTTACTCTAATTCAGGGCACCATTAATATTAGTTCAGCCATTCAGTCCTGTAAAGGTAGGTAACCGTCTTACATACGCTGTCACACAGCATACCTACACACACCCTCTCACATAGCAATCTGAATAGTATTAAGGACAATTTTCATATTAAATTGCATTTGTTGTTAAATCAAATCAAATCTTTTATTGCAATCCATGATGTACACTTACAGGTGGTCAAACAATCACGGACCCTGTCGGGCAAAGCAAATTTTTAAATAAGTAGATGTTAATGTTATAATTATAATGCTTAAGTACATACCACGTAAATTATTTAAGGGTTTGTTATTTTCATTACTAAGCGGCTCAAGAGTAATCACGACATCTTCAGTCAGTGCACTTGAAGTAGATGGTTGGTTGTCTGAAATAAAATAAATTAAATAATAGTAGGTATCTGTCAGTAAACTATATTGTAATTGATTTTTTTTTAATCCCAGGGGTAGAGCAGTTAAGTACCTATATCGAAGTTATTCGACAAATTAAAAGCCTAGATTACCGGTACCTTTTCCCTCTTATGGTACAAAATACAGTTACATCCACATAGTACCTTCGTCTTGGGTGTTCTCTCTTCTCACTCTTCTGGTATTGCTGCGAAAGGGAAAGGATTCAAAAGATCCTCAGAAAAACCGCCGCGACAGGTGTAGATTGTTATCAATACTTATCGCCTACATCAACTAGGTAACTACCTCCTAACATAGTGGGCAACGGGATAGTGTTACCTCTTATATTGCAAAGGCACATGAGCAACGGTCATTGTAGGTATCTAATTCCAGAGCTACCTACATTTACACTCTGGTAACTACCCAGGAGGTACCTAGTTCTATCAGCTGAGCAGTACTTACGCAAAGATATAATCTATTATGTATTGGATGTACTCACCTTTAGGTTCAGAACAATTCAATAAATCCAACATTCGTCTAACTCGGGGGTTTTTCAAATCAGTCTTTTTCATTTTCTCAGTATTTTGATGTTACGTTATCGTATATAATCCACACACTAAACACTGTATTAATTTAAAAGACAAAACCACTTGATAATTAGATAAACTAGCTTCCGCCCGCGGCTTCGCCCGCGTGGTGTGTTGATAAAAAGCAGCCTATAACAAAAATAACAAAATCGAAGTATAAATAAAATTAGGTACGTTTCATTTTTAAGGTTACGTCCCCAATGGGTAAAAACTCTATTACTAAGTCTTCGCTGTCCGTCCGTCCATAGGTCTATCTAACTAATAGGTATGTATTATGAAACTTCATAAAACCTATGTTTTATTACATTTTATGTAATTAGATCTTATTGTACCTATATGTTCACAAATAAAGGATTTGAATTTAGTTTGTAAGGAACGTGTCAACTCAACGTACTCTGTGCTCACGCGTCTGTCTGCCCGTGTTCGGGTCGCGCACTCAGCGATGAGCGACTTGTTCCCCACACCGCCCGCGCGGGCCAGCCTAGTCACGGCGACATGAAATTAATTTTGTTGCGCGTTATTTTGATTTTGCTATATCTCCTAAAGTATTTATTTAATCTGCATGATGTAAAAGGAAAAAATAATCTTCATGAAATTTTCATGCCAACCAACCTATTTAAAATGATAAGGATTAATACTGTATTTGTGTAAATAGCTTTCCAAGTTAGCGCTTTATAATTGCCCATTTGTTAAAGTATTAAAATGGATATAGTATGTTATCCTTAAGATATAGACATATGTCACCGCTGACTTTTCTGTGGACCTATATAAGATACACAATTACACCATACATTATTTTGTTATATCTTAAAGGGTTTAGGCAGCGTTTTCGTTGAAAGCTCCCAGACAGCATACTTTTTGCCGACATCTTCAACAAATATAGTTAATGTACACAGAAATAAATACAAAAACTTAACAAATTATATACTAAAACCTTCCTTAAGAATCACTCTATCTATTACTAAAAACCGCATCAAAATCCGTTGCGTAGTTTTAAAGATTTAAGCATACAAAGGGACATAGGGACAGAGAAAGCGACTTTGTTTTATACTATGTAGTGATGATACGCACTTTTTGTAATTAAACTTGAGAGCGCAACACTTCACTACGTAAATATTGTTCCGTACTGATTTAAAGTAAACAAACACGGCGACTAGACAGCACATGTCGTGTCCACGGTATTATTCTATCCCTTTCTTTATCATCAGAAAAATGAAAGCGATGCGCATTGCTTGTGCTTTACGGTAATAAATAATACAGCAATCGTACATTGAGTGTAAACAAAGCCTGGGTAAAGTATTGCAAAAGATATTCCTATTTTTTTTTTAATATTATTAAACAGTAACCAGCATTACCATATTTTTCTAATATAATTATTACGGGAATAGTATGGTTAGAATACTTTACTACAACACGAGTTTGCTGTTTTTACGCTAATAGTATCGTAATCGTCACTTATCGAAAATCTTGTTTGTAGTGCTACTCGTAATCACTAGTTGCGATCTTATTCACGTAAATAAGTACGATAAACCTGTAATGGAAAAATAAGGCTATGGTTATTAGAAAAATGCTAATTTCTAAAATAATCATGGGAAAAATGTGATAAAAATTGACAAGGTGTAAGAGAGTGTCTACATGACGAATATGCAATAAAACGCAAAGTATCGTAATCTCATATTACGATATTATTCGGTGGGAGGAGCGATGTAGTAATAAGGCTCCAATTGGCGCTACTTTTTAGTTGCGACCGAGATTCCTTCTAAAGTCAGGTCTAAAATGAGATGCCTGTGAATCGCGTGATTTGTTACACCCACATTTTGTCAGTTAGAGTAGCTGCCCACCCATCAGTGAGCCAACTGTCGCTAACTGGGCACGTATTTAGACTTCGGACCTGAGAATGGCAGCTTGCCTGACTTGGGAATCGAACCCAGGACCACAAGTTACCACGAGGACAACGACGACGACGACGTTCCGGAGGTGACTGGGGTAGACCTGAGAGTGGCGGTGGGCAGGCTGAAAGCCAAAAACACCGCCCCGGGACCCGATGGCTTGCATGGCAAAGCCTGGGTCCTGGCCCTGGAGGCTCTCGGGCCCCGACTACTAGGGCTCCTAAGCGCATGCTTGGAGAGGGGCCAGTTCTCACTTCGTTGGAAGACGGGGAAACTGGTCCTGATACAGAAGCCGGGGCGCCCTGCGGACTCTCCGTCCGCATTCCGGCCCATTGTGCTGCTCGACGAGGTGGGCAAGCTCTTTAAAAGAGTAATTGCAAACCGCCTCGTCGGGCACTTTGTGGGGACGGGGCCGGATCTTGCAGATCACCAGTATGGTTTCCGCAAGGGGCGCTCGACGGTGGACGCCATCATGCGCGTGAGAGCCCTCACGACGGGGGCACTTTGCCCCTCCAGTCTTCTATCAACTGCATATATTCCATGGGCTCTAAGGTGCTCCCCAACATATGACTTTGGTACGTACCTAGAGCGATTAGTTCTAGCTCATTTGTTGTCAATTCAGGGAATTCTATTTGAATGTGTAGGTAACATATTGAACATAGTATGTCTCATATTCAATTATTATGTTGAACAATTTGAGCGAGTTTATTCTCTTCAAATATTTTGGGTTCTATTGTCTGAATGACCTCAAGGAGATTTGTTCGTTCCCTGAATTCAACAGCAAAATGGTTCAATAAAGCATCAGCAATTCACACAGCGCGTTTTAACGGGTAGTTAAATCCAAACCACTTGCAAATCGAAATCCAAAGGTAAAAGCGTTTATCTAAGTCGGTATGTAGAATAATCAGTCCAAACGTAAAGCCAAGTCGTCAATAATCCATAAAAAATAACAGAAATTCCACGTTAGCCGTTGAAAACAAATAATGGAATAATACGAAATAGGGATGCAAACATCGATGTTTTAACATCGATATTGATAATGTTAACATCGATGAAACATCGTTCATCGAGAACAATATTTTTTCAACGCCATCTATCTATTGATAAAAAAAACTTTGGCTACGGCTATTAATTATTATAGATAACAGGTAACAGGTCTACAGTTCTTTGCCACAAAAAATCTCATTTGTCCTTGCGTTTGTGTTGTCTATGACAGCGCTAACATAAACACGGTTAGCAGCATAGCAGTTATAATCAAAAATTAAGATTCAATTCGAAGAAAAACACTTCATCCTATTTTGCGTATCTGCGTAAGTAGTATTGATTAAGAATTTGTTTGTTAAACTGTTCATTATTTAAATGCGAGGTGGGAAAACACTTGTAAATATGAATTTTAACCCCATCATTCCTTTCTACATTCATACATATTTCTACAGAATTTGTTCAACTTTCTTACCTTTTTCACACCAATTAATCGTTTAATAAGACACCTATCTTTTATATAGCTTTTAGATTGCTTGCACAACAAACAAAACATACATGTTTTGACAAAACGATTTATTTTCTATGTTTACAGCAACGACTTGCACAATCCTAAAAACATCGAAAAAACACCGATGTTTTTATTTTAAAAATATCGATGTTTTTTATGAGTGATGTTGCATCCCTAATATGAAATAGTTTTGACACTTACAGTTAGCTCATATTGACAGCATAACGTTTCATTCTACGTTATCATAAATAATTGTAATTATTTTAACATTTTGCATTTTTGTAATAAAAAAATGTGAATGCATGTTTAATATTAACGTTTGTATATATTTTTTTTTATATTTTACAAGTTTCATTTATTAAAAAAAATTACAACCGTAAACATCCACTAGTGTGAGAACATAAATCATATAAAGAGAAGGTTGGAATGTAATTCGAAACACGGTGCGTTCAATAACTGCATGATGACTTATTTTTGAGAAAATAAATATCTTTTCTAACTTTTAATATCCATCATCTAGTCATTCAATAGTTTTTAAATAATCTTCTTATAAACTCTTAGTTATAATAAACATTAACTCGCAAATGAACGATACTTCGTTAATTTATAAATAATGTGGGTCCAATTTCGCCGTGATCCTTTGTAAAAATAGAACGCCAAGCAATCATATTTACTCATACAATAAATAGGCCAAATCCTGACGTTTCGAAAGCGTCGATCTCAAAAATAAAGTATTATTAACATTAATAAAAAATTAAATAAAAACGGCTACATACGTAACCTGACTGGGACTTGAGATCAAGCACTTGACGCCCGAACCGCAAAGATGGCGGCCATTCTTGGCTAGGGTTGTCAACTACTACGACTTATGGGTCGATTACACCTAACGAGTACAGTGGTGAGTCAGTAAATAAGCTCTCGGCCGAGAGAGTTGCCGAACCGAGTGGGTGTTTACACGTATTTACACCAGTGGCGAGTCAGTTCAGTTTTGATCACGACGTCTGCAATGGATCGAAAAAAAAAAGAATTTAAACGGGTTTTAAATCGGCTGTTACCAGATATTATTAACGAATTTTGGGATTTATTAGAAGAGGAAGATCAACGAATTTGGACCAGAAAATGGATTTTAAGGCGAAATGTCCTTGGAGCAACAAATAGCTTGTTTAATGAATTGCAGTTAGAAGATCCCAAAGAATTCAAGGCACTTTTGAGAATGACTGTAGAACGCTTTGAGACATTGCTGGAGAACATCACTATCACTACATAGTATAAAACAAAGTCGCTTTCTCTGTCCCTATGTCCCTTTGTATGCTTAAATCTTTAAAACTACGCAACGGATTTTGATGCGGTTTTTAGTAATATATAGAGTGATTCTTAAGGAAGGTTTTAGTATATAATTTGTTAAGTTTTTTTATTTATTTCTGTGTTCATTAACTATATTTGTTGAAGATGTCGGCAAAAAGTATGCTGTCTGGGAGCTTTCAACGAAAACGCTGCCTAAACCCTTTAAGATATAACAAAATAATGTATGGTGTAATTGTGTATCTTATATAGGTCCACAGAAAAGACAGCGGTGACATATGTCTATTTCTTAAGGATAACATACTATATCCATTTTAATACTTTAACAAATGGGCAATTATAAATCGCTAACTTGGAAAGCTATTTACACAAATACAGTATTAATCCTTATCATTTTAAATAGGTTGGTTGGCATGAACATTTCATGAAGATTATTTTTTCCTTTTACATCATGCAGATTAAATAAATACTTTAGGAGATATAGCAAAATCAAAATAACGCGCAACAAAAGTAATTTCATGTCGCCGTGACTAGGCTGGCCCGCTCGGGCGCGGTGTAGGGAACAAGTCGCTCATCGCTGAGTGCGCGACCCGAACACGGGCAGACGCGTGAGCACAGAGTACGTTGAGTTGACACGTTCCTTACAAACTAAATTCAAATGCTTTATTTGTGAACATATAGTTACAATAAGATCTAATTACATAAAATGTAATAAAACATAGGTTTTATGAAGTTTCATAATACATACCTATTAGTTAGATTCGTACCATTACCTATGGACGGACGGACAGCGAAGACTTAGTAATAGAGTTTTTACCCATTGGGGAAGTAACCTTAAAAATGAGACGTACCTAATTTTATTTTATTTATTTATTTATGTACACACAAAACAATGTATAAAAAAAGTACATAAGGAAAAAAGAGCACAAAGGTACTGCTTATTTCATAAAGAAATCTCTTCCAGCAGACCTGCGATAGGACAGATGGAAAAAAAACACGTAGACACAGTGTGTAAAAAAAAAAACAACTTAAGCACTAACTTAAATAAACGAAACATTATCAATATAGAAAACTTTCAAACTAATAGAAATAAAAATAATAAATATTTGTTTACATAAATACAATCTAAAATACTTAATACATATCTAAAATATATACAAAAATCAAACTATAGAGGAGAGGTAGTGTTCCTTGACCAGTTTTTTAAAAACAGAGATTGTTTTAGCGCCACAAATGTTAGCCGGAAGTGAGTTCCACAAACGCACTGCATGGACAGAGAAGGAGTAGGAATAAAAGTCGGTTTTATTTATACTTCGATTTTGTTATTTTTGCTATAGGCTGCTTTTTATCAACACACCACGCGGGCGAAGCCGCGGGCGGAAGCTAGTAACTCCATATACTACTCTGTCAAGAAAGTACCGGGAAAAGATCAATATTACACAAAATGTCTGTTTTTCATCCAAATTTATTTTATCACCTTCAAAGTATGCTCCTTTAGAAACGATACACTTGCGCCAACGAATAATCCATTCATCAAAACATTTTTTAAACGCTGCTTCCGGAATTGAGTTCAGTTCTCGCCGCGAATTCTCCTTTATGTCTTCTATCGATTGAAAACGGGTGCCACGAAGTGGTAATTTGAGTTTAGGAAAAAGAAAAAAGTCAGCAGGAGCCATATCTGGTGAATATGGTGGTTGCTGGATGGTATTTGTTGAGTGTTTGGTCAAAAATTCGTTCACAATGATAGCCTTGTGCGAAGGCGCATTGTCGTGGTGCAAAATCCAAGAATTTTCTTTCCACAATTCTGGCCTTTTTCGTCGAATTTGCTCTCTTAAACGCCGCATAACGCTCAAATAATATTCTTTATTTACCGTTAGACCTTCCGGTAAGAATTCAGAGTGCACAACACCGCGATAGTCAAAGAAAACAGTCAACATGACTTTGACTTTGATCGACTTTGGCGTGGTTTTTTCGGTTCAGTTGGAAGGCGCCACTCCGTAGCTTGTTGACTAGTTTGCATGTCAAACTCGTAAACCCACGTCTCGTCACCAGTAACAATGCGTTTCATGAATGTTGGGTCCGAACTGACTCGTTCTAGCATGTCCTCAGCGACTTTCATGCGATTGAGTTTTTGGAGAAAATTCAGATCTTTTGGGACTAGCCGAGCAGCAACATGTTTCATACCCAAATGATTAGTTACAATGGTACGGATCGACTTGTGAGATACAGAAAATTCGGCGGCTATCTCTCTCAGAGTTGAATGGGGATTTTCAGTCACTATTTTTTTCACTTTTGCGATGTTAACTTCAGTTGCAGACGTTGACGGCCTACCAGAGCGAGGCAAATCTTCCATCACATCTCGACCGCTTTTGAACGCTTTGAACCACTCATAAGCACGAGTTTTTGATAAAGTCGATTCACCGTAAGCCTTCTGTAACATTTTCAGTGACGAAATTCCATTGGCGATGCAAAATTTAAGACAAACTCTTTGTTCGATATTTTTGTCCATTATGAAATTCGCAATACACACTATATATGATATTACTAAAACCAGCACTGTATTTAATATAAATAACAGATGCAACTCAAACTCCGCGCCAAAATGGAAAACAGTTGTGCCAATCTAACAACTACAAAAAAAACAAAAATTTTAATTTGGAACCATAAACAAATCATCCATTCCCGATACTTTTTTGACTAAATGTATAGAAAGACAAGATACTATTTTGAGAGAAGCAATACCAGCAAAGGTTAAACTGCAAGTAACATTAAGTTATTTAGCAGCTGGGATAAGCTATCGATATTTGCAAGTATTTTATAGAGTGTCACGAGCTGCCATATCATTATTTATACCAGAAGTACTGGACGCCATCATAAAATATTTAGAATCGTATGCGAAGGTAAGTGTTTTAGTCATATTTAGATATATTGCCAATAGATTAGAATTAAGGGCAAGAATCAGATTTGATTTAGCTTATGCTTTTACTTATGTAATGATGATGAGCTTTGAATTCAGTGTTAAAAGGTTTCTAATTTAAATTACTAAACAAAACATAACAAATGGACTTAAATAATAAAACTAAACTTTGTTTCAATCAACGTTCATATATTTATGTTTAAACAATTTGCATAATGACAATCACCATGTTTAATTATTAATTAAGTCTTTTATCTTCTCTTCATAAGTAGGTTACATTAAATGCAGTAAATATTTGAAGGCTGCGCCTTGTTTACAATGAAACAGCTTGTTTCATTAATCATACTAAAAAAAATCTTAACAGCAAACAGCAATTAACATATCATACAACTTTGGTAAAGTTCTGAATAACAACCTTTCTATATATCTATTTATTATAATTTAATATAAATGCTATTATTTATTTGTTGAATATTTTTTATAAAAAAAATAAGTAAAAAGGCACATTAAATCACAGCTTCAGCAATATGTAACTTAAGATAACACTTAGAAATAAAAATTATATCCTAGACAGTCTTGATCTATTCAAATAGCAAGTAGTTTTATGAGATCAGAATATATAATATGCCCAAAACCTTAATTATGTACCTCTGCAAAAGTATAATGTACTACGTAAACGTAATAACTAGTAAAAATATTATTAAAACTAAAATAGAATATTCCTCCAAAAATATGACACATTTTTATCCTTTATTTACATCGCATCTTACAATTACATTTTTAAATATTTCTTAGAAAATAAAAAAATAAATAAAAAACATTTAAAAATATAAAAATAGGTTACTACTACAAATAATCAAAAACACAGCACTAAATCCCAATTACTGATAATCACCCAAGTAATCAAAATACACAAGTACTTAAACTATTGAGACATATTACTACTAACAGAAGCGGCCTGCATAGCTGAGAAAATGAGATCATTCGTGGCAATATTTTGTGTTGATGCATCTGTGTCTTGGACAATATAAGAATAAGCAGCATTACTATCCCCAGTACCAACTTGATATGTGTCGGCCTCGGCCATCAGTCTATCATCGTTACTTGAATAAGTAGATGCCGGAGTCGCAACTGACTCGTAACTGTAGGTAGAGATTGATGAAGTTGTTCTTGTTCTCTCCCTATAATCTGTTATCCCAAGTGTTATGTTGGATGCTTATAAATGAGAGTCCGTTGGGTAAGATACTGGTTTATTGGTAAGAGACACAGGACAGGAGATACACACAGTAAGACATCACAGGAAGCAGTGTGGCGGAGCGCCGCAGACCACAGATAATACATTTACTAGTGAAGACCATATTAGTAACATACTAAATAGTGATGTTACAACATCCCCCTTGTTGAGTTCAAATTAGACCCCTGACTGACAATTAATATAAGTGCTATGCTATTTAATTTTATACAAGACAACATGCTTAATTATACTTATAGTTACTTAAACTTTACTTATGACTCTATTTATAATTTAACTTAATCCATTTCTTCAATTAACCTTCTGGTAGGTTTTACAATACGACCTGACCTAGTTGTTACATTTGAGGATTGCTGAGATGAGGATTCTTGATGCCTAGACTCCTGTCTGTCACCTTCCTCTCCCCTTTGTGACGAGTTGGATTGCATGGGAGGGTTAGCACAATTATGAGAATATTTATGTCTTAAGTGTATTCTATTCCTCCTATACCTAACTCCATTGACATCCTCAACAACATATGATCTATTATTTGACAATCTTTGCTTAACAATAGCTTGTTCCCAGTTGCTACTTGGGTTTCTCTTAAAATAGACATGATCATTATGATGTAACATAGACATTGACTTGGCATTTTTATTGTAGTATTTTGACTTATTTTTATCATTTTTCTTGACAGACTCTTTGTAATCTTTAAATGTTACCACTTTTGGCTTCAACTTCTTATATGATGTTGGAATGTTATCTCTTAAGTTCCTAGACATGAGTAACTGTGCTGGTGATGAAAAATTATTTTTACCTGTATTTCTGTATTGTAACAATGCTATGTATGGATCTGATCCATTTTCTTTGCATTTTCTTAGCATGTTTTTTATGATTTTGACTGAACTCTCTGCTTGTCCATTAGACTGTGAATGATATGGGCTAGTTACAATATGTTCTATGTCCCATTCTTCCATAAAATTTTTAAAATCAACTGACTGAAAAGGAGGTCCACCATCTGATACCAGTGACAATGGTATTCCATGACGAGCAAATATGGACTTTAAATGAGTTATTACATTTTTTGATGTACTGTTGTTATTTAATAATGCAATCTCTATAAATTTTGAATAATAATCAGTGACAATTAAATATACTAAACTATCGAAATGCATTAAATCAATACCGACTTGTTGCCATGGATATTTGCTTATTTCATAATTCTGTAGTGGTTCCTTTTGGTTACATGGTTTGAATTTTGCACACACTAGACATTGTTCTACTAAATTCTTAATATCACTAGACATATTTGGCCAATAAAGAGATTCTTTAGCTAAGTTTAGACATTTATTTATACCTTGGTGACCTTTGTGAATTTTTACTAACATTTCTTTATGCATTGACTGTGGTACTATTAATTTTGAGCCTTTGAATACTAAATCTCTAATTTTATGGATTTCTCCTTGTATATTCCAGAATGGTTTTATTAATGGACTGACACTATTTTTGGTTTTTGGCCAACCTTCATTATAATACTTTATTAATAGCTGCAGGGTTTCATCTTTCTTAGTTTCCTGAGCCAATTTTGTGCTATATTCATCTGTAATTGCTAAGTTAGCATACATTAGATTGACATGACAAGACATTTCTGATTCATTTTCAGGCCTATAATGTTCTTTCAAAGCTGCTCTTGACAATGTGTCTGATATGAACATTTCTTTGCCTGGGACATGTATAACTTCTAAATCATATTTTTGACAAGTTAACATCATACGCTGTAATCTAGCTGGGACATCATGTAATGGTTTTTTAAACAGATAGACTAATGGTTTATGATCAGTGTGAACTGTGACTCTGTTACCATATACATATTGGTGAAATTTTTCACAACCAAATTGAATTGCTAGCAGCTCCTTCTCTATTTGAGCATACCTTTCTTGGGTTTGAGTTAAAGTTTTCGAACTGTATGCTATAGGTTTATTTTTTTGTAAAATGACTGCACCTAACGCTGACTTTGACGAATCGACTGACAAGACTAATGGAATCTTGGGATTATAATGAGCTAAAACTGGTGAATTTGTAATTTCATCCTTCAGTTTCCTCAGACATTGACTATGATTTTCATCCCAAGTCCAGACTGCATCTTTTTTTAAAAGATTTCTTAACATTTGTGTTTTTTCTGACAGGTTACTTATAAAAGGTCCTAGGTAGTTTATCATACCTAGTATTCTCTGTAACTCTTTGACATTTTGTGGTGTAGGCATGTTGACAATTGCTTTGACCTTCTCAAGATCTGCCCTTGCACCATCTTTACTGAAGACATAACCTAAAAAACATACTTCTGACAGTGAAAATTTACACTTTGACTTGTTAAATTTTAAATTGACTTGACGAGCTCTTTGCATGACTTTATGTAATCTTTCATTGTGAACTGACTCATTTGGTCCATAGACTAAGATGTCATCGATGAATATAAGTACGCCTTCTATGTCACCAAATAGATTCATCATGACTCTTTGAAATATTTCAGACGAGGCATTTATGCCATAGGGTAATCTTAAATACTTATATCTACCAAATGGTGTTTGAAAGGTACATAATTCTGAACTATATTCATCTAAACGTAGCATCCAAAACCCTGAAAATGCATCTAAATGAGAAAAACATACAGCCCCTTCGAGCTGAGACCTAATCTCATCAATTGACTTGAGTGGATAATGTTCCCTCATGATATTTTTATTTAAATTTCTAGGATCAAGACAAATTCGTAACTGACCTGAACTTTTTACTGTTACAACGACTGAATTAACCCACTCTGTAGGTTTTGTAACCTTTTCTATGACTTGCATTTTTTCCATGCGATCCAACTCCTCACGCAGTTTCCCTTGTAATGCGAATGGGACTTTCCTGGGCGGATCCACACATGATACTGCATCAGGCTTGAGTTTTAGATGACAGACTGGAGGCAGACAGCCAAGACCCTGGAATACATCATTATATTGTGTATGAATTTGCTCACAAAAGTCTTGTTTTGACACTGAAAAGACACGTTTTATTATACCTAACTTTTCACAAATTGGGAGACCAAGGACATTTGGACACTCTATATCTGGTATAATAAACATTATGTTTTCAACAATGTTCTTATTGTTTAAGCAAAAATTACAACTTAAGTTGACTTTGCCTAAAATCGGAATGGATTTTCCACCAAATCCTGTGACATTTACTTGACATTTGACAAGTGACAATTTTGACAGCTTATTTTGACTTTTAACATTTTTAAATGTTTGTTTTGACATTATGTTGACATCTGCTCCTGAGTCTATGATACATTTAACCTTTGTATCACCTACCAATAAGCTAATTTCCCACGACTGCTTTGAATGATTCAAAGTATTGACGACTGATGATCCATTTTGTGACTGACTGGACGACTGTGCCTTATTGTGAAATCCCTCAGACATGTGACTGATTTCATCATTGAGACTCTGACATTTTTTCTTTTGACTTTTTGACTGGACATTGGATCTCTCAGACATGTGATTGTTTTCATCATTGAGATGTTTATTTTTATTACATCTCTCAGACCTATCACAGCTTTCATCATTGAGATGATATGAGTTGGGACTCCGACTATTTGACTGGATAATAAATCTCTCCGACATGTCACTTTTCTCATCATAGGGATAGATGGATGGATGTGATGTCTTACTGTGTGTCTGTGTGTTCCTGTGTCTCTGACTGAGTGACTGACTGTGAGAATGACTATTATGACTTTGACTCGACGTTTGATTGTGATTATTTAGACTCAACATTTGACTTTTATGACTTTGACCATTATGACTTTGACTATTCAGCATACCTACGAAATAATCTTGACTACCATTATCTGAATTAAACGATTGCAACTGACTGACTTTTTTATTTTTGTGACAAAATTTAGCAAAATGATTGTAAGATTTACATGACCTGCATTGAACTCCTTGAGCTGGACACTTGTAGCGATGAGACTGCCCACAGCGGCTACATGTCTTCGAGCTGCCTGAAGCTGAAGGTGACTCGCGACTGCCTGAAGCTGGCTTGCGACTGCTTGACGCTGACTTGCGACTGGAAGCTCGCTGTCGACGATCTCCTCGACTACGGCTCCTCCGACTGAGATGCATGACGTTTTCACTGGCGATGCTGCTCCCTTTGACTATTTTCTCAGCATCCTGCTGTGCGACTATGAGCGTCCTCGCTAGCTCTTGCATTCTCTGATAGGTTAAGTCATGTTCTTGCAGTAACCTTTGACGCACATGTGACAAGTCCAAATTGAGGTTTGCAATAAAAATATCTTTGATGAGCGATTCCCTGAGCGTGCCAAACTCACATTCTCTGCTCTTATTCTCCAAATCCGTGAGGAATTCGTCGATGCTTTCGGATTTTTCCTGCTTACGTGTGAAGAATAGGTATCTGCACATCGTGATATTTTTTCTTGGCTCGAAATATTTGTTAAATTTTGTTTTCACCTCTTCAAGCGTGCTGCCATTGATTGTTAGGTTAAACGTGTTGAAAATGTTCAGTCCTCGCTCACCGATTGAGTGCAGCAGAATGGCGATTTTGCGTTTCTCAGTTGCTTTGTCAAGGCCTGTCGCTAATAAATATAGCTCAAATGCTTGCGACCATTTTTTCCATGATTCAGCGTTGTTATGAGCTGGATCCGACGATATATTTAACTGCTTCACACGTGTTTGAAAATTTTGCTCACCATCATGGCTGACGTCCGCTTGGTCCGGCATTTTCTTCGACGACCTCGACTTTTTCTTGAATGATTCTTCTTAAACCACTTCTGACACCATGTTATGTTGGATGCTTATAAATGAGAGTCCGTTGGGTAAGATACTGGTTTATTGGTAAGAGACACAGGACAGGAGATACACACAGTAAGACATCACAGGAAGCAGTGTGGCGGAGCGCCGCAGACCACAGATAATACATTTACTAGTGAAGACCATATTAGTAACATACTAAATAGTGATGTTACAACACCAAGTTCGGTTAAAATGCATTGAATTTTCTGTTGTGCCCTTAGCGCATTTTCCACTGACATTTTTTTTAATTGCATTGCAACACTTTTACCAAATACATCGAATGGCGTTTCTTCTTCTTCAGCGTTTACTTAGTCGTGCATCGTCTTTAAATCATTAATGGCTTTTACAATTTCTCTAGACTTCTTTTTTGGCCTTGAGGTAGTAGCAGAAGTGCCAGTCGATGAATTATTTGTAGCATTGGCATCAGTCACTGTAGATTGTGAAGAATTTTGAATGACAGTAGATGAATTTATTGTAGCATTGGCATCAGTCACTGTAGATTGTGAACAATTTTGAAGTTGAGACACCGATTGAATCTGTAATTAACAAAATTAAATTGTTTCAGATACCAGATCATAATGAATGGCAAGATATTGAAGATGGTTTCAGAACTAGGTGGAATTTTCCTGGATGTCATGGCGCAATCGATGGGAAACATGTTTTGATTGATGCACCTCCAAATTCTGGAAGCGATTTTTTTAATTACAAGGGCTCTAATAGTATTGTCTTACTGGCTGTAGTTGACCATGATTATTGTTTTCGCTATTTAAATATAGGAGCAAACGGCAGAAACTCAGATGCAGGAATTTTCAGACAAAGTTCACTACGCCATAGTCTCGAAAATAATTTATTACCAAAGGGAGGTTTTTTAGTGGGTGATGATGCTTTCGCATTAAAAACGTATTTACTTAAACCGTACAGTGGCACCAATCTTACAACGACGCAAAAAATTTTTAACTACCGATTATCCAGAGCGCGCAGAATAGTTGAAAACGGATTCGGCATTCTGGCAAGCAGATTTCAAAATTTTCAAAGGCATATACCAACCGATGTCGAGACAACTGATAAAATCATACGAGCCTCATGCGCTCTTCATAATTGGCTACGAAAGGCAAGTTCAAGTACATACTTTCGTCGAGGTTGTGTTGATGAAGAAGACATTGATTCAGGCACTATAATTGAGGGGTCTTGGAGGCGAGAACTCATTAACGCCTTGCCAACCATTACCGACCACAACACAAACTATGCAGGGAGGGTAGCGAGAGATTTACGTGACAAATATGCAGAATACTTCTCCGGCCCAGGAGCCGTTCCATGGCAAAATAGAATGATTAACTAAATAAACAACTACCTATGTAATAGATATGTAATTATGTTTCAGTTATTAAAAGTAGATAAAAATAGATACTCACATTCTCGTATGTCTTTCTTTTTAAATCATTTATGAATACCTGCTCCATTTCCTTGAGCCATTTTATATTTGAGACATAAACATTGTTTAATCCAGCTCCCGATTTTTTTGAGTCGTCAATTTTTTTCATTTCTTGGCTGTAAGTTGATCTTAAATTTTTGATTTTGTTCTTTACTTCTGTGACTCCAAAGTCGTTGATGTTCATCTCATTTACTATTGAAATTAGTGCTGCATTACGCTTGTCTCTGCTTTTGTAATCGGGTGATGAAAAATTCCATAAACATTAATGTATTTTGTAACACTGTATAAATTTTAATGTCGTTTCCAAGCTCCATTTGTTATTAGCGGCCATTTTAATTGAGATTTTGATAAATTGTTTGAAAAAATACACAAACACGCACACTGCTTGATGACGAATAACGAACGAGTGGCGAGTGGCCGAGTGTTTTTTTTTTTATGAATGGCATCTCGCAGTTCAACCAAGGAGGTTGTCGTCTGCTTAACCGGGCGAATCCTGTGGGTGCCCTAAAAATTAAGACCTCCAGCCAGGGTATAACTTATAAACTAAGCGACTACACGCTAAGGGCACCCCCTGTGGGGTACGAGCCTCGGCTTAGGGCGTCGCTGAGGGACAGCAAGGGACAAGCTGGATCTGAGTGATATTATTTAATGGCTGATTTGGACTTACTGGCTCAGCAGCGCGGGCTGGCTCTTGCAAGGGACGGGTGGGTAGGTGGCCGAGTGACAAGCGAGTGCGTGTTTATACGTACCGAGCGGGATAGCGAGTCGCTGCGGGGGCAGAAGAATGAAGCGGGGTGGTGGGTACTCGGCCTAGTAAACAAATTGGGATTCTAGTGACCCTCTCGCCTCTCTTCTCGACCGAGCACTCGTTAAAGTGTTTATACCAACCGAGCACTCGGCCGAGGACACTGACTCGCCGCTGTACTCGTTAGGTGTAATCGACCCATTACTGCTTAAATTAAGAGAACAACATTGTGTAAATAAATCATTTTTTTTTTCTTAAAATCAAATTTTATTATGTTATTTATTTTTGCATACATTTTAAATAGTTTTTAACCGACTTCGAAAAATGAAGGTTATGAACTTATAGAAAAAATAAAATTGTCACAATGATTAGTAAAATTTTAAGGTGTTGCGTTTAATCTGTTACACGTTGTATGTATGAGTTGTGTTTATTTGTAATATATGTGTAGGGTGTGTGGTAGGTTGTGATTATGTCTGACGTGGCTCAGGAACTGTGTGATATTGCTCAAAACAAATATCTAAGCAGAGTGAGATTTGGCATTGCTTGTAAACATATTTTGTACGGCTTTTTTTGCACCATACACATGATGAGTACTTGGATGGCCCAGTACCTAAAAAGTGATTCCCTTCCAAAATTGGACGGACGTTTTTAGATTTTGGGCCAACCAAATATTTGTTAACTGAAACTTTTAAAGGGTGTTCTATGACTGGAGGTTTCATAATTTTCAGCAATTCTTCCGCTACTTCAGCCCTGAACCAACGATGTGTCACATGTTTGTGTTTTGATTTATAAATAACTAGCTTTCGCCCGCGGCTTCGCTCGCGTTAAATTCGGTATAACACACCAAACAGACCTGCAGTTTTTGCTCTTGCGCCTGATGGATTTGTAATAGCAACGCTAAGTTTTCTCTTTTCTTCCCTCGTTCTCCCTCATATCCCACTTTTTTTTAATAAAAGTTAGCCTATGTCCGTCTCCTGGTTCCCAACTATCTCTGTACCAAAATTCATCAAAATCGGTTTAGCCATTAAAGCGTGAAGAGGTAACAAACAAACAAACAAACAAACTCACTTTCGCTTTTATAATATAAGTGAGGATGTAAGCGTTTAAAAGTGTTATATTAAGGAGACGTCTGAATACTTTTTTATACCATATTTGGTTACGTGATCTTTCCATGGGAAATGCCGAAAGTAGTTTGTCTTATCGACACCGCCCACGGCAAGATTGTAATCAAGGACCATTTGGGGCTTATACTTAAAAATCCCATATTTTTCTTTACCGCCCACGGTACCTTTGTGGTACGTAGACAGCATGGACACAACATTGGCATTTCCCCTTGCCTCAACTCAGTCTTTGACACTGATTTGACAGCTTCAGGGACAAATTCACGATTTATTCGTAGAGTCCCATAGCAATCTGTGCCTTGAGACTTCAAATATCGTGCCAGTAATGGAGAATTGTAAAAATTGATCATGATAATAGTATGGCCCCTATTAAATAAGGGTCTTGCCAGGACATGGTCAATTTTTGCAGTGGCATTGTTAGGAATTGGCGGAATCGTACCTGTCTGGTCAGTTTTGTCAATCCTATCATCAGCCCTGCCAGGATTGTCAGCCTTATCAATATCGTCATCTTCATCAAGCTTGTCAGTCTCGTCAGTCTGTTTTCCGGTATAGACAAAAATATCCACAAGTAACCGGTTGCCGATTCGCACAACTCGTACGATTTTACACTAACTTTGGCGGCTTTAGAAGCAATTTTTTGTGCAAATGACAATCGTCCCTTCCACTCTAAAAGGGATTCGTCTATTCTATAGCGATATTTTGTCCAGGAAGATATAGTGTGCTTAATTTATTTTTCAAAAACTCAAGTACAGGCAGTATCTTCCTGAGCTTAATTTCGTCTTGTGTTTTTTCCTGTAGAATCAAAAGAGTCGGTGAAATGTAAATCTCTTTTGAGTAAAATGAACCTATTGTATGTCATTATAGTTTTAAAGTATTTAAAAATGAGATGGCCATTTTCCTCCCAATATTTTTTTTCAACTGGCATAGGTGCCAAGCCCTGTAAAATTAATATGGCAAGGAAAATGTACATTTCTTCCCTGTCAACCTTTTTTGGAAAAAATCAATCGTGAATGTTCAGTCAAGTGTCTGTCAATCAGTATTGAGGCATATTTGTTAGTCTGTCTAGTAATTAAGTCCAAAAGTTTGTCATAAAAAAAAATTTAAAATACATCTACAGGTTTTGTTTCGGCAGTTACCGTAAAAGTTGGTCCTGTTTGTCCTGTAAACGTCTCTCGGGTACCGGTAAAAGTCTGTCGGTCGTGGCTCCAGTCAAACGTCAAATTGTCCTTTGGTAGTAACTCCGCCAATAGTTGGTCAGAGCTTTTATCCTCGGCTGACACGAATGCCCGTGTCTCCCTCCGCATCACACTCGTCCAAAATGTGAGCTGGAGTTAATTTATCGTCGAACTCCGTGTGCACGTCCAAAACCACGTCCTCTTCTTCGTCAGACTGCACTTCCACCTTGACCTTGAGCTCGTTGGAATCTAAAACAATTATAATTGAGTTTTTACTAAAATAATTATTACTTGCAAACGAAATGATCACTACAGAAAAAAATTGCTTTACAAACCTTTTCCTTTTAACCATTGGCTTTATGGTGTGGGCAACACAGCGACCGGAACATCGGATATCTGATGATTTGATGACGTAGGGGCATCTGCTAGCAACAAAGCTGAAGCTGTATTCCCTTCAAGGTCTTCTAAATATATAAAAAAGAACAATTGTATATCACAATATAAATTAGCAGCTGTTGTTAAGCAACATAAATATAAAGTATATTATCTTACTCAAAAGTCCCGTCGTCCAATCAACTTGCAGATCGACTACAGAGCTAAAAAAAACAACGAATTAGTGAAAGAATAGTATAGAATGGGTCATATAACAACTATAGATTAAATCATTTTGAGTACATTAATAAACAAATCGTAATGTAGTTTTTAACTTTCAGGTGTTAAGCGATCTTATATCTGAATTGGAGATTGCATTCTAAAAAAATGGATGTCTATTATCTGTAACGTACTCACATCGTTTAATAACGCACAAAATATAAAAAAATTACAATAAGATTTTACCGTACTGCCACGGCTGCAACTTAGGCGATGTTGGGACAGTTATAGGTGTGCCTGGAACCAAGTGACACTCAGTTCGCTCCGGGGATGACTGTTTTCTAAAACAAAATATTATATTAATTAAAATACATATAAAAAGACAACACACCCCTTATCAATATTGTATTGACATCGATTTCCTTACCGCGCCCTTTTACGTGGTAGTGCATCTGGAAGGAGGGTCCGCGAAATTTCCTTGAGCCGCTTGCGGGCTATCAGCTCCTCTTTTACCGACGGATCCATTTTTTTAATGTTGTTTAACTCGCTCAGCTGATGTTCACGTAAACAAATTAAATGATTCCAAATTTTCCTTCATACTTTTACGGGCTTAGGACCAACATAAATGCTTTGTGCCTAAGCTACCTAATTTAAAATAGTTATGCTAAAAGCGGTAGGTTACATGTAAAAATAAATCTCTAATGGCCTGCTAGTTATGACGTATTTAAAAATGTGGAATCAAAATTATGTACAATTAATTAAAAAAGAAAAAGTTCTAATTACATGATTTAAAAAAGTTTTGTTACTTACCTAAATCACCTTTGCACTAAGCGACACTTAAAAAATGTTCCAACTGTAGGTACCTAATCAAAATTATTTACAACGATTAAAAAAATTATTAGTTAGTTAAACTTCACGATATCGTAATAATTGTTCAAAGTGGAGTCCATTCCTTTGGATACACAATCTTGCACGTTTAATTAAATTGTCTTTTAATTTCATTAACGTGTCCCTGTCACTTTTTAAAACTTCGAATGCGTCCTCTATCGCGCGTTTTGATGTGTTCACGAGTTTGATGTTCGTTTTTGTACCCTAACCGCTTCACTTCACTCCACAAATAAAAATCCAGTGGGGTCAGGTCCGGACTCCTTGCTGGCCAAGCAACTGGACCACCCCGTCCAATCCAGTGATCTCCAAACACGGAATTTAAATGATTACGTACATTACGCTCGTAATGTGCTGGACAACCGTCTTGTTGATAATACAAATTATCTAAATAAGCCAGTGGAATGTCTTCCATTAATTCTGGAATTACACTTTGCAGCATGTTTAGGTATGCCCCACCGGTCAAATTTCCTTCGATAAAATACGGGCCGATAATTGTATCATTTATGATGCCAGCCCACACATTAACGCTGAAACGCACTTGATGTCTGCACTCACTAATCACGTGTGGATTATTAAATGCCCAAAAATGATTGAATAGTCCTACCCGCGTAAAAGTCGATTCGTCCGTCCACAGAATGTTAACTTCGCGATTATTTAATATCCACTGGCATAATGCGACTCTAGCCGTCCCGTCGTTCTCATGGAGGGCGTGCACTTTTCTAAAGTGGTACGGGTGGAGTCCTTCTGTATTTAAGAGCTTCCAGACGTAGTATTGACTTACGTTAAAGCTAATTGAAGCCATATTTGTACTACGCCTGGGATCTCGTTCAAAGTACTCGAGAATTTCTTCGTCTAGTTCAGGTCTGTAGACTGGTTGGCGACCGCGGCCCTGGGCGTGTGAAGGTGTCCGGAATTGTCCGTGGTCTAACAAACGCTGCGTAGCCGCTACAATTGTTTGCCCAGACGGAATTTGCGGGTTAGGTATACCACGCAGTCGCAAAGATTGTAAGTGGTTCGGTTCACCGTAGAGACGTCGAGCTGCCTGCGCATCAAAACCCGCGATTGCGTAAAATTGCACCATGGCAACGAACTCCAGGTTGGAGTACTCGTAATTCCGAGACGTCATTATTTTTGCGCAACAACACACCGATAACGTCTTAGAGCGCGCGGGGTGCGCGGGGCACATCTTGGGACAACTCACACACGGCTATCTGATCCCAAGCTAAGCAGGGCTTGTGTTATGGTAACCAGACAACTGATATACATACTTATATAATTTATAAATACATACATATTATAGATAAATCACACCCAGACACAGAACAAACAATCATGCTCATCACACAAAGTTTGTCCTGGGTGGGAATCGAACCCACGACCTCTGGCTCAGCAGTCAGGGCCACTAACCACTAGACCAACAGGCCCGTCATTGGAAGTACTTTTTAAATATTTTATTTAGATTGTTTTTATTTATTGCATAAGTTGATAAAAATGCTATGCAATAGCTTTACCGCGGCAGTCCCCGAGTGCCACACGTATTTTTTTATCAACTTAGACAATAAATAAAAAAATAAATATAATATTTAAAAAGTACTTCCGATGAAAAGAAGTCGCAAAAAGAAAAACAAGACCTTGGGTTTGAACCAGCGTAATGTCGATTGACCATCCGATTCTCTACCAAACACGCTATTAGAACATTAGAATCGGGATTGAAATAACTGACCGTATTGTGTAAACGACGTTAGACAATGCACGGCCTTCAAGCCACACCTCCGTGCCCGTCGGAGTGGGGAGCGTCAGGTTTTTTTTCGTTACGGAATTTCTGGATTCGGTCCCCGCGCTCAAGGCCCGCGATAGAAGCTATGCAATAGCTTAAAAATAAGCCAACAAAAAACACCGACCGCCAACCCTAAGCCAAATGGAATTATATAAAATATCATCTACATAGGTACTTACAGGGTTCATTTTGAATCTCTTTTATGATATTTATTAGGAAATATAAACATTAACACAAACAATTGACGCGCCAAAATTAAGCGTGGGTTGTGTCGGTGTATAGATATGCCAAAACTGTCAATCTCAACACGTTTTATTATATGATTGAATTTGGTAAACCATAAAAAAAATACAATTTAAGGTTGGTTCATGTTAAAATCTGCAAAAAAATGTTGATGTTTTTTCAGACTATGAATTTATAGATGAAACAAATTGTTTAATTTTAAAGTTTATTTGTGTCTTTTATACCATTTATTCAACTTCTTTGCTTTTATTTGCAATGTTTCCTCATTATCATCAACTTGTTTTCTCCCAGCTAATATTTTATTGATATTTTTGCAATAATTAAATATCATGCATCTTATGACAATGTAAATTAACTAGTCAATTAATTTATCTTTATAAAATAAATAAATTATTTACTGGCATGAACAAGTTTATACATATTTGTGAATCACTGGTGCCTGTGGTAGGTAGTGAAACACCTATATTACAGGTCACCAAAAATGTATTTAAATAAATCAAATATGTATTTTACATTTTATAAATTTAAAATTAACAAATATAATTATGGCTGTTTTCAATATTTTATTTTATTATTTCATTTATTATATCCTGCATATTTGAAATTAATTGAACTAATTCTTTGCTGGGAGTGCAAAGCCATCGTCGACCTGCATATTCTCTGTATTTAATGTACTCGATTTCATTTTCTGGTGAAAATCTTTTATGCACTCATTACAAGATTTAAAAACACGGTTTTTTTTTTTTAAATATCCGCTCATGTATTGGATGGGTGCAATTATGCGAGGAACCCTTTCTTTTACTTCCATGGGAGTAAAATCAAAATCGAATATTTTTTGAAAATCGAATGGAGGGCACGTCGACGTTGCTTCTGCATTTTCGTTGATGATTAGAAAATGCAATGCATTACAAAGGTCTCCTACACAATTAACGCGGTTGCGGACACAGCTTAAATTACTTATTAAAAGTGTGGCGAATGCAGATTCAAACTGATCACATGTTGGATTAGTGTTGCGACACCCTTGGTTTCTCACTGCGCCAAAGAAATTCTCTAATGGGTTCTGATTTAGGTGCCGCAACCAAACGGACGAAACATTAAAATTATCTTTTTCAATTTTTTTATAGTGTTTGTATCCCCTTCAGTGTCCACACTCAATTGGCTACAGTTTGTGAAGCAACAAATTTCATGGATTAAAATATTCTTATGCCCTCAATCCACGTCTTGTCTCGTCTCGGAATCAACATCATCATCAACGACGTTATTTTCTGCACATGTATGATGAGATGTAGTAGCTGTTTCATTGGAAATAATGGTTTTAAACCATACAAGTTCAGGATTTTGTGACCATTGATCTCCGAACTGTTTGGTCAAGATTTGCTCCACGTCTTTCTTTTTCTGCTGCTTAATCTCATTCACCAGAGGAAGTCTGCGAAGAAGGGACGGATGATTCTATAAAAAATTTACAATTTTACGCCACAGTGTTTGAGAGTGAAACTATTCTCGTCTCGACTTCCATTTCTTCCTCGAAAACCACCTGATCTCTCACGTCCTCTACCTCTGCCACGTCGTTGATGAGTTCTCCCCCTGGATGGCGCGATAGAACCCTGCCTTCTGCTTGATGAATCGTGTGTGATAATTAAATAAGTGTTCCCACGTAAAAATATTGGTTAATTTAAATGGACAAGTTACAGTTTTGTTTGAAAATCCATTAACATTAAAATACTTGTATTATTTTTGTCTGGGTTTGATTGAAAACCGAACAAAGTAAAATTTTATCTAACTTTAAACAAGACAAGTCCGTTTTTGAATACAAAAGCAAAGGTCATGGGGCGTTTCTGATAAAAGTTTCTGATAAAGCTCCACCTAATAAAAGTTTGCGTACACGAACCAAATCAGTTTTAAATTGAAGAACTCAATCCCACTTTCTAAAATATGTATTTTTTTAAATATTCCGTGGGAATTAAAAAGTTATTTAACAATTAAAAGTTAATAAAACAGAGGTTTTTAGAAATTTTTGAAACGTGTAGTACAAGTACACTAAATGTTTGTATAGCTCTACGAAATATCTCTCGCATACACAGATAGATAAAATGAAACCCGTTTCGCGTTGTCACGGCATCACGTGTGAACGGCTGAACCGATTTCGATAATTCTTTTTTTTAAATGTTTGTGGAAGTCCAAGGATGGTTCTTACGGAAAAAAATATTAAGAAAATCTTTCAGAAATATTGAAAAATATACATTTAATTTTGCATATTTTAAAAAACGCGCGTAACGAATGTCAACGTCATTCACAGCCATAGACTATATTGAAAGAGCATCGTTTGTTTGGAAATGTGGTTACTTCATTAAATTCTATCACACTAATTTACTAATTTTTGAAAATAACTCGCCACGGAATTTTTATTTATAGATAAATATTATTAAATGTACCGACTTTGACGGTAATATTAATAATACCAGTGATGATTTCATTTTAATGTAAGTATTTAATAATAATAAAATATGTGTACTATGAGTTAGATTTCAGAACGCAGTATACAAACTTCGCATAACCTATTTAGTAACCTGTGGTATATGTGACATACATAACCGGGCTAACAATAATTTTATTAAGTTTTTGATAATTTTGGTTTTGTTTTAAAGACTTAAGAAGTTTGGATGTGACCGAAATGAATTTTCGAATTTAAAATAAAAAAGGCTGGCAAATTGAAGAATTACAAATCAGTTGATTCCGTTACTAATCAAGATGAAGTTGTCAATAATTATTATACAACTGAATTTTTAAATTCGCTGGAATTGCCCGGCTTCATAATCTGCAATTAAAAATACGAAACATAAACCAGCCACGTCTGTGTAATGGCACCCGGCTTGCGGTGAAAAATTTATTGAACAACGTCATCGAAGCCACAATTTTGAAAGGGAAGTACAAAGGCGAAGATGTTTTAATCCCACGCATCCCTATAATACCGAACGACATGCCATTCAACTTTAAACGTTTACAGTTTCCAGTGCGGCTTGCATTTGCAATGTCGATAAATAAATCGCAAGGGCAGTCGCTAAGTGTTTGTGGCATCAACCTAGAAAATCCATCTACTAATAAAATTATAAAATTAGTAAAGTCCTTCTCAGTTATGGCGAAACCAGGGAAATAGGGATTCATTTTTATATGGAGGATATTATAGATTCCAGTTCAAATTGAATAGGTACGCATACCTAAGATAGGACAACTGTCAGCTATACAAAATAGAGTAGTGCATCAAAGCTATGGTAAGGCGGTACGAAGTTCGCCGGGTCAGCTAGTATTTAATAAAAATACAAAACTTAAATGGATTTTGCTGTTTTTGTACTTGACATTTTCGCTTATTTTCGTTGGATCCCAGTTTTTGATCCCACTTTAATATTTTTGGCGTTGGATCTCACAAAACATTATTATATATTTCCGTTGAATCCCAAATTTGAAAAATACTAAAAAAATACGTTTTATTGCCACTGAATCCCAAAAACTATTTCCGTTGGATCCCAGATGTTTAAAAACATCTGAATGCGGGTACATCCAACAACAAAATCACAATAATATTTTAAGGCGAAATTTTGTATGTATGTTTGTTATTCCAACACGCTCAAACTTCTAGACTGATTTGGATTAAATTTGGGTATGTGGGTAGGTTATGTTATAATAACGGGTGCCTGCCGTTTTGCCGAAAAGATTTGGACAAAATTTCATTACCCAAACAAATTATAGGAACCGGGAACTAGGTTTGGTTAGGTTAAAACTGTGACCTCCTACGCACGAGCCGAGCGAGCGGAGCGAGCGGTGCCGCGGTAGCGGCCGGCGAGTGCCACAAACGACTTGCATTTATAGAAAAAAGAGATTGTTTTTAGTTGTTTACCCGGAACTGAACTATTTAGATTAGGATAATTACTTATTTACAAAAAAAAAGGTTAGGTTAAAACTGTGACCTGTGTGCCAGAAACTGCCAAATTATATAAAAAAAAATATGGAAAAATTATGACGGCAGTATTTTTTTTTGAGCTAAGAGGCGCTTGTTTTGAAGGCGTTCATATTTATTTATTTATAAACATCACAAATAAACCTGATCATTTTTAACTCATGCCAGTCTAGTACTATTTGGAGTACATCATTTGTCTCATTTATTCCCCAGTGGCAACAATCCTAAAAATCCAAAATACACACACGGTGTTTTTGAAATCCTTACTAATATTATAAAAGCGAAAGTGAGTTTGTTTGTTTGTTTGTTTGTTTGTTACCTCTTCACGCTTTAATGGCTAAACCGATTTTGATGAATTTTGGTACAGAGGTAGTTGGGAACCAGGAGACGGACATAGGCTATTATATTTATATTTTTTTTTAAAAGAGAGGGATCTGAGGGAGAAAGAGGGACGAAACGGGAAAACTTAGCGTTGCTATTACAAATCTATCAGGCGCAAGAGCAAAAACTGCAGGTCTGCTTGGTGTGTTATACCGAATTTAACGCGAGCGAAGCCGCGGGCGAAAGCTAGTATTTAATAAAAGTAAATCACTTTTCTTCTGAAATGTACACATATTGTCATAAAATGGGATGCAATGGTAATATCAAATGGGACCCATCGTTAATACCTAAAAAATGGGATCAAAAACTGGGATCCAACGAAAATAAATCGACATTTTGATCTTGCTGTATTTGAATTTCACTTCAAAGGATTTTGCTGTGTTTGCTATAAACGACCTTCAAGACGCCATTTTCATTATAGTTCACCTGTACTTACGCAATAATATTTTTGATACTTTTTGTGAGTATGCACAGAAGTAAGTTTTTCAGAAAACAAAACAAAATAAGTTTAGTAGAAAAATATTTTAATAAAAAAAAACTTATTGGTACCTTTGAAACTTAAATTTATTTTTCATATTAGAAATAGGGTTTAAATGAAATTATTTATTAAAATGAAAATAATATGACATAAAGAAACATGTAGGTAAGTGTTACAAAACATAAACTAAAGCTTTTACCACAAGAAACGCTAACAGATTTGTATTTAATGCTTTTGTTTAAACATAAAAACCAGTAGGTGTTTCTTGTGGCTCACAAATCATTTCCGAGGAATCTTCCAAAGTATCTTCATTACCACTAAAAGAATTCGATACTAACGGAACATAGAAATTTAATCGCTCGATTTCCCTCCAATTTTCCCCATAATGATTAGTCAGTAACTTGTTGATATCTATGGCCTTTGCAACGCTGACTTCGTTCGTTGCTAAAATTTCTTGTGGATTGAGACTTGATGATAACACACCAGGTCGATTTACTGATTTAAATGCGCCATCATCATGTTTGTAGTGGACCATTCCTTTCACCAACACAATTCCTTCCTTTTTAGACCTCTTTAGTTCATATCTCTTGCAGCTTTTAAATTGAAAATGCCACCTGCCTACCGGCTTCAAATTAGTCCCAACAGCATCTTTCTAGTCGTATACTTTGCAATCATCACCTAACTTTATTACTGTAGCGAAATTTTTAATAATTTCATGATATTCTTCCGGATTTGCTATTATCTCCCTTTTCCTAATTTCTTTCTCAATCCTTGCAAACACTCTGTCAGGGGGTATGAAGGAATGTCCCACTATGGGGAATATAAGCTCTAAACTTTTTACATGAGGAGTTTCCGACAGCCACTTTGCACACATTCCCAGAACAGTAGAATTTTTGTTCTGGCCAGCACATCCATCGGCAATGAGGCGAACTGTCTTGATACCAGTTAAATTTGTATTTTGTAATCGATGGTAAATAGCTGATGAAATTTGATTTGATGCTTTGGGAAACAAGTTTTCTGACCAGCAATATGCAAATACATTTGATGAATCCAGTTTACTTTTTGACGAACCTTGTACTATGGTAAAGTTAAAAAAAATAATTTCACGCGAATAATATGCTGATTGGTCTGGGGTTTTAGGTAAAGATAGATTTTTCTCGCAATCGAATGATAATGTGAGTAAATCCGGTTTTTCCTCTTTTACATAGCCAAAAAAAGCTTTGGCTTTTAATTTATGGATTCTTTGCATAATAAGTAAATCGTTACGGATGTTAACACGTGTCTCTGTTTTCATTTTTTCGGTAAACTGTAGGCAAATTGAGCAGACATCAGTACGAGGCGATCCGAAGCCCAAATTATAATTTCTGTTAAAGATATTGCGGAAATATGATGGCTTAACTTTTAACTCGCTTTCAACCTGGGAATTATAGGGTAACTCATATAGTTATTGCCCGGTTAAGGGATTGATAGTCGTTTCTTCTTATTATTATGTTTATTAATTACGAAATCAAGTTAAATAGTTGTTTTTATGTAACTTTACCATATTTTTTATAGGAAAATCAGTCATTTGTTTATATATCTTTAGAAATAAAATAATAAAAAATCAACAAAAGCAAAACCTCTAAAATCACAGTAATTGCCCAGCAGACATAGTAATTGTCATACATAATGAACAGTTATTGTCCACCTAGCAGTTATCATTAATTAACGTCTTATTCTAATAATAATACTTAAAAATTGAGATCTCTTCGAGCCTTTTGAACATTTAAATATAATTCTTCGCAATCAGAATTCGTATCATCGTCAGAATCATTAATTTTATAACAAAAATGACATAAAAATAGCAACATATCAGCATCATCAGGGATGTTACTTTTATGGTGTTCTGGAATACATCGTGAATGGAACGACTGGTGACAGCTACTGCATTCGATTTTGTTTTTTATAATAATGTGTTTGCACATTGCACATATATCACTGGACT
Source organism: Ochropleura plecta (assembly GCA_905475445.1). Classification (NCBI taxonomy): domain Eukaryota; kingdom Metazoa; phylum Arthropoda; class Insecta; order Lepidoptera; family Noctuidae; genus Ochropleura; species Ochropleura plecta. Next base: position 12,280,767 of record FR997738.1, read on the forward strand.
TCACCAGGACTTCCTTTAAAACAGTGATTCTTTTCGACTCTGGGAATACACTGCCACTATCATGGACATCATTAACAATATCATCGTGAGATTCTCTTCTTATTGTTTGAGTTTTTAATTTATCTTTGTTTTGTAATTTATTACATTCTTTTTTAGTTTTCTCATTCTTCTTCACTTCTCTCTCCAATTTTTTCTGTTCTTTTTCTTTCAATTGATTTTCCTTATCTGTCTGCTTTTTCTTTACTGCTAATTTGAATTTTTCTGATGCGATAGCAAACGGCTGTCGCTCTACTTGTCGTTTTCCTTTTCTTATTGGGGTTTTTGGATATACTAGATATTCTCCAAAAGCGGATTTTATTTTTACCAACTTTGGACTCTCAAGGGTAGTAGCGTCTGGAGTAACGAGGTCAGACTGAAATTCTGAATGATTTTGAGTTTCAGAGTGATCAGCCAGAAAAATATTTTGTTCACAATTAGATGTTCCAGGTAGACTATGTAAGTAATAGGGGATTTGCTCAGTTTTGGATGTGCTAGGGATGCTGATTATTTCGGCTGGAGGGACTTCAATTGGGTATATAACTTGTTCTGCACCTAATATTTCAGCAATTTGATTGTTGCTATCTGGATTCAAAATAGTTGGAGATTTAGCTCTATTTTCAACAAAATCGAGAGACTGGGAACTCTTTGTTTGAGACTCATTTTCCAATGTTCCAACAGATGTATCAGCAGTTTGACCATTATTTTGAAATCCTCCCCAGAGCTTATAAATTATAGCCAGGTACCTATCAGTGGTATTAAATGATTTATCTTCAAAATTTGTGCAAAGAGAGGCTCCTGTTATATTCCGAAATGTCTCGTATGTAATTGTAGCATTGTCGAGAATTCCCTTTGAAGACTCTGGCTGAATAACAACATCTTTACCTAAACACTTTGAGTAATTTATGGAATCGGGATTAAAAGGGCAAAGACCACACGTTCTAAAACCATTTATCAATATATCCGGCCTCAGACTTGCTGTAACCACTTCGTAGAGTATAGGAGCAAAATTTAACTTTGTTATCCCTTTATTTTGATTTGATAGTTGCCATTTCTTCAGATACTTTCTCCAGCCCATTTTCAGAGGTCTAAATGCAGAGACGTCAGCTGGCTGGATTATTCTTGTAGCATTGGGGTACAAAGCTATCAACTCTATTTGCAGATGCGTACATAGCTGGCTTAGATGATAATTTAAATGTGTTTTGTGGCCATCAACATATAGAATGACAGGAAATTCGACAGATTTGCTTACTAAGTAGGGATGAAAAACATTTGCTATAAATTCGTAAAATACTTCGGTAGTCATCCAACCATTATCTGATTTTCCAATACCCCATCCTTCTGGTATGGATTCACATATTTTTTCAGGTAGTCTCTGGTAGGGATATACAATAAACGGGCAGCATACGTCACCTGCAGCTGAGAACGTGAATAATGCCGTAATAGACTCTTTCGCGTTAGAATGTTCGATGTTGTAAACATTTTTAGAGCCCTTCTCTGCTATAACAAGTCCTGAACTTAGGCAAATTTGAAAATTTGTCTCGTCTGCATTGAAAACTCTACTGGGTTGGCTGAGAACCTCAATGAAACCTTTTTCTTCAGCGTATGAACGTATTTCATCAAACCATCCCCTTATGTCTTTTTCGGAAACACATGAACTGGCTTTTGTGACTCCTTCCGAAGTTCTGATGCTTAACCTTGGGTGTCTCTTTAAAAAAGCCCTCCACCATCCAATCCCAGGCCTGTTATTGGTAAAAGGATTTGGTCTTGGGTTATCGACTAAGAATTTTTGTACGCTGTCTAACACATTGTCTTTGTTTTTGGGAAAACCTTTTCGAGCAGATGTAATTAACCAATCTTCAATAATCGATTCTTCGCTTGGAGTCAAAATTGGAGATGGGCCCAGACTGGTTTTATGGCCCGGGTTACGTTTGTAAAAGCGAAGTGTTGACCTCGGGATACCGTACTTTTGAGAAATTTGGCGATCTGACAATTGCTGTTCATTATTTTGAACTTCAGCTATTGCCTTCTGAAGGTTTTCTTGAGAGTATTTTAATTTAGGCACCTTTGGCATTCTGAAAGAAACGATTAGAAAAAATTAGGAAAATAAATAAGGATTAATATACAACTATTAACCGGGCAATAGCTGTATCTATTGTCAGTGGCAATAGCTACATAATGATATGGCAATAACTAAAGTTATTAGAATTTTGGTACAGTGATTGCCCACCCCCTTTTAAAACTTTACGAAAAAAGTAACCGTTATTCCAAGTAGTTAGATAGGCACTTAAATATCTTTTTTATCGAATAACATTAATCACAAAACATTTAACACAGAAAAAGCCAACAAAAAATGCAATTTTGAAACAACTATCCTTAAGAAAAATCACAAGAAACTTACTTTTTTTTGACGAGCTACACACCTGTTACATCAAAATCGGTTATGACATTTAAAAAATAAAATGTTGCCAGTTATTGAAATTTAAAATGCTACTAAATAAATAGTAGTAACAACTATGGTTATTAAATTTATACTAACCCTTTAAAAATTACCAAATAAACGCACTGCTTCTTAATGTTGGCAATCACTATATGCTGGGCAATCACTATAGTGGTTACCCTATAATCGGTAAAGTTTATTTATACTTAACTCTGCTGATAAGTATAGCCTTTTTGTGTTTCCACGGCAATAATGGGGCTCTTCACAATGTAGTTTCTCTATAAAACTCATCACGGCACGTTTTTTTTCCACATTTTTATGGGAAACCCGGTCACCACCTCTTTTCTAATTGAGTAATGTTCCCTTTTCAAAGTATTCTTTCATTATAGTTTGGACTCTGTACTTTTTTATTTGAAGCACATTCAAAAAAAAAGTTTGACAAACAGGCAATCGCTTTTTCAGTGTGGCACTGTACACGAAGTATGTTGTTTGAGAAGATTTCGGCGTATACTTACTATTTTTTGGACGATGCCGTTTAACAGATTTCACTGTGCAGTGTTTTAATATAAATGCGTCTTGGTTCCTTTTGTCTTTAAATTTATAAAATGATTCAAAAAACGATTTTACATCCTGTATCGAAAGTGATCTGCATTCAAACTTCTTCTTATGATTACATAACGGCCTCACAGCAAATGTTTTCGGAGAATACCTTAAACAATATCATAATGTACCTACACATTTTTTACCTATTTTTTAGTTAAATGTATTTTATGTACTTAATTTGGGTTATAAAATATGCGGGATGTAAGAGACACCGACTCGAAAATGATTACCACGTATTCAGTACACCATTTTGAAAACCGCCACACAGGTTTTCGTCGGCAATAAAAAAAATCTCCAAGTTTCCTACAATATTTCAATACCTACACGGTCAAAATGTATAAGAAAATCCGTTTTTTTTTAAATTGCCAACGAAAAATTACTACGTATAATTATATTGTAGGTACTACGATAGACAGAATAGGTGGTCTTAATCGTTTTCACGCCGGTGTCTATTACACCCGGTATATTATTTAAAAAAAACTAAATATTAGATAGATATAAAAAATGATAAACTAATATTTAAGTAACACTGTAGTTATTGAATATTAATTAAATAGATTTAAAAAAATGCTAACAAGAGCAAACCACAAGGACCAAGATAATTTATTTGATCACACTATCTAACAGTAGGTACATACAAACCTTGTTACTTTGGCCAAATTTCTCCTCCACTTTTCGGGTTGAGCTATACGTTTTCTAGCCGAACTATTATCAACAGGTACAGGGGAACAACTCAGACCAATAAATTCTTTCCGACAAAACTTAAAAACTATTTAAAAATTTCGAGAATTTACGGAGCGAGGTTTCGCGTTCACAACAATCGACGCCATATTAAAACCGTGCCGCTTGATGCGCTCTGATTGGCTGATTAGGGTATTGCTGCCTATGCACTTGTCAAACATGGATCTTGCTGTGTTTGCAACAAACCGTATTTTTTGTAGCTGTTTTACTACGGGATATTGCTGTCTTAGGAGTATTATGAATTACGAAACGTGTTGAAGATATTGCTACATTTATCGCGCCATCGAAATGTCAATTTCAAAATTATGTGGATATTGCTGGTTTTGCTTTTATACGATTCTGTTGATTGTAACACTCAATAACTTTAGGAGCGGAAACATCCACGTAAGTTTTTGTGCGTTTATCCCAACGTTTTACTACAGATGAAGTGGACGACCCGGTGCAGTTTGATGCCATTAAAACAGATTTGTTGTCCTTCCACTTAACAATAACTGTCGGTTCGCACACATACTCTTGACTTTCATCTCTAGTCATCCTAGCATCAGTTTTAAATTTAATTGCAGCACGATCAGGGATTCTATTCATCATTATTGTTCCAGTACTATGAAGATTTCTCTTGTGCATCTCTTCGATTAATGCGACAGTAGTAAAATACCTATCATGGTAGATACAGCTTCCAGGTGGAACACTCTTACTCAAATGGAGAACCACAGAAGGCCCCAGTCCGAGTGGAGAGTCTCCAAACATGGTTTTAGCCCCCTGATAAATGTCAAAGTCAAGCATCAAGCCTTTACTAGTGGTCAGTACAAAGTTTTTAAGTCCAACAGGGCGTGGCTTGTTTCTAACTACTTGACGAAGGCTGCACCTACCGGTGAACGGCACCATTTGTTCATCCATCGAGTAAAACCCGGGGACCCTTTCAAGTTTGTTGCAAGTAGCTTTTACTTTATTTATCATTGGCTGTACCTTCCACAATGGATTGGTTCTTTCACTTGGCGGAGCTTCGTCTGAATCAACGACATGCAGGGCATTGCGGATAGTTAAAAATTGGTCACGAGCCATTTGCTTCGTAATAACCTCTAACCTTAATCCTGTTCTCCAGTACATTGGGATTCGAGGGTAATGAATACATCCAATTATAATGTGAATCGATAATACTTTTGGCAATATGAGTTTCAGTAGTTTTAAGTTCGTGACCTGTTTTTCTGAGATGATACAAGTTTGTGCACCTAGATATTTCTTCGAAAAAATCTTTATCAAAATAGTCTGAAAAATATTCCAACGGTGTCCTTACAGGAGATACTGGCAGCGAAGGATAATCATGGGAAGAATCTTGGAAAGGTACCTGTTTCCAGACCCGTTTCCGAGGAGCTGGTTGCGTAGGTTTATGGCGGCGCTCAGCCGTTGAAGGTACAGGAGTGACAGGGTCAGGGTTTGGTGCAGGATCCAACTCAGGTTCTTCTTCGGTTTTTATGCCAGAGAATATTTCCTCGAAATTGAGATCTTCCAGGACATTAGGTTGGAAATTGTCATCATCTTCATCAAAATCCTCAATTTCGGAAAGGTTTCCATCACCCAAGATTTTCAAAACTTGATCGTCATTCAAGTCTCGTCCTAAAAACAAGAAAATACACACATTTTTTAAATTTTATTGAAGACAATTAATAAAAACCGTTTTCCAAGTTTTGAATTATTTCTTGTACGTACAACCGAAGCCACACGATCGTAGCAGTCAAATTTTACGACGAAATTCATTAATTTCATTGTAATTTGGATGCAAACTAAAATAACTTAATCAATAAGTGTTTATTTAACTTTGAATTTACTTAAAAACATAATACATTACTAAACAAATAATACGCGTAACAAGTACTTACCCGTGACGCTGCGGGGATCAAAAAACGCCGCTATCTTCCACCAAGGGTCGCAGGACACTGACCGCCCGCGCAGGCCTCCCGATTTTATTAGCGTTAGCGAGACACCCTCACGATAGATCGATGCCGGTTGCGTTCGCAAAAAGTAAACGGTTTGGCGCCAGAATTTTTCAAAAGTTAAACGCACGCTCGTTTCATCCCGGGTGTAAAGGTTGATTGGCTGACTCTTCATTTGTTTCTTCGTGTTGAGAAGATTCATTATCCAGAATAATGCTGCTCTCCGTTTGATTGGGGGTAGTAGATGATTCAAGAAATGACATTTGTTCGGCCCAGGCCCAATTCTGTAATTTTTTTGTTGCTTGACCACTAGAGCTGTGTTTTGATTGCTTGAATTTTCTGAAAGTATCTTTTAAATTTTTCCATTTTGCTTTTAAAGCTGGAACTGAAACAAAGAAGACAATTAATTGATTCAGGCGTTACTTTGCGGAAATCAAAGTCATATGCACTTTGATGTAGATTACTTTGTATACTTCCGCCACCACTGGTGGAGGAAGCAAACAAACCACTGGTGCTTGTTTGCCACCTATGTGGTATAAAAAATAGGTATATTATATCCAGCAACAGTTTTCTTCCAACAATTTTTTTTTTCTTTTTCTTATCGTATGGGTAATTCAACAGTTTTGAAAATAGTGACTGAAGTTTGTGAAGAATGGAATGTGTTAAGACCACTTGTCCTTCAAATACCCACAGAGGAAAATTGGCTGAATATGGCAGAAGATTTTTTCCAAAAATGGGGATTTCCTCATTGCCTTGGTAGCATAGATGGAAAACACATAACCATAAAGTGCCCTCCGGGTAGCGGGTCAATGTTTTATTGTTATAAAAGTAAATATTCAAATGGCTGTGGTAGATGCCAATTATAAATTTATTTTTGTAGATGTTGGATCATATGGGAAAGATGCTGATAGAACTATATTTGAAGCAACATCTTTTGCTCGATTGTTAAGGAGCGGCCAACTTAATATACCAAATCCACAACCATTACAAGGAGAAACAGATTCTTTACCTTATATTTTTTTAGGCGATGGTGGATTTAAACTTGAAACTTTTTTGATGAGACCTTTTGTAAGAGATGCAGCTTTGCAAGATAGAGATAAAAAGATATTTAATCAGTCGCTTAGTACAGCACGGGTAGTTGTGGAAAATGCATTTGGAATAATGGCACAAAAATTTAGGATATTCTTAAGACCTTTTGAAACAGATTTGAGAAATACTATAAAAATTGTGAAAGCAGCTTGTTGTTTACACAACTTTATACAGACAAAAGAGTCAACCGAACGTGTAAGCTCTGGTTTGGAAACACAACTTGGAGCCTTTCTTCCACAAAACAGACTCAATGGAAACCGCGCACGATTATCATTTGCGGCATGTGAGATCGGAGACAAATTTGTTCGATACTTTGCACAACGCAGAACAGATAATTGATACGTTTATACCTTGTAAATAATAAATAATTATACTTACCTTCTTCGTTTAATTCTCTCTGGATATCCCTCCATGCTTGTAGTTTTTTTGTTATTTTTGTAGTCAGGGTGATTTAGTAAGTACAAAACAGGTCTATTTCTCACTGCTTGTATAAGTTATTCAGTAACTTCCAAATCCATTGTTCCTATTTCGCTCATAAAAATTGTCGATTGCTACAGACGCGTCCGAGATACACGCGGAACCACTCCAAAATGGCGGACAACGGGCGGAGATGTAGACGGCGCCTAAGCAAATGAGCGAAATCATGTTAGAAAGAGACAACATCATAGTCAGTTTTGTACGTTAGACCAGGGAATTTCGCTGTTGTTTCGCCGCGTGTTAAGAACTCACAGCGAAACTATGGCGGTTTTGCCCTTTGAGTTTCGCAGCGGAGGTGTGCTACAGGCATGAATACCGAGAAATCTGTATAAATGGCAACACTGCTAGCGAAACATTGCGTCTGTCGAATGACCATTTCGCAGTTACCTGCGGAACAAAACTGACAAGGACGCAACTATCACAACTCTGAATGTAATAGAGCGAGATAGAGCATACGCGAAACGGTACCATACAAATTACAGTTTTTTCGTCGTTTCGCTGCCGCATGCGAACGCGTTGGTGTGCTAAAGGCGTAAAGGTGTCTAACAATTAAGAAATGTAAAAACAAAAATAAATATTAACTGTTTGCCAATAAATACCTGGCTTAGTAGCGAGTTAGTGAGCTTACGACCGTACCTAGTTAGTGAGTTTTCTCTCAGTTCGAAAAGGTTGAAAGAAAATTAACTGGAGTTACGTGAAGTGGAACTAACTGTTAGATGTGTCAAATGTGTACAGTAAATACTACCTATATAATTATAAAAAAATGTGTGGTTAGGTTTGTTTTATATAAGACACTAGCTGTTAAATTCGGGATAAGACAGTTCCCCTTTCCCCTTCCCTTTCCCTTTCCCTTACGACCGTACCTAGTTAGTGAGTTTTCTCTCAGTTCGAAAAGGTTGAAAGAAAATTAACTGGAGTTACGTGAAGTGGAACTAACTGTTAGATGTGTCAAATGTGTACAGTAAATACTACCTATATAATTATAAAAAAATGTGTGGTTAGGTTTGTTTTATATAAGACACTAGCTGTTAAATTCGGGATAAGACAGTTCCCCTTTCCTGATTTGCAGGTACCTGCCAGCTGTAGTTTTTGCCCTAGCGCCTTATTTATTGTAATAGCAATGCTAAGTTTTCCCTTTTTTTCCTCTTTCTCCCTCGTTTTTTACTCTTTAAAAAAAAGGATGGTATTTAAATGTAGCGACACAAAGATGCAAGTGGCGATAATTACTACAGCGCCATCTATCCAGCCACTGAAGTACTAAACGGCAAAATCCTACATCGCGCAAGTAAAGTTGTGCATGCAGTTAGCATATATACGAGCGCCCGACAAGTAACTATCGGGCAGTGGCCCGCCAGACACAACACCCGTCTGGTCGGAGGATCCTCCCTTTTCCTTAGAGTATGGAGAACTTTACACTCTGTTCTTCATACCTCTAAACTGGTGACCCCGACGTGATCACTCCCTCCAGCTCCCGATCGGTGACCATGGCGCCAGCACACTGCACTCCCGACGGTTGAGAGTCGACGCAGATCCTCTCCCGGTCGACGCCGGCAGTCAGCCACGACTCGACCTTGGGCTGCGGGGGGAGTGATGTAGCGACACAAAGATGCAAGTGGCGATAATTACTACAGCGCCATCTATCCAGCCACTGAAGTACTAAACGGCAAAATCCTACATCGCGCAAGTAAAGTTGTGCATGCAGTTAGCATATATACGAGCGCCCGACAAGTAACTATCGGGCAGTGGCCCGCCAGACACAACACCCGTCTGGTCGGAGGATCCTCCCTTTTCCTTAGAGTATGGAGAACTTTACACTCTGTTCTTCATACCTCTAAATTAAAAGTACTTCAATTTATTCCCATTTCATTTACCTAATTTTACCTGTGTTCCACCAAATATACTGAATGTGTACCAAAATATGTTAATTAAAATATGTCATAACGAGCATCAGCGCACTACAATAAAAAAGTGTTATATCTTTATCCATTTTCTATTAATGCAAGTCGTTACTGGTCGTAGGGGGTCACAGTTTTAACCTAACCTAACCTACGCATTTTTTTTACATTTAGGAAAGAATATGTGGTGCACGATCAGTATTTTTGGTGAACACAAAAATATTATCCTAAAAAAAATAGCCTATGTCCGTCTCCAGGGTCCCAACTATCTCTGTACCAAAATTCATCAAAATAGGTTTAGCCATTTAGGCGTGAAGAGATAACAAACAAACTCACTTTCGCTTTTATAATATTAGTAAGGATTATTTTGTAGTTATACTGTTGTAATAAATTGAATCAAAGTTTTATTAAAGGTTTGTGTCAAAAAAATAACAAAATTACATGACAAAATCAAAATAATGCTATAATTATAAAACAAAAACCTAAGACAGTGCTTCAATCGCATTTACACAAACTGAAATAATAGTTTTTTCAAGAAGCGAAATTTTTCATAGTTATGGGTTAAAAAAAAAGAAATCAGATTTCACTCCACTCTTCGTCTTCCTCCTCTGTAACGTCCGGAACGTGCAAAATTCTATCTACTACGTTTCTACAAGTGGGCAAAGACTGGTACTACATGTGGAGCTCCTGTGGGATTATCCCTTTTGTACATAAATTTATGAGGTCTTTCTTTTTTGCCTCTGAAATAGGCAGTGGCGAAGAGTACGCTACCCCTTTTTCTATTAATCTCAATTCATGTGATACAAAGTGCTTCATGATGTGGCTTCGACGTGTGAATAGTAAAATTATGTTTGTTTAATTTTCTTGTGTAATATAAAATACCAACACCACTAACTGGTATAGGTATGCAAAGTCGATTGCATATCAGCCGTTACAACTAAATAATGGTCACCAATAATAGTCCGCTGCTTGTCGGTTTTTTTTTTATAAAAACGTTTCCCCACACTAGTATTTCTCCTGTATCGTGGGTGCGTTTACAAACATTTAAACTCACATACACAAACATCCAGACCCGAAACAACTATATGCAGGTCATACAAATATTTGTTCCGTGTGGGAATCGAACCCGCGACACGCAGCGCAGCAGTCGATCGCTCAGCCACTGCGCCAACCGTGTCGTCAAATAAGTAAGATTCTTTCGCTTCCTTTGCTTGCGAAATGTGTAAATTATATTCCCCTTTTAAATGTTCTGATCGCCGGGCACTATCAAAACGAACTGCATGTTAACCATAATTCTTTTTTCGGGGTAAAAATGTCAGATTGGATTTCGAGCCAAATATTTTTTTATATAGGTACGTAAAAAGAACATGGTTCTTCATTTGCCGTGGTAATTTGCTCCACATACAACTCGTACATTTTGCAAATTGTTAGTTTGCTATCCAAGTAGTCTCTAGTTTTCTTTTTCTATAGCAGTGTGATTCTAGCCGGGGATCTTTTGTGCAGATTCTAAACCAGTTTTATTTATAAGGACTTGAAACCCACGTCCATCCTTTCCTATATAATAACCCAGCTCATCTCTGTATTTCAGAGCTTCATTTACTGGTCCATTTGAAATGCTTCAAGTTTTAAGGAAGAAATCTTTACAGACTCGCATATTATTATATTTTTTATGAAAATAATAAGCATAGTTAGCAGTCCGGTTTTTCGCAGAGGGAATACCCAATTTCATAAAAAGTATCAGTTTCCTTTTACTGTCTAAGTTACCAGTTTGTTTTGTTTGTGTAGGTACTCAATTTACTAAGCCTACAATATGTTGCCTTTTCTGATTTATATTATCAATGTTCCAAAAAGATGAAAAGATTTCCAGCCGCTCTTTTTCACTAAACCTGGTCGTACATTTTTCTTGACACATCCCCATACACTTGGATTCACCCAATAATTTTCCTGGTTTTAAAACACCTTTACTGGAGAGGTAAGGTTCACCTTTTCGTTTTTTCTCAAATTCTTCTTCCATTCCTTGGGCTCCGCTTGACCTCTGCGCTTGCGTTTCCGATTTTGAAGACCAGGTATGACAGACTCAACCCCAGCAATATCGGTAGTATTAGTTTCTATGTTTGTATCAAGAGTATTACTAGAATAACGAATGTTTTGGGTCATAACATCATTTATTTGAACATTATTTCTTGTTTCCGAAATTGAAGAATGCTCGAATGTGATAAAAACAAATCCTCATTTAAATCAATAAGTGACACATTTTCCAATGTCAATAATTTTCTGGGTGACGGTCCAGGTTCACCAAAAACAGAGAGACATTCATTTTCTAAAGTTGTCGTTAATTTACTAAAGGATGGTTGAGGACAAGGGCTTAAGCAATTGTTGATTTCTTCCACGGCAACATTGCAGATGGTCTCGATTGAATGAGTTGGTTCCTGAGACAAAACGAAACAAAATTATTTAACTGTAAAGTAAATAATATCATTGCTGTAGGTAAAGGTACTTAATATTGACCCTAATGAGTAAAAAGGGTTTGGTTTTATAACATTAGCAATTTAAATCGTAAATTTACTTTACTTTATTTATTTTATAATACAAATAACACAATTTAATTATTAATATTAGTATTATCCGAGCTCAAACTTTGTTACACTTAACCTTACCTGGGAATCGAACCCTGAACAGCACGTTTAATGCAAATTAATAACAGCCAAGACTAAAACATAGGTATTAAAGATAATTCACCTATTCAAAAATCTGAAGGAATTCGTCGTGAACCTGAGATGGTTCTCTTCATTTCAACGATTCTAAAATCTTCCAATTTCTATTGTTTTTCTTCATTTTATTGAATCATTGTAATATTGTCACTTAAAATCACTATTACGAAGTAAAAGCAAAAAAAAAGTATTCTCCTAACTTCAAATCAGGGGGCTCCCCGCACTGCGTGTTTCAACTCGTTGAGACCTTACATCAACTTTTAGGTGCCAAACTAACGTAAGTTAATATTTTGTCAATGGATCAAACAAAATAGTATTGCCAAAAAAACGTAAATAAATAAAATAATAAATATCTTGGGACAACTCACACACGGCTATCTGATCCCAAGCTAAGCAGAGCTTGTGTTATGGTAACCAGACAACTGATATACATTCTTATATAATTTATAAATATATACATATTATAGATAAATCACACCCAGACACACACCAAACAATCATGCTCATCACACAAAGTTTGTCCTGGGTGGGAATCGAACCCACGACCTCCGGCTCAGCAGTCAGGGCCACTAACCACTAGACCAACAGGCCCATCGTAAAATCGTAATACATCGTTTTGGCCATTGACTTGTATTATTTATCTAACAAAAATGTTTGTGCCAATAAAACGTAAATACACAAACGTTACACTGGCTCTTTAAACTAATCATCTAAACAGAATTTTGTAACGACCAAAACAGCGTATAAGCTTTTCCGTTCTTATGGTTTGTATAATATTGCCAAACAAACTGTATTCTAAGAATAAAAATATTGTTTTTAGAAATACGTTCCTGTAGCTCCAAAGAGGTAGGAAGATAATTAGAACTATTTAAATGGTATTCCATTGAAAATGATTCCGAAGCTATTTAGTTTTTTTTGGAATTTGATAATTATTGACTTTACCGTTACGTCGTCGTTTTGGCAATTCATAAAGGACTATATTGTGAACCGTTTTATGAAAAAAACTTTTTTTGATTTTTTTGTAAATACGTTCATCTGGTTCTCATACCGCGATACAAAGTCAGGTGAAAAATGGTCATTCTTCTTTGGGTACACGTTTTGAAATATGTCATTACCGCAAGCCCAACTGTAATCTGAACCACTTACTAGATAATATTGACAAAAAAGTACAAAATTTTACACACTGTGATTACTGCATTATTTATATTGGCGAAGTACAGTTTAGAAAAACGCATAACTATATCGAACTTGTCTCATTTATACGTGAAAAACTAGTAGGTTTAAAACACACTAACTTCATAATTTGTTTACCAACATTTAAATATATGGTAAACAGTAATATAATGTATAACAGCCGAATCGATACTTTCAATAATTTACTTTGTATGGATGCGGAAACATATAATTATGCATATATCTTAGACTCAAATTTAAATCTGCCGTATACTTCTGACACGTACAGCCACCATTATGATACCTTGAACAATAAAGGCTTAAATATTGTTATATCAGATCTCCAGGATCTCGTCTTAGACTTATGCGCCCGGAATGCTGCACCTTTGGAGGCTGACTGTTCTCAGAAAAATGAAATGTTAGCTTTAACAGTCTCACAAACACCGGATAATTCTCAGTTTTTTCTATAACTGTCTCAATATTCTCCATCAAAATATAGCAGGTTTAGTAAACAAATCTGACACACTTTTAGTAAAGTTAGAAGAATTATTCAATAAGGGAACTATTGTAGACGTTATCTGCATTACAGAGCATTTTATGGAATCAGGCAATGAGGATCTAATGTATATACCCAATTTTCATTTGGCTGCTTATTATTCGAGAAATACGAAACGAGGAGGTACATGCATCTTTGTCAGAACAGGACTGCAATATCGAATACTAATTGACGTAGCTAAACAATCGATTTCAGGATTATTTGAATGTTGCGCTGTCGAAATTACATCTTACAACATTATAATTATTTGTATATACAGGGTACCGAAACATAATTACATATCATTCTACGAGAAATTAGACAACATACTCAAAAAGCTCTGCTCTGGGACAAATAAAAACATTATTCTTGCAGGAGATTTTAACATAGATGTAAGAAAGAGAAATAAAATTACACTAGAATTTGAATATTTCCTCTTACAATATAATTTAAAACTAGCACTTTACGAACCGACAAGACTCAGCAGTAATACCTGTATCGACAATTTTGCACATAGTTACCAAAAAGGCTGCAAGGCCGAAATCATAGATTTAGCTCTCTCGGATCATACATCACAAATACTGAAAGTACCTATAAAAAAAACTTGTAAACTACATCTCTGGAAACGTAAAAAGAAAGATTATTCCGAAGAAAATCTAATTAAATTCAAAAATTTAATAGGTTGTTTATCTTTCGCAGAAGTTTTTAGCGCTCAAGATGGAAACATGTCTTTTGAAGCCTTCATGGAAGATTTTTTATTATTGTATAAATTATGCTTTCCAGAAAAGATAATAACGGTCAAAACAAATAGAAAAACTAAGTGGATATCTCGAGGAATCAAAATATGCAGCCAGAAACAAAGACAGTTACTCTGGAAATATCGATCTGACCCAAGCACAACAAATAAGATTAATCTAAAAAAATACTCTTCTCTTTATAAAAAAATTATAAAATTGACTCAGAAAGCCCAAAACAATTATTTCATAAGCTCTTCTCAGAATAAATCTAAGGCCGCTTGGCAAGTAATTAATAAATCTAAAACGTGCTTACCACAGGAACAAATTATGACCATAAACAGAGACAACTTGACTTTTACATGCCCCATTGACATTGCTAATGAATTTAATAATCACTATATTGATACAATTGAAAATAATATAAATTCTCATAAAACTATTGGTAATGTTTTTGATAATCTCTCATCTCAATCTTTATTTATGTCACCGGTTTCGAATAATGACATTATAAAAATTATCTCTCATCTTAAAAATACTAATACTGTTGGTTGTGATGGCGTTTGTACTAAGGTCCTAAAGTATGTAAAGGGAGATATAGCACAGCCATTAGCTCACATTATTAATCTTTGTATTGCTGATGGCATATTTCCCGACAGCTTAAAACAAGTTATTATTAAACCTTTATTTAAAAAAGGTGACAAAACGGATGTAAAAAATTACAGACCCATCGCAAAAATATCTGTTTTTTCAAAAATATTTGAGAAAGTTATATATAACTCCATATGCACATATTTTGAAAAATTTAACTTGTTTTGCAATGAACAGAAAGGTTTTCGCAGAAACATAAATATTAACTCGGCACTATTTGATTTAATTAGTAACATTATGACATCGGTTGATAAAAAGAATCCAATTTGTACCATTTTTACTGATATGACGAAAGCTTTCGACTATGTTGACCATAAGATATTACTACAAAAATTATATGGTTACGGTGTAAGGGGAAATATCCTAAAATTGATAGAATCATATTTAACAGATAGAGTTCAATGCACCGAAGTCTCTCGATTATGTCCTACAACTAAATTAGAAACCGTATATTTTTCAAAACAAAGATGCATTAAATATGGCGTACCCCAAGGTGGCGTGTTGGCACCACCGCTTTTTTTGATCTACATCAACGATCTCCCAAAAATAATTCAGCATAAAATGGTTCTTTTTGCAGACGACAGCACAGCCATAATAGAATGCAATGATATAAATAATTATGAAAATGAAATTAATGAATCTCTAGCTAAAATAATAAACTGGCTTGATGACAATAATTTGAAAATTAATTTAAGTAAAACCAACATAATGCAATACCATCAACGTCGTGAAAATAATAACATTAATGTCACTTACGAAGGCAACCAAATACAGGAAGTTGATAATGCAAAGTTTTTAGGAATCACCATTGACAATAAATTGACTTGGAATATTCATACTGACATAATATGTAAGAAATTAAGTAAATCCGCATATGCACTATATCAACTCTCAAAAAAAAGTTAAAATTGAGACATTGCTAACAGCTTACCATGGACTTGTAGCCTCTGTTATACGATATGGTATTATTTTCTGGGGGCAGTCGGCTAATAGGGAGGTTGTATTTAGGATACAGAAACGCTGTGTGCGGTCTATGTGTGGTTTAAAAACGACGGATAGCTGTATCCCATATTTCAGACAACTAAAAATATTGACACTGCCAGCGATGTACATACTTGAAACAGCACTATTTGTAAAAAAAAACCCACACTTATTTACCAGCCTATCTGAAGTCAGACGAAATCCATTGCGTACACAATATCACAATAAACTTTGCAATGTTAAATGTAAAACCTCCTTAATGCGTAAAAGCTTTTTTGGCAACGCTCCAAAAATTTATAATAAAATACCAAATGCCATTAAAAACATGCCAATGTTCAAAAAGGCACTTGGTAAGTTGCTTATTGACAAATGTTACTACAAATTGGATGAATTTTTTAATGATGACTTAATTTAACAAAAAAAATACTTATTATTATTGTTTATTAATTATGAATGTTTAGTATTATTTTAATTAAGAGACACATTGACATTTATATTTTGTATTCGTTATTAATCCTATTGTTTTATTCTATTTTAATTTAATTTATTTAGTTAATTGTGGGACTTATGCATTTTTATCGTAATTAATGTTTATATAATATTTGTACGCCATTGATGGCAAGACATAGCGTTCTATTTATGATTATTGACATCTGTACTTATGTTTACCTATGCTCTACAAATAAAAAGATTTGACTTTGACTTTGAATTTGACTTTCCACCACTCCAGGGGACAGTTCCATGCGCCTGTAATGTTTTTCCTCGGAAGTAATTCGTCCGACAAATACATATCTACTTCTTTTATAGCCGCAGAGACTGGTGTACCTTGACTCTGACCTTGGTTTACTATCGAATCGAATATCTCCCAAGGACTTAATTCATCTTTCTCACTGGTATTGGAAATGGTTTGTACAGTATAAGTATATTTTTTGGAAATGATTCCTGCCACAAGGTTTCTAACTTTCTCCTTCGTTCTAACGGCTTCATTCCAATCGCAAAAAGCTTGAATTTTAAATCGGGGATCCATAAATGTGGCTATTGACAAAGTTCCACTTAGTTTAATATTCTTGAATCTTTCGGCAAGGCCTGATTTTATTAATAGGGCTACACCAGACACGACGCTCAACAAATCGGGTTTTGCCAATATTTTGTTACAGGATTCAATAAGACATCGCGTCATGAGAATGACGTAGCTCCCTGTTAGATAATTTTGTGCGCTCATCATGCTTGTTACTTCTTCAAACGGTCGTAAAATCTGACAAAGCTGAGATAAGGTAGACCATTCATCATTGGTGATTACTGGCAAGTTTTTATTAACTAACGCTAGCGTTCGTAACATATAAAAAGTGGATTTCCACCTGGTTTCCACATCTTGTATTAAATGCTTTGGTGTTTGCTTTGTTGTTAAGGCTTTATTGTTGCACTTGATGCTTTGAGAGTGTCTCTAAAAAAACAGTACTTCTTTTGTAGTGTGCAACAATTGTTTTGACCTTTTCTATAAGTCCCTTTACCAGTACTAGCGCATCATTAACTATTAAATTAAGGGTATGTGCGAAACAACCAAAGTGCTTCCACCCTAAGCCCTCTTTTATTGCTTTGACAACATTTGTCGCATTGTCACTGACCGCGAAATTTACTATGTCTTTAAGTCCCCAATTATCAATGAATGTACTAATTTCATCGGCAATATTCGTTGCAGTGTGGTTACCAGAAAAAATACAGCATCCCAATAATACCGTTTCAAATTCTAGGTCTTTAGTTATGTACTGACCTGTCACAGCAATGTAGCTTTCCGTGACTCGTGACGTCTATAAATCGGTAGTTATGCACATAGTCGGTAGGTACTTCTTCAGCAACTTGATTTTAACAATATGTTCAGTCTACGTGTAAGCCTCTTGTAACAAAGAATTAGACAAAGTTTTTCTTGTCGGCAATTTATATCCTGGTATCCATCGTATATCCATCGAGTATTTTATAAAAGAGCGTTCTTCTACCAAATCTCAATTTGACGACACATGATCGACTGCTGCGCTGCGTGTAGCGGGTTCGATCCTCGTACGGAACAAATATTTGTATGTCCTACAAATAGTTGTTTCGGGTCTGGCTGTTTGTGTATATGAGTTTAAATGTTTGTAAACGCACCCACGAATATACCCAAACAGCTAGCAACACCTACTAATATCGAGCAAATTTTAGCAATGCAATGTAACGAACGGGTCGCCATTATAACGCGTAAATGCAACAGATATAATTATAATGTTACTTCGCTTAGTGCGTCTACAGTTTATTAGCGTGTGTTATCTGTTGAATGTTGAGACGTCACTCATACACGCAAACGCACTGACTGTATAGTGCTCGCGCATAGCAATGTAATCCATAACGCGCGTACCTTCCTTACCTTTTTACAGTAGTCAATAATTTGGTGTATAGGTTTAGAATCAGTATAAGATATTTTTAATTTTTCGGTACATAAGTGACATTTCGTTTTATCACTATGCGAAGTAGAACTCAGTTTAATTGACTGAGATGAAGATTTAGTAGAACTCATCTCTTTTGGATGAGATGCAAATTTTGTAGAACTCATGTCTTTTGGATGAGATACGAATTTAGTAGAACTCATCTCTTTTGGATGAGATACGAATTTAGTAGAACTAGTAAAAGAATTAGCAGAAGTCGTGTCATTAAGAACTCTGTTCGATTTTGGCAGACACGGTACCAAAATCTCGTTAAGTATAAATTATCATCATTAATTATAGCTGTACTTTAACAAGTGTGAGTAGATGCGTCATTAGAGTTAGTAGGTGGTAGGTCATTAGAGTTAGGGTGGTAGGTAGGGTTAGCAGCGGCTTGCTGTTATTTCATATTATATTGAAGCTCTTTAATCACGTGGCCGACATTTTTACAATAATTACAAGTTTTATGGTTACTTAGAAGATGAGTATTACTATTAGGAGATTGTGAATTATTGTAAATTTTAGTCTCGATCGCGCTTTTTATTCTTAAAACATTCTGATAAATTACTAATATTCGGCTTGTTGCAGGTAGAGCACTGTTTAAGAGATTTAAGATTAAACCTGGATAAGTTATATATTTTTTCTTCATCAATTGCATTTTGTACAGCTTCATTGAGATTAGAGGGATTTTTGCAACGGACTATAGTTGATATAGACACAGAGTTCAGTCCAAATATAAATGTGTTTAGGGCAAGGTCTTCCATGGCTGCTATTCTGCCAGGCAGTTCCTTTTCATTTGTACAACTGTAATGTATGTCTGACTGTATACGAGTCAATATTGACTTCACTCTTAATGAATAAATGGTGACATCTTCATTGGATAGTTGTTTGCAATGCTGCAGGTCTGATAGTAGGTGTGTGGCGTGCTTCTTCTCCCCGAAAGTAGTCTTCAGGAAGGCTTTTAACTCCGACCACAACAAAAATGATTTTAGGCTACATGCAACCTGTGCTTTGCCTTGTAACTGTGAAATTACAAATTTTCATAGTACTGTTTGTTGGTCTAGAGAAGCCAACGACATTGCATTCCCACAATTTGTAAGAAATGTAGGGAGGGATTCTCTATTACCTTTGTAGGGTTTTATAAATTTAGTTACAAAGGATAGTGTGATTTTATCAGACATTTTTTTTTATTTAAGTGACTTTTGTTTAAGAAACATAAACGATTATGATATGTTGGAAAAAGTAAGTAAAACGTTTTGTAACAATTGTTAGAATAATGAGAAACAGAAATGACAAAACAAATAAAATCAGTGAATATAAGAGAGCAAAAAAAGATAAGATATTAAACTATTTAAAATTGTTAACCCAAAACAATATTATCAAATGCAGAGACACGAATTCAAGGAAACTTTAAATTAGAAGAATGGTATAGTCTGTTTTTTTAATCTCGTAGACTAAACTGACATTACGAGTGTTGTCAGTTTATTGCAATTCTTAAATAGTGATGTGGCACAACCGAAACTTAGCGTTAATAAAATCAAGTATCGTTTTTTTACAATAAGTTATCCTGAAATAATGTGTTTATCCTGAAATATTGTGTAGGTACTTATTTAAAACGTAATTATACAAAATTAATAATGTAAAACATATATTTTTAATTACATAACTTAATTACAGGTATTCGCGTTAATCTGATTCAGATAATGACTCCATGTCTGAGGAATATTCTGAATCATCAGAATCGCCACCTACTTCTGTGATAAACCTATCAGTAATGTCGTCGGTTATATGACACATTTCATCTTCAATTTTAATTACATTGAATACACAGTCTTTCCACCGCTGCGGGTTCACTTGACGAAGCCCTTCTTCAAAAAGGCTTCGTACTTCATTAATTTTGATTTGTTTTATTATTTTTAGCGACATGTCCCTTTACTTGAGCCCAGACCAACTCAATCGGGTTTAGCTCGCAGTGGTAAGAGGGCAGTTGCAAAATAGTGACACCCCGTTCAGCAGCTATCTCGTCGACGACATACCTTTCATTTCATGGGCTTTTTTGTGCTTTCGGGCAATTTCATTTAATTAGGGCTTTAACTTTGTCTTGTCATATGAAATATTTTTTGATTTTAGCCAATCTTAGATTTGCCCTTTTCGCCAACTAGAAGTTACCTTAACGATTCCAGTTTCCTGGGGTGATATGGAGCATTATCTATTACCAGTACTGCGTTTTCTTTTAATTTCGGAAAAATATTATTTAACCAGTTTTCGTATATTTCAGAAGTCATCTCCTTGTGGTAATCATCTAGCCCCTTTTTCGCTTCGAATATTAATAGACCATCATCCACGAAACCCTCTTCGCTTCTAACATGGGACACTACAAGTCGTCTCCCCTTGCCTGAAGGCCCTTGTAACCCAGTGGTTAACCCTTCTAAGAAAGCCTGACGTGATCACACTGGTGTTCACCCAGTGCTCATTCTCAGTATGACCTAAAATGTATTAGTATGTATGTTAACAAAATAATAAAAAACATAAATACCTACTAATATAATAAAAACAACAGTCTCGAGAAACAAGTAAAATTAAATGCTAATGGTTAGCACCAACCTTCATTAATCCACGTTTCATCTTGATAATATATAGAACGACTTTCCCTACGATACTGTTTTATTTTTTGCAAATAACGATGCCGTCATAAAGTTATGTCATCTCGGTCATTCATCGCAAACTGCACACGAATCTTGGACCAATACAATGAACGCTTCCGAAGATCTTCATAGAATATAGTCATCTGTTCAACGGTGATTTAATCATCAAATGGATCCGCTTCAGGGTCATCGTACTGAGCAGGCAAAATACGAGATGATACCTCTTGCAAAACAACAGTGGCGGTAGAAGAGTGCGAACATGCTGGAGGCGATGGAGGAATATCTTGACCACTGAGATATGTAGACGGCCCCGCAACAGGCGTAGAAAGATCCACGGGAACAGCACTGGTATCATCCTCGTCTCGGCTATCATGCCGTCATCTCAAGTTAATCTAAGAAAATGGTCGAAGTGGGAAGCATTGCTGTCTATGTTTTGGAAAGCCGTACGACTCCTATTGATGTTTTCTCTTCGAATAAATTCCCCTAAACAATTGCTAGTATTTAATCTCGCCTGAGCAATTTGTTAATATTCCCGAGCATCAGGTCTGTCTTCTATTATTGGGTGGAATTTATTCAAAAGAGCACAAGCAATTTTTAAATCATCCATAAGGTGTGTTGATGCTCTGTTAAAATATTCTTGTCAAAAGAGTAGTCTCTTTTAATGCGACCGTTTACAAATTCAACTACTCATCTACACATAGTAACACATCTATACTTATTTGCTTGATCAGTAGCAGTTGTTAATTGAAATTCATTTTGCAATAATGACTCAGGCATGTAAGTTTTATAATTATAGCTTTCCAACTCGGGGATCACGTCTCTAAATCCCCTATCCAAAATAAAGACATCCCCCTGTCTAAAAAATGACGCATTGGACCACTTTCATTACGCAATAGATCACTCATGATTATTGAGTCATTTTTTGTTGCTTCATATGGTCCAATGCACTCTAAAATATATCACAACATGTAATTAAAAAGGGTTTAACTAAATTAGTGTATTTGGGTAGACTATATTATGTCTGTTTTTGGTATTTGTAGTTACTACTACACACAATGGCAGGTTTAGCATCTGAAGCCATGCTACTCTCTCCAAATAGACCTTCAGGAATAGTCCTGTTACGTAACGCCACATTTTGTATATTAGTATGAGTAAGTCCCAAATGCATTGGTACAAAATGTTCTTTTAAACATTCTCTAACAATCTTCATTTTTTTTTCTAATGTAGATCGTGGCAATTGAAAAAGAGTTGCCAGTCTTTGGTTGCTGTCCCCTGTCCTAAGCTTAACAAGAAATAAAATAAAATCGTTTATTTATAAAAATAAAATCGTTTATTTATAAAAATAAAATCGTTTATTTATAAAAATAAAATCGTTTATTTATAAAAAAGGGGCACATATAAAATAAAGCATTTAACAAACAAAAGAACACAGTTGCTTAATTGCCTGAACTAGGTTGAACCTGTGTTTCAGGCTAAAAAGAGCATTAATACTATTTTCATATAAATAAATTAACAGTTATGTAAAATAAAAGTACCATAATTGAAAAATTACACAAAAATAAAGTAAGCGTTTTGTTTGCAGACAGCAAGTAAATCTTCTGTCGACAGCAAGTAAATCTTCTGTCTGTGCATAAGTTAAGGTTTGAAACAATTCAATTATTATTTTTTTACAGCTATAATAGTTTAACTTATAGATACTTAGTTTTCTATTTAATCTATTGTACAGAAATGGGCCTAAGAACGAGAAAAATCTCTCCACAAAGGCGTGTTTGGAGGTTGCATTTAACGTGCAAACATTATCATTCCGTCTCTTGTTAGTAATGTCATCATTATATGTGAGCTTGGTGTGCTGTTTTATTACTAAGTGCGTAATGAAAAGCTGGCGAACTGTCAAATATGCTCAATGCAAGGCTAGGATTTGTAACTTAATTATTTAAACTAGGAATGCAATTTAGTAGTTCATTAAACTGCACTTCTGTTAGTCCCAGCCAATTATTACGTAAGTGTGAGTCCATTGCTGCAATATTATTAAAATCTAAAGTCCTTTGAGAAGCTCTTTCAAGCATGGAAAATATGTCATCAACTTGAAAGCCAGTAAAGTTATTTAAAATGGCAGTCAGTTCATCCCACTGATTACTATGTAAATGGTGATAACAGATTCTAGCATTTAATGGTATATATATATATATATATATACATATATTGTACTGCAATAAAAAAACAATTCCTTGATGGTCATAGGCACTAAAAACGTTCATTATTTTTACATCGTACAAACATGCATTGACGAGAAGCTGCAGCAACTCGTTTTACTTTTGTGAGTTAACTTTAGATTGTAGTCGTAGCGCTTGTTGTGGTTGAGGTGTTGTAGCTGGCATTGGAAGTGGTTCAGGTATCCTGGTGTCTTGTAATAAAGGTGAAGCTGCATCCATGACACTGTCGGGTCTGTTTGAATCTTGAACCTCCAATCTTCGTGTTACCCGAGATGCTGCTAACCAGCAAGGAATGCACACTCTTTGTAAATGTGGAGCCTAAAATGAAATAGTCAAGTATTAGTGAACGTCAGAATACGCAACAAACCATGTAAATAAAAATGCTATCAAATAAGAAAGAAACAGTGCAGCAGTTTTTCTTAAACATATTTAGAAAATGGAAAGCATATTTGCAGAGCATGAGGTCTAAGGTTCATTTTTTTTTTTATTTTTATTCATATGTATACGTAGTTGACAATTTCAAATTTATATTGTACCATTAAACCAATAAATGGTTTGTATTGGTACTCACATTCATTACTTAATTTTCTAAAAACAAGATACGTACTTTCAATTAATAAAATTAACAACATTATGCGGTAATCACCCATTCACAAACAGAAATTGAAGGTACTCAGATAAAAACGACTGGTTCTACGACTCAGAGCAGCAAAGACACATATACAGGTTGTAGAATTTTATTAATTTTTGGCTTCAAATGTTGTGTTTTTTTTTCTTTTTGTTTGTTTCGTTGTTGTGTGTTAAACGGTTAAGTTTACTTATTATTACTACTTTCGTTAGATATTAAATATGTCGTCATAAAAGTATTTTTTGTATTTTAATCTATAATTTTTGGCGTTTATTTCCTTTTTAATATTTTGCGGGATTTTATTCAGTATTGAGGGAATTAGAAATTCTACTGTTCGCCTTCCATAATAATTTTTGACTTGGGGTACTATTAACATGTTGTTGGTCATACTTCTAGTAATTATTTTATGAGTTATAGGTATTTGACAGCTTTTATTATTAAATTGTTCAATTATGAGTGCCATATGGATTCTAGTCTGTATGGGCAAGATATTACAATATTTAAATAATTCTATCACGTTATCCTTGTGCTGGATTTTTATTTTTCTTGGTACAATGAGCTTTAATAACCTAACTTGCAGTGTGTAGATTCGTTCAATGTATGTTTTAAATGTTCGCCCATAGCTTGTAATTCCGTATGCTATAATCGATTCTGCCAGAGCAACATACATATTCAGTAGAACTTTAAAAGGAACTTTAGGTTTGAGAATATAAAATTTAGCCATAATAGCTCGCAGTTTATCACAGACAGTATTTACGTGAAAGCTCCAACAGAAACGACTATCCACCACACACAGTCCCAGATAAGTGTGATGCGTCACTTGATCAATTGCTTCACATTTGCATGACCCTGAGACAGTGGAGTGGAGGCAGCTATGACTGTGCGCAATTACCTTAAAACAACTATTATTTTTTAGATGGTTAGAGTGTACATGAATGATTTTGGTTTTATTTGCATTCAGAACCAGCCCAGCATCATGCGCCCACTTAGATACTTGGGTGAAATCTTGCTGCAACCATTGATCTGCTGTATTCACATCTTTGTGGGCCGCTACTAGACATGTGTCGTCTGCATATTGGTAAACAGAACAGTGGTTAAGCACATGTTCCATGTCGTTGACATATGCAAGGTAGTGTAAAGGTCCAAGTACTGAACCTTGTGCTGTTCCTTCAGTGACTTCAATGGCGTCGCTGATTTCATCACTGATTTTGACATTGTATTTTCGTTCTTTTAAGTAACCCCTACACCAGTCAAGTATTGGTCCACGAACTCCGGAATTATCTAGTTTAGTTAGCAGAGTGTCATGTCTGAGTGTGTCAAACGCCTTGCTGAAATCAATAAAAAGCAAAATGACATGATTTCTACCACCAAGAGATTTATTGACATCATCCGTAAATTTCGATAGCAACTGTGAGGTCGATTTATTGGGTTGAAAACCATATTGTGTTTTGGATAGCACATCATTATTTACATAAAATTCTTGAATCTGGTTATATATGTATTTTAAAATCACGCTCGGTAATAAGGTCAGCGCTTGGCGCCAAAGCCACGTCTCGTCCGGTTCGTCGTCCGCCATCTTCGATGTTCCGGCCGCAAATGAATAAAAACTTGTCAAGTCGCGTCAGGTCGCATCAAGCGCAAGGTGGTTCAAGTGCCGTCAATCAAATTTTTTGTCAAGTATGGTCCAGCCCGTAGATACTTGACGGGATTTGTCAAGTCAACGCTGTAAACGATCAATATTCACTTCAAGCACGTAGACTTGTCAAGCGCACTTGATCGTTTCGGGGACGCATAAAGAAAACTTTGTTGCGGCGCGCCACTCCTGCGCCTGCGCCTCGACTGTTGGTCGTGTGGGCGACGCGCCTAAAAATGCTTGCATACGAAATTGTTCCGTAGATGTTTAGAAATAAGATGCATAATCGGATTAGCGAAAACTGACGCGGTTATTGAAGATTGGATTGAAAACCTGCGAAGACTCAAGGTTGACTTTTAGTGCAGACCAGTGATTATTATTAAAAACAATCATTAGTTAATATCATCGTCAATATCATCCGTTAATATGACGTGTTTCTTGGCGTTACCAGCAATATTTTGATTTTCAAAATATAACTTATACCTAGGGTCCAGAAACATGGATGTTGTGAATTGTGTGTTCTGCTATTTTCCACATTCGCAAATCTGGTTGTTATTTCCGATAGCAAATCTTGCCGGCACATTTCTACCTCATCGGGAAAAACTTTAATATTTTTATTATGCTGATACTCTGGATCAGCAATTTCTTTGAGTGCGCAGGTGACACCGATCGTAATAGGCAGCACTAAACAAATAAAACAAAAATATTTAAACAAATTAATTTTAAAAGAAAGTTTTGGTAAAAATTAAAATCTAACAAGAATGTTCACAAGAAATTAGGTCACGCACGACGCACGCACCCTTGTGCGTGCGTCGTGCGTGACCTAATTCGATCGGTGACGTAACTAAATCATTACTATGAAAAGTAAAAAATCGCAAAGTAAAATAGTAAATTCCTTTCGTACGCGCGATTATGCATCTTACTATGCTTGTTATAGTGTCGTACCAAGTACCGTTATTATTATTGCAGCTTACACAGGTTCAAGGTTAAAAATAAGAAAAGAATTGCATATTTTGTTCCTTACTTCCGTATCATTAAAGTTAAATTTCCAAGCGAGTCGTCTTTACAGTGAAAAGTACGAGCGAGAACGATGTTTTATTTCTTATTGCAGCGAGCGTGCTGCTCGAGACCCGAACGCGGCCGAAGCGGCCCGACGCGCGACGTCCGATATCATACCACGTCACGATACAGTACGAATCAGCGAGACTCGGGTCCGGCGAGTCTAGAAATTATTTAAATGAAAAGAATGAAAGGACATGTCTGAATTTTTTTTTATTATTTAATAATTTTAAACAGAGTAAGTTAAATATATTTGGATAGACATCTCAAAACCTAGTGCTTCTGACTATATTTTTAAAGCCCTCCAATTTTTGAAAAATGGTTTTTAGTTTAGTGAGAATTTACTTCTAAAATGAACAAACCTTTTTAATTATCTAGGTTAATAAAGTGAACACACCCTTAAAAAAGCAAACTTGTCAAAATTGACGCAGGAGAACTGTCATTACTGTCAGGGTGTATCATTGACTTAGTAGGTAAATCAACAATGTAAATAGATGAATTATTATTATAATATGAATAATCCAGCCATAAAAGCTTTTATGCCCTTCTTCTCTCTCTCTTCTCAAGAATTATCATTGGCAAAAGCAGTGCCTAAACACAAAACACAAATGGCACACTCAGAGGGAATATGGCATCCATCACCTGGGTGGTCTTGATCGCATTTAAAGCAGCGTGGTTGTGAGCGACATACATACGTGTGTGACCAAAGCGACAACTACAACTGTTGTCGCTGTGACATTGAATACATGGGTACATATACCTCTCGACCGAAAGGGCAGAATAAAAACAATACACTCTTTTGGGAAGTACTTGCCCATCAAATGTGAGAACAACAGTTTGAGTGGGTTTCCACTTAGTAACCCCCAGAGAAGTCACCTTTCGGGTCATTCTCCTTGCCTTAATAACAGGGCCGCATCCATCAGGGACCTTGATGTTCTCAATCACTTCATCCTCTGTTCATTCAGTTGGTACATCCCTAACCAGACCTAAACGTGTCACATTAAATTGTGGAATTGATGCCACATAGTTATGTTGCAATAATGTTCCACTAATTAAAAAACTGTTTGCGTCCTGATGAGACTTAAATTCCACTGCCACTCGGTTTCTGCCTAGACGTTTCACACTGCCTAGAAGGATGTTGCTGTAGTTATTTTTTGTGAGAAACATGCCAAAATTAACTGGGTGCAACACAGTACTTGGGGTCTGACCATCTTTCAGGGAAACATGAACAACATATGGAGAATATCCCTCTGTGTGTATATCTGTCTGCCAAAATCGTGACGTGGCGTGACTTTACTCGTCCTCTGATTAATACTGTCTCATGTGATGACGAAATGCCTGGAATATTTATAAATTGTACATCTTCACTTACTTCTACAGTAAAAGTACCATTTGGCCAAATATGTTCCCCATAATAAGAGCGTGCCTGTTTAATTTGATAAATACCTAAGCTAAATAAAACTAAATCTGACATCTCCATGATGGGGAACATATTCAGCTGAGGCATTTGAGAATTTATATGGACAAAACTGGCTCGGCGTCTAGCTGATGCCTAATCACATGGTCAGCTAAATAGTTTTGCATGTTCATTCTCTGATTAGCTCTTTCCAGTCTAGTTTGAGCATCAGGATAGTCAGTCAAAACGGGATGAAAATGGTTTAAAATGGCTCCAGCAATTTTAAAATCATCCATAAGATTTTGAGACCCTATATTAAAATATTTATTTCGAAAGATTTTAAAGTCCCGTTTAAACAGACCATTAAAAACTTCTACAACCCACCTGCACAGTGTCACTAGTCGTGATTTGTTGCCTTTTTAGTTGATAATTGACTTTCCCCTTCGCTTAGAGTCTCAGGTTTACGAACAGTATATCCCAAAGACGTGAGTAATGGTAATCTCTAAAACCACGGTCGAGAATAAAAACATCATTCTGTCTAAAATATTCTCTTAAATCAGAATTTGAATTTTGCCCAATTCAAGTACTTAATCACTAAGACCTAAAAGTGACTTTTGAGATAATAGTAATTTTATGTTGTAAAAGTCTGCTGAAATATCATGCGTTGGTTAAAAAAAAAAATAAAGACATATTATAGCGCAAACAAAGTAGTTTTATTTATTAAAAGAATCAAAATGATTTATGTAACAGGACTATCTAAATAAAATATCAAAAAAATGGACTTATTTCTAATCCCTGGACTTAGTAATATTAGAGTGATAAATGGTGGACTTAGATATTTAATTGCAGTACCCAGTACAACGTTCAAACAAAATCAGCGTATCAATCTACTTCATCTTCGGAATCGAATTCTGCAGATATGGGGTCTTGAATTCCATTATATAAATCCTCATACAAATATCTTTCCGATTTAGGAACAGATTCTAGCAACCGCTTTATATCTTGCAATTTGGGAGCCTTTAGAGTTAAGGGTGCATCTTAGCAGTCATCGGGGTTTTCATTGATTAATCTGCTGTAACCAACCTTATATAATGAAAACGGTTTAAAATATTCACCTTTCATAGACACCGCAAACTCTGGTTTTCCACTTCTTTTGAAAACCACTCTACGGCTTTTGGATATTCCAGGCAGACTTGCTTTTATGCGTTCATCGTACAGTTTTTTACTTTTAGAACATCATAAGGGCTACTCATCTCCTTCATCAAACTTTTCTCAAGGAATACTATTTCAAATTTGTTTGTATTCTTACTATTTTTAATAAGCTCAACATAATATTCAGGTGTATATATTTTGTCATATTTCTTTCTTTTTCTTTCGATAAGAGCAAAATCACGATCGATGGGCATCATTGAATGTCCTGGTATCGGGTATGAGACTGTTATTTTCTCAAAAACTCCTTTTGCGCACAGTTGATCCAAAAAGGTGAATATTGTATATCTATTCTTGTTTTGACTATAACAGTTGTCACAATAAAGTTCTAACTGGTATTGATTTGGAGTTTTTTCTTTGGTAACATAATATTCCAGTGCAGTTATTACCTCATTAGGTCCTTTGTGTGCGTAATTCTCAGTAAACAGAAACATTGCTTCAGTATTCTGACCCAAATTATGCACTCCAAAATTATGCAGCCGTAACTGCCTTAAATAATATTCGTCTGTGATATTAGTTACAGGCAGAGGCAGATTTTTCTGGAAATCAAAGCATAGTGATAAACGATTTGATGGTTTCACTTTTTCAACTTTAGACAAGTTCTTCAAGAATGCCTCAGCTTTTCTCAGGTGAAGTACATGTGCACCTTTAAGTTTGTTTGCTTTGATTGAATCTTTCGCTTATTCAGCAGAGGTAATGTCGACTTTAAGTTTTTTACAAGTCGTAAATATATCTTTCCTGGGTTGTCCAAAAGATATATTAAAATCTTGGTTAAATATGCATCGAAATTTTTCATAGAGCACATTGCATTCAGGGTATTCAAGACTGACACCGGTATTCATGAACATTACTATGAGGTCTCACAGGGCGCGCGAACGCATAGGGTCACAAAAACCTATTCATAAGCGACACTTGAGGGACGAACTATGCGCTTACTATAATGAACGCATAGCTAAAGTAGCTCCCTAGCTACTTTAGGCGTTGTCCTAACAGAGCGCGACTACGCGATTTTCGCGTGAGTAAGCGTTGCGATCATCGTATGGTCGCACGAGAACAAAAACTAGGTGTCCTAATAGAATGCGAGTACGCGATCATCGCGCGAATTAACGACGCGAGCGACTGCGATGCTAGGTACGCATTTTGCGTGGCATCGGTGTTAACCATGGACGTCGATAATGCTCAGTTTTTACTTTCGGGAAACATGTGGATGACCTATTTTACGGGCATCGATAATAATGAAAAAAAAAATACGTGGGAAGCAAAGTGCTTTGTTGAAAATGAGAGGAATACGTGGTGAATTTCACAATCAATATTTTGACTTACGAGGAGATGAGTCTGCATTTTATGATTATATGTCTATGTCACAAGAATCATTTGACTACATATGCAACATAATCAAAGACGATTGCAGCCATATGGTAACGAACTACAAAATACCTATAATAGTCTAGTCAACAAGTGCTTTTTTAGTCAAAACTTTTTAAAAAGCTCGGAAAAATATGGTTGAGGGCTCATTCGATTCGGGATCGAATCTAGAAAGTTTTTGAAAAAATTCAAGACCCGCTCGAAAAAATTGCAAAAGTTATTAACAAATTAGTAAACAAAAAAAAGGGGGTTTAGTTTTTTTGGTATATCTCGAAAACTATTTGATATATTTTGATTTTGAAAAAAGATTCAAAAAGAGGAGAAAATTTCCTAAAAAAAACTCCCAACTCGCGAAATTGTAGGACCAATATTAAAAATTTTACAGGGAGCTGAAATTACGCCTGAAAACGGGTACTCGGGTTTCCGCAAGCCACGCCCCCTTCGAGCGCTTTAATGAAAACTATTATTTAAACATATTAAATGTTGATATTAAAATTTGAAAAAATTCAGACATGTACAGGACAAATTAAAGAATGAAATGCCGTAGAAAAAATATTTTTATCGCGATTTTATAAAATGTTATCCATAAATTAATTAACAATTTCTTCCGACTGGGCTATAAACATTGCAAGTTGCATAATTTTTAAACCAGAAATCTCAATTTTTTTTCCTCTCGTGGAGCTATTCTTCAAAGATTAAAGAAAGGATTTCCGTTGAGTAAATTAAAAAATTGTTAATTTTCGATTTGTTATTAACAAATTACCTAGGCGGCAAATTAAATATTTAAATAAATGTTACAAGAATTATTTTTTTTTCCAATGTCGATGATCACTCGTTTTTCTATCAATAAAAGCTACCTAAAAATATTTTTTTAATAATTTTAATTCTTTTTGTTTATAAAATTGTTATAAACAAATAGATTATTTATAAGATAATTGAATTTTTTTTTTAAAATAGATTCCTCGTAAAAAATTATGAATTTTAACATAAAAAACGATCCTTAAAAAAAATTTTTTATTGCTAAAAAACCGTTTTGTTAATTAACAATTTTTTTTTACCACTTGTTAATAATATCAAGGTACGCTTTTTTTTAAAATATCATTATTTATTATCCTCCCTAATAATCAAAAAAAAAATTTCGTTTTTTTATAAATTTTCATTGTTTATTAAATAAACAATTTGTTATAAACAATTAATTTTTTTTTGTATAATTTTTTTAGAACTTTACACAAAAATAAAACCGACCAATTACCTTTATGCGGAAAAAAAAAATTATTCGATAATAAATATATATATTTTTTTTGCAAATAGGTAATTAGTCGGTTTTATTTTAGTGTAAAGAATTCTAAAAAAATTATACAAAAAAAAAATAATTGTTTATAACAAATTGTTTATTTAATAAACAATGAAAATTTATAAAAAAACGAATTTTTTTTATTATTATTAGGGAGGATAATAAATAATGATATTTAAAAAAAAAGCGTACCTTGATATTATTAACAAGTGGTAAAAAAAAATTGTTAATTAACAAAACGGTTTTTTAGCAATAAAATTTTTTTTTTAAGGATCGTTTTTTATTTTAAAATTCATAATTTTTTACGAGGAATCTATTTAAAAAAAAAAAATTCAATTTTCTTATAAATAATCTATTTGTTTATAACAATTTTATAAACAAAAAGAATTAAAATTTATAAAAAAATATTTTTAGGTAGCTTTTATTGATAGGAAAACGAGTGATCATCGACATTGGAAAAAAAAATAATTCTTGTAACATTTATTTAAATATTTAATTTGCCGCCTAGGTAATTTGTTAATAACAAATCGAAAATTAACAATTTTTTAATTTACTCAACGGAAATCCTTTCTTTAATCTTTGAAGAATAGCTCCACGAGAGGAAAAAAAATTGAGATTTCTGGTTTAAAAATTATGCAACTTGCAATGTTTATAGCCCAGTCGGAAGAAATTGTTAATTAATTTATGGATAACATTTTATAAAATCGCGATAAAAATATTTTTTCTACGGCATTTCATTCTTTAATTTGTCCTGTACATGTCTGAATTTTTTCAAATTTTAATATCAACATTTAATATGTTTAAATAATAGTTTTCATTAAAGCGCTCGAAGGGGGCGTGGCTTGCGGAAACCCGAGTACCCGTTTTCAGGCGTAATTTCAGCTCCCTGTAAAATTTTTAATATTGGTCCTACAATTTCGCGAGTTGGGAGTTTTTTTTAGGAAATTTTCTCCTCTTTTTGAATCTTTTTTCAAAATCAAAATATATCAAATAGTTTTCGAGATATACCAAAAAAACTAAACCCCTTTTTTTTTGTTTACTAATTTGTTAATAACTTTTGCAATTTTTTCGAGCGGGTCTTGAATTTTTTCAAAAACTTTCTAGATTCGATCCCGAATCGAATGAGCCCTCAACCATATTTTTCCGAGCTTTTTAAAAAGTTTTGACTAAAAAAGCACTTGTTGACTAGACTATAAGTGTGGAAGAAAGATTGGTGTTGACGATTAGGTGAGTATTGTGTAATTTCTATAATTTACTACTTAATCTTGGTCAAATAAAGAACGGGATAACAATAAATGGCGTTGATCTCATGTTAAATCTTATTTCCAACTATCTTTGCCATTTTTACCTTTCCTTAATTTTTCTATTAAAATTTTCAGCGAATCTTGGCCCAAAGGTCATGTATTTAATATTAATATATTACAAAATGTTTGGGAACTATGTGTACAAAGATATCTGTATCAAAGGGTAAGTATCAAAGTGTTACTTTAACTTACGTTTGAGATTTCTGAGTTAAAAGACGTTTGAGGTCGAGTTTCGCTGACTGTCTATTATAGGGAAGAAAAACGAAGTCCATAAATTAAATTGAAGGTTTATTCAAGTACTAAAAAGAAAATCAGAACAAATCGCAAGTCAGTAGGTACCTATCATTGATTTATTTCCCCATTGGCACTAATAAGTAGAGTCATTTGTTGAAGTTTCGTACTCATGTAGACCCAGCGGATCATTTTCGTAGTAGTGGCGCACCGACGTTGAATTATCGTTGTATG
The DNA here is from genome assembly GCA_905475445.1 of Ochropleura plecta. Taxonomy (NCBI): domain Eukaryota; kingdom Metazoa; phylum Arthropoda; class Insecta; order Lepidoptera; family Noctuidae; genus Ochropleura; species Ochropleura plecta. The sequence goes on from FR997738.1 coordinate 12,314,428, forward strand.
GTCCGTTTACCGGAGAGGGTATTATAGAAAGTGATACTGGTGTTGATGATGTCGAAGGGGTAGTTATATTTTGTATTTCATCAGCAATAATATTTTGAATTTTGCTTTTTATTCTCAGTTTCTGCACTGGTTAAAAATATTTAAAATATGGCGCTAATGATCTTAAAAACAACATGTCTTCATCGTCCTGTTTGTCGTTTTTTGCATTATTAAACGCTTGTACTTTCTGTTTTTCTATTTCAATCATTTTTTGTTGAAAATGTGGCGGTTCATGTTGTTTTTTTGGTTGACGTTTAATTTTTCGGTTTACCTCACTTGCTCTAGAAGATGTATCAGATGTGTCGTCCAAAACAGAGATTCTCTTTCGAGCAGCTTCAACTTCGAGAGACCTGTTGTTAACAGACTCTAAATTTAACTAATCGCTTTCTGGATTTTCAGTCACCTCTTCAATTTCAGCTATTTCTGAAGCCTCGATAGCCTCCGAATTTACAAAATCTAGGTCTTGAGACTGTTGAGTCTCATTGTCAGACCCAACATTAGAATCCTCCAAGTTGCCTTGTGTGGCCCTGGGTTTCACAATATCTTTTAAAAATGACATTTCCTTAAAATAACCCCACTTGTCTATATACATTTCGTCGTTATTAGGGCTGCCTGGGTCTCCGGATCGAGGCTGTCGTACCTTTTTTACTTCTTTCACGAACTTCTTTCCGGAAATTATCAATACCTTTCCGAATTTCAAAAACAGCCATAGCAAGCATTGTATTGGAAGTTTGCAGTGCTGTTTGGAAAAAATTGCATCACATGAAATTTCCCAGTACAGAAGAATTTAAAGCTATAGCAGAATCATTTGCAATTAATGATAAATTCCCACATTGTTGTGGCAATTTAAACGGCAAACACATTCGTGTCAAAAAACCGCAGAAGTGTGGTTAGCATGTATTAAAATTATAAAATGTATATTTCCATAGTACTATTAGCTGCCACTGATTCAAAAAACAGTTTTATATTAATTGACGTAGGTGCATATGGAAAAGACAGTGATGGCGGTGTGCTCAGTAATTCAAGTTTCTATCAAAAGCTGCACAACGGAGAAATTCAATTTCCTCCCGAAGAACCATTACCTAACTCTAACATTGTGGCACCATATGTGTTTTTAGGAGACGAGGCATTTCCATTAAAAACTTTTTTAATGCGACCTTATCCAAAAAGACAAGCAACAGATGTCACAAAAATAAGATTCAATAAAAGATTATCTGCTGCGAGAGTTGGTGTTGAATGCGCATTTTTTTATTATTTCATTCATTTCATTTCATTTCATTTATTTATTCATTTAACAATTTGCATTGTGTTTGAATTAAGTCTACATTACTACATTACATAATTAATTTGAAAAACCTAAAAAACAATAAATAGTCAATTGAAAAAATACAAAAACAATAAATAATAATCAATAAAAATGTCACTAAAAATATTATAAATATGATGTCAATAGATTGTAAATAGTCATTGTATTAATTATTATAAATAGGTGTCAAATTATTATATCAATTGTCAAATTATTATAAATCAATAAAGTGTAAACAGTATAATAACGCATTGGAGTAACTCGTCTAAATTTCTTAAACTAAATGGTATATACAAAAAGATAAATAGATGACTTAATATAAAAACTATTTATCATCATTTATCTTCCAATTCAGCTGACAGAGAATATAAACATTTATTTAGCAGAAATGCTTTAAGTTTAGCTTTGAATTGAGTACCCTTATAAATCAATAATCTCAAGTCGTGAGGCAACCTGTTAAACAATTCTACTGCTTGGTATTTAGAGCAATGTTTAGTAATATTGAATTTTGGTGCAATTTTGAATGATGAATTTGAAAATGATGATTTTGAAAATTTGGAATGATGGCCACCAAAGGAGAATACCGATTTAGTTAGGAGTTTTGGGCCCCTTAAAAAATTCGCGTGTCGCGGTGGTTTTAACTTGGTATTGTAGAACTTGAATTGCCTTTTCAGATCCTGAAATCGATTTTCAATTTTTCATCCTAGTTTAAGAGAAATCTTATTTTTTCAGATGCTGAAATTGAGGTTATAAAACAATATTCTTTTATTTTAGACATATTTCAAATTAAAATAATATTGTTTAAGAATTGAATGAAACTGAATTAAAAAAAAAACACTGCATATAATCTTCTCTTGCTTCTCTTGATTACTGTATTTATGTAGATTTATGTAGGAAGGGTATACGTATAGAACAGGTTATATTAAAGGAAGCTGCTCTACGACTGCTTACTTAGAACAACAATAAATAAAACAGCAGGTATTTATTCTTCAAGGAGTATATTATCTAGAAATGGAGCTGGGGCGCTTATATCATTAAGCGACCCCAGCTTAAATACCACAATACAGTCATTGTATGAGCGCAGCATCCTACTGTACGATTTTCTACTAAGCAACTACAATAATAAGCAACGATGCTCTCTAAAGAATTTGCCCTATGTTGATCTCTAGTTATTAATAAATATGTATAATAAATCCTGCTACTCACATGTCTCGATTTAATTCTAGCCCTAACTAGATAATTATTTTCACCGAATATTAAGGGCAAATCTTCTTCTAATAATTCATTGCTTATTTCTACACTGTAGGTACCATTCGCCCGCACATGCTCCCCATAATAGGATCTTGCCTGTTTTAATTGGTAAGATCCTAAAGCAAATCTTCTTAATTCGATTAAAGACAATCTTGTAAAGTTATTTAGATGAGGAGCACTGCTGTTTATGCTTTGGAAAATCGTACGCCTTCTATTTATATGTTCCCTTTGAATAAATTCCGATAAATAATTTATTGTATATATGTAATCTCGACAGAGCAATATTTAGGTACTCCACAGCATCGGGTCTATCATTAATTGTAGGGTGGAACTTATTCAAAAGGGAACAAGCTATTTTGAAATCAGTCATAAGATGACTTGACGCTCTATTAAAATATTCCTGGCGAAATAGTTTAAAATCTCTTTTGATTCTCCCATTTATAACCTCTACCACCCACCGGCACATTGTTACACATCTAGATTTATTAGCCTGCTGGGTGGTTAATTGATGTTCGTTTTCGGATAATGACTCGGGCATGTGAGGTTTATAATTATAACTTTCTAACTCTCGAATCACATCTCTAAATCCTCTGTCTAAAATGAATACATCACCGGGTCTAAAAAATGAGCGCATGGAACCATTTTCAGTAGCAAACAAGGCACTCATAATCGATGAGTCATTTTTTGTGGCTTTATAAGGCCCGACACACTCTAAAATATATCCATCGCAGCAAACAAATAAAAATGGTTTGACAAGGTTGGCATATTTATGCAGACTATACGTTTTCTTTTGATACAAATAATTACTGCTGCTTTGCACATAAACATATGTGCCATCACAGATTGCAATGGCAGGTTTTACATTTAAAGCCATGTTGGCATCCCCAAAAAAACCCTCTGGAATGATTCTATTCCGTGATGCTACATTTTGGATAGATGTGTGATTTATTCCTAAATGTCGAGAAACAAACTGTTCATTTAAACAATTTCTCACAATATTCATTTTTCTTTCCAAAGTGGATCTTGCTACTTTAAAAAGTGTTGACAGTCTTTGATTATTGTCACCTGTTCGGAGTTTTACTAAAAATATGCTGAGAGCAACAGAAGGATTGGGAAAGTGATCATATAACATAGGGTTACAATTTAGAAGTTCATTGAATTGCTCTGCAGTAAGTCCCAACCAAAAATGGCATAAATGAGAATCCATTGAGTTTATGTCATTAAAGTCCAACTGTCTCTCAGTAGCTTTTTCAAGTTTTGTGAAAATATCATCTACTTGAAATCCAGTAAAATCTGAATATGGGGTTTCTAGTTCATCCCAACGATTGCTGTGTAAATGATATCTGCAGATTCTTGCGGTCAAGGGAATATACTTTTTATGTTGTAACAATAAAACTTCCTTTATAGTGCCTGGTACCAAAAGACGTTCAGTATTCTCACAACCAAGGAATAGGCAATGACGTGAACTTGCCGAAACCCGTTTGTACTTTTGTGAATGAATTTTTGATGTTCTAGATAATTGTTGTTCCTGAAGTGGTGCCGGTTGTGGAACCGGCGGTGGTAGTGGAGGTGCTACAGGAATCACAGCATCAGCGATGATGTTACTGTCCATATTATCAGTCACTGGTGTAGACTCCACGGTGGATCTGTTAACGCCAGCAACAGGTTGCCTCTGTTCTTCTCTCGATGCAGCCTCCCAGCAAGCACGACAAACTCGTTCCAAATGCAAGATCTAAAAACAAAAATATTATATTTATACTATTTATTTTTATTCAGTTAGTTCAATCATAGTAATTCTGCTAAGATTACTACTGCTATGTACCACCATTGTACATTAAGTTTAAATAAATAAGATTAAAACACTTACGTGATGAGCTGGTGTCCATCTTAGTACAATGTTCCTTTGAGGACAGTCTTGACTAACTCTGTGAGTTCTGTGACTAGCAATTGACATGCTACACGCAAAACATATGTTAAGGTGTCCAAGAGCAGGGGATACAAGGGATAGACTCGTATCTGATGATGTCCGGTTTTGTAATAATACAAAACATTCAACACACAGGATGTCATCAGAGGATATCTGAAAAGATAGCAAAAAAAAAACTGAATTCTTAAGTAGATAATAATATGCACATTTATTCATGTGCCTAAAATCCTTTACAAAATAGTTTTAAGTAACACAAATGTTAGATTGTATTGTAAATCTATTATATGAAAATAAATGTATGATCACCTAAAAAGTTCCAGACAAAAATCTTTATTTTTCCACTGTGCTGTCAACATTCATTATTGTTGTGGGCAGAATGGGTTAATAAACTTAGGACACACATAGAAAACTATACATTGGACACACATAACATTCCTTAAAGTAAAAGTTAGCTGCCTGGATACATATCTGTTTTGGACTTAACTGTTCATTTCTGTTATAGAGGAAATAATAGATACCTATTTACAGTTGACGATGACTCCTTGATTGACCAAACATAGGCATCGTAAATGTTCACATAAATCTTGTAAATGATACATTATAAACTTACCGGTGTAGGTGTTACCCAGGATCTCAGAAGGATACGCATTGGTTCATCTAAGTCTTCGATTTGACGGCTTCGAAAATTAGGCGCCATACGTAGGGAGCAATTTACACACCGGCGAGAGAGGGGGTGGTTTAGCCGACCTCTACCAGGTGTAGACATTTTTGAAGAGTAAAACAAGAATCCAAGGCTCACTTAAAAACTGAAATAGTGTCACAATTTACTCGCTTATCACTAAAACAAGAGTCCCAAAGCTCACTTAAACTAAAGAGTCAATTTGCTCACTTATCACTAAAACAGGAGTCTAATATCTCAAAACAAAACCAGTAGAGGAACGTAAACGCTCAGCTCGACAGTTTTCACGCAACTTGTAACGAACAGAAGTAAACACGGAGGAATAAATTCAACTCGACGCAAACAAAACGAACGGCACGAAACAATTTGAATGAAGACATTGATTTGACAGATAGATCATAGATCTGTCTAGTCTAGGTGTGACCATATTAAATATTTTTGGTAATCGATTCACTAAATCGATTTGATATTAGTAATATTATTTGTTAATTGTAGTGTTACGTCTATGGTGTGACCATTTTGTAGTTTTAGTTTTTGAAGTGTTAATTCATATGGGAGGGTAAACCGCTCCGTCACGTAACGCGTTACGGAGCCAGTCTGTCTGGCTAAGTTTTTTTTGTCACTTTTTTTGGTTTCCTTTTACTTCTGTTTAACTCAAATAAAGATTGAGCCCGCCCGTCGTCTATATCGCACCTAATCAGTTAAATATATCTGGCCATTTTAGCCGACGAATTAGCAAAATATCGATATTTTCAATCGATTACTTACCATTATTTAATAGACATAGTCTGTCGTCTGGCAACATTCGCGATAAGTTATGATGGCGGAACTAACTTAAAATCAATACATTTAATATTAATAATGTTTTCCAATGCTAGGATAAAAAAAGGTTGATTAAAAAAAACTTGAACATATAAAAATACCACTTAATTTTTGAGAAGTAAATAGTCTTGACATGGTACCACAATAAGGGGCCCATTGGCGGGCATTCTCCTTTAGAATACTATAGACACCTATCGAGACTTCAGTTGAAAACACTATTAAAATAGAAAAGACGATATGTCTGTTGCTCAATATTTTAATAGATATTGACAAAAAATATAGCGATCAACACTTATCAAACATTGGAAATCGTCGACCGGAATACTCACTGAGAACATTAAATAGAACTAGGCGTAATAATCACACATCCGCAGCTGCGATTAGTGCAAGACAAAAATTTACTACTTATTTTTCAAATCAATTGTAAATAACATAAATGTATGAAAGAAAATAATAAATAAAAAAATATACTTGTTTTATTTAGATTTTTTGCAACAATACTCCACTCCTTGTCACTCTTTAGACGGTTTTTATAGTCGTCTTTACGTTTATCCCATAGGGTTGGTCGATTACGCACTTCAATTATCAATCGATCTTCAAATGTCATTTTACACAATTATTTTGCTTTCTGTAAACAAACTAACGTGCGCTTTGCCGTCTACAAATCACATTACTAAAACTAAAATGGCGGGCTGGCGGCCGGCCGGGCAGACGCGCGAACGCGTGCGGGCTGGTCGAATCATGACCTGGGGGCCAATTCTCGATTTAGCCATTTATCTCGAGTTCGAGATTCAAAGTCTATCTCTATGTCTATCAAAAATATCTCTATCTCTACCAAAAAATGTCGAAATGAGCAGAATTCCGTATTCTCAGTCAAAATAGAAATAAATTTCACGAAAATGTCGAGTCGAGTGAAGATAATGCTACCATTAGGAAGAATCGCACGTTCCATTTTAAGTAACTATAAGTGAATATATGATTTTGTTTTAAAACGCTGACCAAACTTAATTCTTTATGTAAAACGAAACGTTTAGTCTAAAAATAATCAGCTTGACAGTTGAAGAATTTTCAGTTCCTTCAAAACTTTTGAAAATTGTTTTTTAATGAAGAGTTGAAGTTGAAGTTTTGTTTACAACATGGAAGGGAAAAAATACCCCAGTGCTCAACAAAAACATTTACTTCTTCAGTTAATTGAAGCAGACCCAGAATTGAGGGGAAGTAAATTCTCCTCCAATTTCTCAAAAAAAGAGGCAGAACGAAGATGGCAAGCCATCGCTCTCCGCTTAAATGCTTTGGCCGGAGCCAAAAAATCTTGGGAAGGTTGAGTTGGCAAGACAAAAAGTCGAAAACTAAAAATAAATTGGCAACCATTATAAGACAATCTATGTTGACTGGAGGAGGTCCACCACCAGAACAACTCAACGAAGAGGACCAATTGGTACTTAGTACATTTAGTACATCTTCTCTAGTCGGCCACATTGATTCGAACGAATCAATTGTGGAATTCATTGGTGAGTGAAACTGAGGCTTTTCTTAATTTTCTAGTATACTGCTATTATTATATATGTATATTGTAATTAGAGTTACATTTTGGTTTATTTTTTTTTCAGATTTAGCCACACCAAGTACCTCAAAAGCCGGCATGTGTACAGCCTCTGCAGTGAGCTCTGGATCTCGAGGTATTCTATTTTGCATTTAGATTTACAATATTATAAAACCCAGTTAAAATGAAACCCAGTTATAAAATGAAAGTAAATAAATATTTAAGGTTGTTAAGTTTAGGTTTCCATAATCTTTAATGTTTATTTTAGATATAGTCCAAGATCCTATACAATGTGCCGTTCTGCCAAGCACCTCACAATCTGGCATTGGTATGGGTGCAGCTGCTCCTCCAGGGACCTCTGGATCTCGAGGTAATTCTTCTTTCATTTAGATTTACATATTCATATATTATGTATAAAATAAATGTGTCTAAAGATTATACTTGACAGTATCTAACAAGAATTTTAAATAAAAAACTTATGAATTTTTAAAAGCTCTTGTTCAGTCCAGTACACTAAGAAGAGAGTACCTATTCCTTTAAATTTCTTTAATTCGTCACAATTACAGAGGTAATCAAAATAAAATATGAGCTATACTGGACTGAACAAGCAGCCTTAAAACTTTTTGAATGGATTTTATCAAACATTGACTGCAAGGAAGAATAATATTATAATTGGTTTTGCGTATAGGAAAATCAAAAAAACTGGCATCCATTGATGTTGCTGAGAAAATTAGTGCAGCAATGGAGACAAAAAATCAACAAAAAGAAAAATTGTATACTGAGTTTATAAAATTAATGGCTCAGCAAACAGAGGCTTTGGCTGCCATAGCCAGATCGATGCAGGCAAAATCATCACCCTATATATATTATTTTTTATAAGGATGATGATTTTATCTGCATAGACCTGTTAATGATCAAGAGAAACTAGTCTGATTACCCATTATTTATTGATTTGAAGTTATTATTTGTTAATAATTATTGCTAAGATTATAATTATAAAAAAGACTGTAATTTTATAATAAGTCTGTAAAAAGTCTGACTCTACATACATACATATACACAAATGATTGTTAATTATTTACATATTATGTGCTTTTCTAAGACACACAGCGTTGAGATGAAGAAAGCTGATGTAAATTCGCCTTTATTTGTTTATCTATGGTTAAAAACTTACCAGATTGTCCATGGTTTTATACCTGTCTCTCTCTTTCACCAGCGTGCGTCCTTTTCTTATAGACAAGGATGCTTGACACGGAGCTGTCAAAGTCATAGCGTTTGTAAATTTTGCCGCGAAAAGACCGCAAAATTTTCAAGAGTGTTAGAATACACTATTTTATTGTATTATAAGATCACACAGTGTTTTTATTTAGGTGTTAGTGTGTTTATAATAAGTGATTCGGGTTTTTATAATGAATCCAGACGAAATCGTACAGGTGAGTGTCGGAGGTGAACAAAGTTCAAATGTTGATGCTACGGAGGTAGATCAACATTCGAACAGAGTGAGACCTGATGTCTCGTCATCATCGTCTTCATGTTCCTCATCCTCGGAGGAAGAGGAAGGCATAGCTTCACCTCCACCTAACAAGAGACGAAAAGTTTCACGTAAGTACAAACAGGTTCAGACATGTTCAGACCCGCGTGTTGAGACACTTATTCAACAAGTGGGATTCATATCATCCTATTTAACTAACTTGCCTCTTTTACCGACTAATAGTAGTCAATTAAACCATTTGTCTGAGCAACAAGAAATCAAACAAAAAACATGGACATTACAAAACTCAGAGCAACAAGATAGAAAAGAAAAAATTTAAGAAGAATCAGCCCTTTCGTAAAAATTACACATCAAATAGCACACCCCCCAACACCAATAGTAAAAATATGTGACTATCAGAAACCATTCAGTGAGGGTTGTCTAAGGGACCATGTCCATCTATGGCAACAGCGGGGAGCAAACAATTGTATTCTGAAATTAATTGTAGGTGCCCGCATTCCGTTTTTGAAGAAACCTCCCCTTCGGTATCTAAACAAACATATACTCAAAAAGTTTGCAACCCGGACAACAAAAGACATGACAGACATTATCCTACAATTGAAACAGGAGAAAATATTAGAAGAACCACCAATACTAAATCCGGGTTTTCTATGTCGTATGTTTCTAGTAAAAAAATCAGACGGGGGACTACATCCCATCTTCGACCTCAGAGGTCTCAACTCTTATGTGGCAGTAAGACACTTCCAGTTGATTTCACAAATAGATGTAGCCAATTTCTTGCAAACCAACGATTGGTTAGTGAAAATAGACCTTCACCAAGCCTATTTTCATTTACCAGTTGCGGAAACACACAGGAGGTTCCTCCGTGTAATATACAACAACGAAGTGCTGTAGTTAACAGCCTTACCGTTTGGCCTATCATCGGCCCCAAAAATGTTTGCCACAGTAACAAACTGGATTGCGGAAATCCTACGAGCACAAGGTTTCCGCATAGTTGTGTATCTGGATGATTTTTTCCTGGCCAATCAGGATCGTACAGTACTGGTTTCTCAGGTTGCGGAAACACTGAGAACATTGGAAACCTTGGGATGGCATATAAACTATCGCAAGTCTGCTCTGGAACCCTCTCAGGAGGTAGAATATCTCGGCCTATTATGGAACACTCAGCAAAACTTGGTAAAACTTCCAGCCAAAAAGAAGTCAAAGATAAAATTAATCATTTCCAAAATGTTGAACAAGAGAGACTGTTCTCTGAGAGAAGCTCAGAGTTTATTAGGTTTGCTGAACTTCGCAAATTACGCAGTATCAAGAGGTCGACTACATTGTCGCAGGATGCAACTCTTTCTAAAATTGTTCAACCAAAAAAGACTTCGAGAGAAAAGAAATCTTCCTCTGCTCGTTCAGCGAGACCTGGAATGGTGGTTGGAAGCCATAGATCACAGTTCAATACCGATAGTCAAGAAAAGTGTGACCCACTTCTTGACCACGGACGCAGCAGACTCAGGGTGGGGTGCCCAATTAAACAGCACTTACCTATCAGGAAAGTGGAGTCCGTTCCAAAAACCATGGCACTCAAATATAAAAGAAATGTATGCCGTATTTGCTGCCATAAACAGTCAGCGGATGACTCTAGAGAATGCACACATCCTCATTCAGTCCGACAACAGGACTCTAGTTGCATACCTCAGAAACGAAGGGGGGACACATTCCCTTGCACTACTAAGGCTAACAACCAGGCTTCTAAAACTTGCAGAGCAGTTACACTTAACTCTCTCAGCCACTTACCTCCCAGGGAGTCTAAACGGAATAGCGGACCGTGTATCAAGGGGCCGCAGAGTACCGGAGTGGCATCTTCTACCCCAAGCCACGGAGGCTATATTCAAAGTGTGGGGTGTCCCAAACGTAGATCTGTTCGCGTCAAGAGAATCGGCAGTCGTACCCAAGTACGTAACATTAGATTCCAGAGACTGTTACGCACATTTCTGCGACGCTTTCAGTCGACAGTGGGACTATCAGCTGGGCTGGGCATTCCCCCCACCCAGCTTAATACCAAGGGTACTAACTCATTTAAACAGGTCGCAAGGAACATACATCCTAATAGCACCACTATAGACCAAATGCTTTTGGCTACCCGACCTGCGAGCGAGAGCCATAGCAAAGCCAATTCCGATAAAGAACCTGCGGAAGGTCTTAATAGATCGGACAACAGGCAACTGCCCTGCCCAAGTGGACAAATTAACCCTCCAGGCCTGGAAAATTGGGGGTGGGCCGACCAAGTCTCTAACTGGACTTTAGAAGAACAAAACCTGTTAAAAAGTAGCTGGCGGACATCTACTTTAACAACATATAATGCCCCAATTAAAAGATGGTTATCTTGGTGTAATATTAATAATGTTAATCCTAAAGCACCTGAAGGTGTACAAGTTGCAAGATTTTTGGCAAAATTATTTTTAGTAGACAAGCTAGCTTATAGAACTATTCTCCTACATAAATCAGCTGTCTCAACTTACTGTGCAACAGCAGAAGTAGAATTTCAAAACAATTTTTCATTCATCAAGTCTTAAAAGCCATTTCACTTGCTAAGCCAGCAGCACCAAAAACCACCAATATGGGACACTGCAATACTATTTAATTGGCTAAAGACATCCGTAAATTCAGGATCGCTATTTGAAACAGCTAGACGTACAGCTTTAATACTCTTGCTAGCCACGGGTCGTAGAATCCATGATCTCACATTATTAGAAAATAGCCCTGATAATCTTATTTCTTCGAAAGTTGAAATTAGTCTTTGGCCTAAATTTGGTTCAAAGACAGATTCAAAGACACACAGACAGTCAGGTTGGTTATTGCGGAAACATCCAGACCATCGTCTCTGTCCTATTAGTCATATACATAACTTTATAGAAAAATCTGAATATAGAAGAAGCACAGATAGGACTGTCACAAGTCTATTTATTTCACTATCAGGGAAATTAAAACCTGCTTCAAGAACAATGATTGCTGGGTGGATACGTAGTATTTTTAAAGATGCTAATATTGATGCCCCACCAGGCAGTATCAGGTCAGCTGTAGCCTCTAGAAGTTGGTTGGAGAATAGACCCGTTCAAGAGATACTTGACAGAGGAAACTGGAAGAGTATTAAAACATTCCAGAAATTTTATTGTCGTCCAGTAGACAAAGTGGACAATACCAATTCGAGTATTGATTTATTACAATTGAATTTTTCTAATATTAATTAATGTAAATAAAATGTAAAAATTACTTAATTTTAAAGGCCTTGATCTCAATCTTTCCAAATGTGAGTTATATTTAGCGGACAGCACCGACAAAGAACTGACTTTATCAAAATTCAACACAATAGCCCCAGATATCAAAATTATTGATAAAAGTTCTCTTCGTCTCCTTGGGTCTCCTATCTTCGAGAATTCCTTTCTAGATTTTATTGATGAAAAAATCCAAAAATTTAATGATGCCTCAGAAAGATTGCTCCAAATTAACATGCATTCGGCTATTACTATAATTCGTTACTGCTGTTTTGGCCCTAAATTAACATATTTCCTACGTGCTTCCCCTTTATGGAAGCACACTCATCTTTTGGACAAAATGGATCAAATTATCAGACATACTTTATCTTTGATTTTAAATGTGGCTCTGGACGACCGAGCTTGGGCTCAAGCCACTCTTCCCATTCGTTTGGGAGGACTCGGCGTCCGTAAAATTTCTAGTATTAGTCTACCAGCTTTCTTATCCTCGGTCCACGGTACTGAAAAATTAATCAGGAATATCCTGGCTTCCACACTGATTGATTTTGATGTGCCGTGCTTCTCCGAGGCTAAGGATGCTTGGAAAATCGCTTGTCCGAGCACTGAACAACCCGACAAACCATTTTCTCAGAGACAGTGGGACGAGCCGCTCTGCAGAGTAGTTCAGAATAATCTACTGAACACGTCTGCTACTACTGCTGAGCGTGCGCGCCTTTTGGCTGTGAGCAAGTGGGAGTCGGGTCTTTGGCTTAACGCACTACCGTCGTCGAGCATAGGCACTTTATTCGATGACACTACTTTCCGCCTCGCTGCTACCTTACGTTTAGGTGCTCCTTGTTGTTCTCCTCATCGCTGTCATTGTGGTGAAGTAGTCAACAGCCTTGGACACCACGGTCTATCATGCAGCCGAAGTGCGGGCCGTTTTGCGCGGCACGCGAATATTAATGACATCATCCGTCGAGCTCTTGTCACCGTCGGCGTTCCAGCTGTTTTAGAACCCAATGGCTTGGCACGCGACGATGGCAAAAGACCGGACGGTATGTCTTTGTTTCCGTGGAAGTTGGGTAGGCCTTTAGTGTGGGACGCAACGTGCGTCGATACTCTTGCGCCATCCCATCTTCCTAGCTCTTCGTGCTGCGCTGGCGCTGCTGCTGCGGCTGCAGAGAACCTCAAGCGGCGTAAATATAGTAACCTTATTGGTAACTATATTTTCGAGCCGTTTGGGGTTGAAACTCTGGGACCGTGGGGTCCTTGTGCTCACAGCCTGTTTAAGGAAATATCAAAACGTTTGGTTGACACTTCCCGTGACCCAAGGGCTGGCTTTTACTTTGGCCAGAGGCTTAGCGTTGCCATACAACGTGGCAACGCGGCCAGTCTCTTGGGGACGTTGCCAACTGATAGCGTTGAGGACGAATATTTTGACGCTATTTTTTAATTTATTTGTAAGTTATTTAGTATGTTTAATATAATACCTGTTTAAATAAATACCACATTTTAAATAATCTTTTCTTTGAGAAATGTTTTTTACTTGGAATTATTTTTATGTGTTATTGATTGTTTTGTTCATTCATTAATATTATTTTTGAACCTTAAGGATAAAGTAAGGAGTGTTATAATTTTTTGTGAGTTTAAATTAAACTGATTTATATTCTAGAAAAGTATTATAATTCATTCATCATAGCGTTTGTGTTTACCACCAGCAGATACCAAACAGGTCTTCATCTCAACGCTGTGTGTCTTAGAAAAGCACATAATATGACTGTTTTGCATTCCAACAAAACAGGTATTATGTGTTGAATAAGACACACAGCGTTGCAGCAAGTTTCTTGCTGGTGCGTTGAAGACTCTATGACTTTGACAGCTCCGTGTCAAGCATCCTTGTCTATAAGAAAAGGACGCACGCTGGTGAAAGAGAGAGACAGGTATAAAACTATGGACAATCTGGTAAGATAATTATGGCAGTCATATTACTGCCATAATTATTGTTATTTGATGTAAAGTTTATTTGTTAATCATCTAAGATTATAATTGTTTAAAAAACTGTACTGTGATTTTATAATTAGTCTGACTTTATATATGTACACACATTTGTTAATCATTTCTTCAATTCATAGTGAATGTGTGACACTGAGATAAGACTTGGAAACTCTAATGTGTAGCTGTTTGTGCTATGTTGTTTTACAAATTGTTATAATTACAAATATATAATGATTGAATGTTTATTTTTTTTATTTATTCATGTATAATATTAAGTTAATTTATTAATAGTTTGTAACAATTTATTTAAATTCTATGAAAGTAGTTATTTATTATATTTTGTTGTTTTTGTCTCCCTAGATTTAAATAAATATTGCCTCCAGTTGCAGGTAGAGGGTCTAAGTTAATTATGCCTAATTCTCTTTCTTCAGGCATATCAGTAAGCTCAAAGTTGTGAGCTATACACAAATTGTGTAATACACAGCAGGCGTTAATTATTTTAGTGGCCTTATTTGGTGTGTAATGCAAGACCCTGTCTTTTAAAAGACATCTAAACCTCCCCTTTAGTACTCCATTACAGCGCTCGATAATGAATCGCGTTTTCTTTAATGCTTCATTGTAGCGAAACGCAGGCGTATTCTCTTCGTCGTCCTCCTCCAAGTCTAATATGGGCGCTAGACACCACGGCCTCAAGGGATAACCACTATCACCTGAAAATAGATTGCACTTGTAATTAATTAAAGCCTAACCGAATAATACACACATCAAAAGTATCTAGGGATCAACATATATTTTTGCAATAACTTTTCTCCTGATTGATATTAATTAAAATTTTCTTTAAGGATTCATCAAATAAAGTGTTTTCGTTTGTCACAGTAACGATAAACCAAGTCACCTTTGCATTAATAAAGAAATTTGCCATTTTCCTAATAAAGGGATTTTTGACATTTGAACCACTAACATTAAAATTCGAAAAAAAGACTGAAATAACAGTTTTCTTTAAAATTTTATTGGGTAACTTAAACAATTAATAATCCGTGTTTCTACCGCGAACACTAACAACACAAGAACATCGGTTTGGCATACTCAAAATGAGTTCATCCAAATCACGCTGTGGAATGGCCGCCCATGTTCGTTGCAACAACAAAAAAAGGTCTTCTTGCGACTGGATACCCTCCATATTCGGCAGAGCTCTTCTCTGTAGCATATCCCATGCATGCTCAATCGGGTTCAAGTCTGGCGACTGAGCAGGCCAGGGCAGGACATTGATGTTAGCTGCGGCGAGAGTCTGTCTTACAACTCTTGCGGTGTGCGGTCGTGCATTATCATGCATTAACTGAAATAAGGGACCGATTTGCACTTGTAGAGGAACGATGACGTCTGATACAATCGTCTCAGCATAAATTTGAGCGTTGAGGTTGCCTCTGATCCAAATCAACTCAGTTCTTCCGCCGATCCAAATACCCGCCCATACCATGATGGTTCCACCACTATAAGGATGGACTTCCTGGCAGGATTTTAATCGCTGTTGGCGTCCAGGGGTTCTCCAGTGTCGTATACGTCTTGTATCCGGTCTCATACCAAAACGAGACTCATCAGAAAAGCACACGAAACGCCATTGTTCTTCTGCCCAATTTCTGTGTTCAAGAGCCCATTGATATCGAATCCTACGATTGTGCATTGCTATAGGTGGTACCCGTAGCGGTCTTCGGGAATGAAGGTTCACTTCATGCAAGCGGTTTCTGACTGTTTGGTCGCTAATTAAGTTCCCTGAAGAGTGATGAAGCCTCACGGCTAACATCATGGCGGTTATTGTTGGAGCTCTTCGAGTTAAGATTTGAATGTATCGGTCTTGTCTCCGTGTGGTGTAGCGATACCGTCCTCCATGGCGCTCAGCCACGGTACCAGTGCTTCGGTAACGTGTCCAAAGTCGACTGATAACACTCTGACTTGTATTCAGAGCTAAAGCTACAGTACGTTGCCGGGAACCAGCTTCTATCATTCCCACGGCTCTGAGCATTTCTTCCCTGCTTAAATGACGTCGCCGCTCCATAATAACGTTGGTTTTAATCAGTAGTAGGGAAACAGTAGCACTAATAATGTCTTCAATGCGTTGTATGTTTTTATAGGGAAAATATTGACAGCTTATTTTCATCTTTTACTAGAATTTGATTGAGAGTTCCTGATTCAAATTATGAAATGCACCAAAAAAGATCCATATAAATTTATAAAATCATAAATTTATTACAAAGCCACATCTCAATCTCAAGAAATCCGCATAAAAATGCTTGATCCCTAGACACTTTGATGTGTGTAGTTGGTAAAAATATGTATAATTTAATCAATATAGTACAAAACCTATACTTGACAAAAAATTGGTTTTGAGACAAATAGCTTATCAGAATGTCAAACACATTTGTCAAGGAAACTTGACAGGATGAAATGAA
Source organism: Ochropleura plecta (assembly GCA_905475445.1). Taxonomy (NCBI): domain Eukaryota; kingdom Metazoa; phylum Arthropoda; class Insecta; order Lepidoptera; family Noctuidae; genus Ochropleura; species Ochropleura plecta. The sequence goes on from FR997738.1 coordinate 12,331,174, forward strand.
AGGTGGACTCCTTTTTAGATTCTCTTTTGGTCCATTGTACATGATGTGATAGGTTGGTTGGCCTTAGAAGCCAGCCCAACTCTGCCTATATTTGATAAGATAGTAGTAACCTGATGTGTGGCGGTCTGTACATAAAGGCATACATACCCAATAAGTGATAGTTAGTATATCCAGCATTATGGAGATTTTCTAGTAAAGGCAACACTGCAGAGTTGCTCCAGATATATGAATCATGTGTACTGCCTGGGAATAGTGCATTTACATTCAAAATTTTTAATTTGGAATCACAAATCTGTAAAGGAAAAAATCTGATTATAACATTTCTTAAGTTTTCGTTGACTTTATTGATAGGTATCAAATATAACAAACCAGCTGTGTGTTAATGGAATGAAAGTTTTTCCTATTCACATAGCTTCTCTCGTCATGCGTAGTTCCCGAAGGAGGCACAATTGCAACATGTTTGCAGTCAATGCATCCTATCACTCTGGGAAACCCATAGCAGTTGTAAAAGCTAAAAAAATAACAATACATAAAGTATAAAAATTAAGTAAAAAGTACTTGGGTATTGAACAAGAATATAAATGTCTTACTCTAAGGCTATTGTTTGAAGCTCTTGTAATGTTCGAGGAAATGTCACCCATTCATGAAAAATGTTTGGATGGTTCAATGCCTCCACAACATCACTTATGCAACGAGAGGTTGTTGCCTGGGATACATTTATTTTGTTCAAGTTACCGGTTGGAGTTTGATAACTCCCAGTACCCAAAAAATGTAAAGTACATAGGACCTGAAATAATATAACTAAGGGTTAGGTAGGAAGGTAAATGATAAAGTTCTTTATTTTAAAATAAAAATATCTAAGTTATACAAAAGTTCAATTATAATAAAATCAGTTATAATATTTGTGCACTCATTAATAGTTTTTTAGCACTCTAAAAATGCCATTTGTACACCAAAGCATAGAAAGAATTTGGTGCACACTTAGTCATTTAAGTATGTTTGGTGGGTTAGTTTGGTAAACAGTTAAATACATGCTTTTAATAAAATTATTAAGCAAATAATAATTTACCTTCGTTTTCAGGTCTATTTTCGTAGTATCCTGAATTATAGGAGCCACGAGATCTATTAAAATCCTTATAAAATTTTTATTTAATCTGAAGTTTTTAATTATTTCTGTTTCGCTCAAGCCATAACTATCGACGGCGGGATAAATGCGCTGTTATCGCCGTGAATTAGCCTGTTGCTCGCTATTTTCCAACAACTCCAAGATGAAGATGCTAATAAACTCGTCCATTTTTCAGGGGTTTCAAGTCCAATCGTGAATACACAAATTACAGAGTCCGTTATTGTACGCGAAGGTCGTCGTCTCCAGAAAACACACAATGCACAAATCACAGAGCAAATCGAATATCCAGTATGAGAAGCCAAGCCGTAGTTTATTTATAAATCAAAGAAAACACAATGTAACGCAATAACAATCTGACAAAAATTCAACAAAGTCACTCAGAAATGACATATCTCTACAATCGACATGACATCTCTACTGCTCAGAAGCACTCGACATGAACTCGAACGTCAACCTTCGACAAATGTCGAATTCGAGATCCCCAGAATAGCAACTTTTAAAATTTGTCGAAAAAATTACGTCATTAGACATTTTTGTCGAGTTCGACAACATCTCTAAAATCGAGAATTGGCCCCCTGCCCCCCTCCGCCCGCTCCCTACGCGACGACGCGACGCGATTGCGCGAGTTTAATTCGCGCGAATAGGTTAGAACATTTTAGTCGCGCGCCCGCATCGCGCGTATTTAAATCAGGACACCTCTTCGACATCAATACGTTTGATCGTGGATTCGTACGACTAAAATTCGCGCGAACTTGCGATGATCGCGTAGTCGCTCTATTAGGACAACGCCTTACGCTACGCATAGTGCGACAGTCAACACAAATGTCAAACTGGCATCGGGTATTCAAACTCAAACTCAAACCATTTATTTCAATTAGACCATTACAGGCACTTTTGAATGTCATAAAAACAAGAACAAAAAAATGATGCTGCTACAGTCCCGGTCACAAGGCATAATAACTTGTGAAAGTAATGTAGTTGCCCATTCCAAAGCGTTGATCTCTATGGAGAAGAATGGGCAAGAAACTCCATGGACACTCTTTTAAATTGTAATATTTTTACAAAATCGTATTTACATCATTCGTGATGAGATTATACAAATATGTGAGAACGATGTAGAAAGACGTGCACAGTAAGAGCGTCCAGAGTAAATAAAAAGCAAAATTCAATTTAAAATCTAAATAAGTTAAAAAATGACCGTGGTAGTTAAAAAATTACCAGTCCCAACTGACAGCGCCCGTTCACGAACATGACGTATGGATCAGCCCCATTCAGCTCGACCATTTTGAAGGGAGCTAAATGACCCGACATCGACAGACCCGCCACTATCAGCGAGACATTTAAGTGAGCATGACACTATTAACCACCAGGGCTTCGTCAAGTCAATGATAATACATAGCACTCACTTAAGGGCTTAATAATTATACAATACTAGAGAATTGATTCTATACATTGCAAAGATAGTCTTACAATCTTCTGCAGCTTCCACTATAGCTTCGGATACTTATCACTGAGTTTACCCCTATGCTTGAGGAGCAGGACCAGCATTGAGCCAAGCATTTTTATCATCAATATAATCCCCCAACTTATAATATGCTTGCCTACATAGTGTGCGTTTAATACAAGATTTAAATTTCGTTTCATTCAGTTGAAGAATGTGGGGAGGTATTTTATTGTAGCATTTCAAACAGTACCCCATGAAAGATGAGTCTACTTTAGCTAACCTGAAACCCGGCTGAACCAATTGGTCCCTATTTCTAGTATTATACTTGTGTCTATCACCTCGTTTACCAAATAGATGCAAATTTTTTCTGACGTACATGATGTTTTCATAGATAATATATTGACAAGGTACTGTCATGATGTTAATTTCCTTAAACTGTTCTCTTAGAGAATCTCGCCTACGTAGATTATAAATGGCTCTAATGGCTCTTTTCTGCAGAATAAATACAGACTTGATGTCTGCAGCCCGTCCCCAAAGTAAAATACCGTATGACATTATTTATTTTATTTATTTATTAAAACTTTATGCACATGTATAAAACAATGTACAAAGGCGGACTTAATGCCTTAGGCATTTTCTACCAGTCTACCTTGGGGTGATGCAGAGAGAAAACAAAGTAGGTGCAGGGTGCTTAACAGAAAGTATTCGAAATAATTATATATATAATTACAATTAAAATATAACTATAAATACTTATATACATACATACAAACCAAAATAATAATAAAAAAGTAAAGAGAGTTAAATATACAAAAATTAATGAAGAAAATCTAAATCAATCAATCATTTAACTTGGAGTCGAATCTGCCAGCTTCTTTAGCAAATGTTCCCGAGCTTTTACTTTAAAAGTGAACCGACTGGTGGCCAACCTGGTATCCAGAGGGAGCGCATTCCAGAGGAAGACTGCCTGGACAGGGAAAGAAGCTTTAAGAAAACCAGAGCGGTGAGTAGGACATCGTAGAAGACGGTTATGGGAGGAACGAAGATTCTTACTGTGCGCAGAGCATAAATATTGAAAATGTGAAGTTAGATAAGAAGGGGAAGTGGGTTTGTTGAGTAGAGAAAAGAGTGTAGTCAAGGCCCTCAACGCTCTGCGCTGTCAGATGGGCAACCATTTTAAAAGCGACCGATATACGGACACATGGTCATACTTACGCAGATTAAATACGAATCGAATGCAGTTATTCAGAAGTCGGTCAAGTTTATTGAGAAGATCTGCATTCAGGTCATAGTAACACACATCACCGTAGTCAATTAAGGGGAAGATAAGGGACTGAACAAGCATTGCCTTTATGTGTGATGGGAGAACATTCTTCAAACGGTAAAGCGCACGCAACGTTCCGGTGACTCTCTTGCTCACAGTAGCGACCTGCTTACGCCAGTCAAGGCAAGTGTCCACATACAATCCCAGATCTTTAACGTCGGAGCTAAGCGGGATGACTGTGTTGTCAAAGATAATCGGTGACACAGCCAGACTATTCAGCTTTCTCACGCTATGGGGGCTTCCAACAATAACAGCCTGACACTTGGTTGGGTTTACCGCCACCCCGAAACGATCAGACCAGTTTTTAACAACAGCTAAATCCCGATTTAATTCGTCAATTGCATCCGACACGTTGTCGACACTTGCCTGACAGTAAAAACATTATACTATGAAAATAACTAAAATAGACTAGCCTCGCGGTATCTACATCAGTAAACTGACGGATTTTTCTGACAGCATATGCTGCTGAACTAAGCCGTCCTGCAAGAGATGTTATATGCGGACCCCATTGTAGCTTTGAATCGAGTGTTATTCCCAAGAAAACAGTTTTTTCGACGAATTCTAGTTTCTCTTGATTCAATACTATGTTGTAGAGCAAATCTTATACACTTCGTTTTTTTCCCATTTAATACTAAATTATTAGCGGTAAACCAATTATGTACCTGCATTAGGGCATTATTTACGTCGTCAAGATTTGTGGCACGTCTGTTTATCTTAAATATTAAAGAGGTATCGTCAGCAAACAACACCATTTGTGGTTGGTTTTTAAATAAATGGGGTAGATCATTAATATATACTAAAAAGAGGAAGGGACCTAATATCGATCCTTGTGGTACACCCATCTTTACATTTAAACCCATTGAATTGACACCATTTATTTGTACTTGCTGCTGTCTATCATTTAAATACGATTTTACTAAACTAAGCGCAAGTTTCCCTAGGCCGTAATGTTCAAGTTTTAAGAGAAGGGTTTCGTGGTTCACGCAATCAAATGCTTTTGAGAGGTCACAAAAGATCCCTATGGCATCCTGTGCTTCCTCCCACGCAGTAAATATGTGTTTTAATAGGGTGACACCGGCGTCAGTCGTACAACGTCCTTTGGTGAAACCATACTGTTTCTCATGTAAGATTTTATTGGTGTTAAAATGGTTGAGCATTTGGTTAAGCATTACCTTTTCAAACACCTTGCTGAAAACCGGCAAAACGGATACGGGTCTATAATTATTGGTGTCTTTACTGTCCCCAGATTTGAAAAGTGGTATTACCTTGCTGTATTTCATAAGGTCCGGGAAGACTCCTTGGTCCACACACAAATTAAATATAAAGGCCAAGTACGGTGCTACAGTCTCAATGATAGCTTGACAAACTTTAATAGACAATCCCCAAAGGTCTTCGGTTAATTTGATTTTTATTTGTTTAAAAGCTTTAATGACTGTAGTGGGGTTAATATGATTAAATTGAAACTCAACCGAGCATGGTAAAACGTTTGCTCTTAATAAGTCAACAGAAAGCAAGGGTGACGAATTTAACGTTTCAGTAGTTTTAATTGGGATACTAGTAAAGAAATCCACAAATTCTTGAGCAACTTCGTTTTTAGTGGTTAGAAGACCACGTGAAGACTCTAGTGTAATATCATTATTATATTTTTTATTTCTATTAGTTTCACTATTGATTATTTTCCAAACCGTCTTAATTTTACTATCGGCGGATTTAATCTTGTTGCTTATGAATAAGGCTTTAGCTACCTGGCAGGTGTTTTTTAAAAATTTTGAGTAAGTAGCAACATAGCGATTGAATGTTTCCGAGTTGATGTAAGGCTTAAGGCCGTAAAGCTCAAACAATCGTTCCCTACTTTTTCTTATACCCTTAGTTGCCCAATCACTGAACATAAACTTTGGGCTAATAGATTTAGTTTTTATTTTTAGCGTATCATTGAACTCTGTGTAGACAACCGAAAAGAATTCCTCATAAAAATGATTTACATTATTAATATCATATCCCGGAATGCCTAGATTACGTATTAAATTATTATTAAATTTATTTAAATTACTGGGTGTTATTTGTCTAGACTGTATATTAGTTTATGTTTGTAGTGATTTGTGAATTGTGATACGCTGATTTGTTTTGTTTAATTGCGATGCATTACAGCAGCGAAGATGATTTTGATAATTATATTTTTGAGAGAATAAATACACAAAGAACAATCAGCACAAGAAAAGTGATACGTGACTTCCGAAATCCTTTCGATTATTACAGTGCTGATGAATTTAAAAGACGCTATAGATTTTCGAAAGATATTGTTTTACATATACTTATGCCTCTAATAAATGCAGATCTTTTGAAAGTTACCAGCAGAGGCCTTCCAGTGCTTGCTATTTACCAGTTACTAGTGGCCTTAAGATTTTATTCATCTGGGAGTTTCCAGGTTTGTAACAATTCAGTTAATTTGATAACAACAGTTTCAAACTCACATTATTATAAAAATATTTATGCATAACAATGTAATAACAACATCACTGCGAAAGCTGCTAAAATGTCTGGCTTTGTAAAAAGAATATGTCGGGATTTCCAGTCCATCTCTACATTAAAGGTGCTGTTTAATACCCTTGTGAGAAGTATACTGGACTATGCATCTCCAGTTTGGAACCCCACATACCGTGTTCACGTAAACAGGATTGAACGCATACAAAGGAGCTTTACTAGATATCTCCGTTTTAAGTGCTCCAGTTGCCCTCGGGGCTCCTCTTATGGTGACAGACTCAGTTTTTTCAATATGTGTTCACTTGAACACCGTAGAGGAGTGACGGACCAGATCCTACTTTTTAAAATAGTGAACGGCTTAGTAAATGCTCCTGAACTCTTGGCTGAACTAAGAATAGCTGTACCTCGACACAAGACATTAAGATCTGGTCGCGAAACCATAACCTTTGCAACCTCCGCTAGTCGCACTAACCTTGGTAGCAACGCACCTATGAACCGCTTAATGAAAAATTATAATAAAATCGCTGCCCGAACTAGTAGCATAGACATCTACTGTAACCCTCTCCGTCAATATCGTAGACTTTTAATTAGCTCAAATATATTGCATCCGCTTCAATTCTCTCCATGAACAGTATTTTATTTTTCTCTATCTATCTGTTTTCTTTTTAGTAGTAGTAGTAGTGTCCAATTTATGTTGAGTGTAAAAAATCTAATTTATATTTTTCAAATCTACCATTTTTTTTTTCTTTTTTTTTTAATCATTTCACATTTTTTTTTAATTGTCTAATGTATTTTTTTTTTTTATTTTGCAAAGTGTATAATTTATAATTGTAATCTCGGCGTTCTCTTTACATTTGTATGATTCTGCAAGTGCTGTGCACTTCTGTAAGTGACGAACTCACTTTAGTCTCATTAATTGTGATTTTTTTTTGTGTATATGTGAGTAAGTCGTTGAAGTGCCTTAATAAATAAATAAATAAATAACAATGGATAGGTATATCCATTAGCTTAATTATATATTTCTATTTATTATATAGCTTCTTAAAGTTAACATTCAACATTAAATATTTACGGTACCTACCATGTAATTAAACTCCATGATGTATTTTTATGGTAATTAGGTTGTTATTATTATAATTGTAAGGATGTAGGTACTAACACCATTTTTATTTTCAGATAACTACTGGAGACCTCATAAAAGTAAGCCAACCAACTGTCTCAAGGATAGTGAAAAGAGTTTCATATATATTTTGTTTAACGATGCAGCGATTTGTGAAGTTCCCCAGCAATCTTGAAACAATAAAAGAACAATTTTACAGCATCGGTAGCTTTCCTGGTATTATCGGTGCCATTGATGGAACTCATATACCTATTCAAAATCCTGGTGGTTATTATGCGGAAGTATTCAAAAACCGAAAAAAATACTTTTCTATAAATGTACAGATTGTATGTGGGCCTGACTTACAAATATATGACATTGTTGCTGATCGACCCGGTTCAATACATGATAACCGAATTTTCCAAGCTTCTTTATTAAAGAGAAAGAAGGAACAAGGTGTCATGGATGGTATACTTTTAGGAGATAGTGGATATGGCTGTCAAAAATATTTACTGACACCTGTTCTACAACCGTAAACAGTTTCAGAAGAAAATATAATAAGGCCCATATAAAAACAAGAAACACTGTTGAAAGAACAATAGGTGTCTGGAAGAGAATGTTTCCTTGCTTATCAAAAAAAATGGCAACAACGTGCCATGTTATTGTAGCAACTTCAGTTTTATACAATATTTGTAGATCTCATGGGATTGTTGAAGAAATAGAGGATATTGGGTTTACCACGACTTCTCGACAAAACATTAGAAATACACAATCATCCAACACAGAAGGACTGCTATTTAGAAGATCATTTATAACACGCCATTTTTAATGTATTATTTAAATAAAACAAATGTATTTTAATTTTGAAGTTGTTTTTTTAATAGTTCAATTTCCATTTTTATTTTTGTTAATTGTAAATCATGGAGTTGTTTTTCGAAGTCAATTAAATTTTCTTCTTGTTTTAATAGGATTCTCTCCCTGTTCAGTCTTAGTTCATGCAGTTCTGAATCCTGTTGCATATTCATGGTACATCGCTTTATTCTTGCTTCTGTTTTACTGCAGATTTTCTTAAGACCTGAAAAATAAATAAGTGCATATAAAGAGTGCTGCAACATCAAGTTCATATTTGCATCTGAGTTTAATCCCTGCCCACACTTCTTAAATGTTATTAGTGGATATTTCCTTTCGTTTTTTTGGTTGAGAGGGAACATTGTTGCCTATGTCACTTATAAAACTATTATCCACATTCATAACTGTAACAAAAATATTTTTAATGTAAGTATTGTTTATGAAAAAACGTATATAACTGCATAGTTGGATACATTTTTATGATAATAATAAAAACAGTGCCCTCAGCGCAGTTTTCAGAATCGTAGAGGTTGGTAACATTTTTTTATTAATATTTTGATACACAGGTTTGTCACTCACTACTTCAAGATCCACAACTGAAATATAAAATAGTGATTACTGGACATAATACTTATAAACACAATGCTTACATGTACATATATTGCACAAAGAATATGTACAAATTGCCTTACCATTATTTTTTTTTATTTTTATAATATCTTCTTCAGTTTGTGTCAAGTCATCTGAAACTAAAGTAGATAGTTATTATATTGTTTATTTATTATATTATTTAGATAGAAGTAGATATTAATTATCTTTTTAATAAGCACTCTGATATTTACTCACTTTCAATAGAATTGGAGTCAATAACCCCTGGAACGGTTAAAATAAATGGACAAATTGCATCCACAACATTATCTGAAGATAAACCGGGACCACCTTCTGGTGGGCCTCCACCTGTACGTCTCATATTTATGGACTCAAAAGAAAGCTCCTTCTTTCTACTAGATTTAATATTCTCCCAACATCTTTTTAGCTGAATGTTATTCCTAGGCGTCACATAGGACTCTGCATTATACGCCATTGTCAGCTCATCCCAGGCCTTCTTCTTCAACTCGATGTTTTGAGCGTGTGTACGCTTATCCTCAATAATGGGTCGGTCCCGCACTAAAGCCACAATTAGTTCTCTTTCTGAAGAAGTAAATGGTAGGTGGTTCTTTAAGCGGAAAGAAAACAACACGTGTTATTATTTTCACAACTTTGACTACGAAACAAACAGAAACATACAATTTAATACTTACCATGTTTTGGGTGATTTCGTACTCAATAAAGGCAAGCAACTAGTATTCATTTTAAAAAGTTTTAAATGTAACACTTAGGACACAGTTCACAAAACTTGTCTAAGAAACAGTGGTCTTCATTGACGTTTATTCTGTCAGTCAGACAACCCGAGTGAAGTCGCGTCGCAACGTTAACCAATTACAGCGCCCCATTCAATGCTAAGTGTCCGCACAGCAAAGAGTCCGCTAAGTATTGTTTATGAAATGAATGGCCTGCCATGACGAACGCAGTGAGAAATGCCTTACTTAGCAAAGTGTTGCTGCCATACTTATCTAAGTAGCGTTCTTGAATACCGGTGTGAATCTTCTATGCAATTCAGCAATGCTCAAGTGTGAATCCAAGAAATTTCTATGTGTGAAGTCGCGTCGCAACGTTAACCAATCACAGCGCCCCATTCAATGCTAAGTGTCCGCACAGCAAAGAGTCCGCTAAGTATTGTTTATGAAATGAATGGCCTGCCATGACGAACGCAGTGAGAAATGCCTTACTTAGCAAAGTGTTGCTGCCATACTTATCTAAGTAGCGTTCTTGAATACCGGTGTGAATCTTCTATGCAATTCAGCAATGCTCAAGTGTGAATCCAAGAAATTTCTATGTGTGAAGTCGCGTCGCAACGTTAACCAATCACAGCGCCCCATTCAATGCTAAGTGTCCGCACAGCAAAGAGTCCGCTAAGTATTGTTTATGAAATGAATGGCCTGCCATGACGAACGCAGTGAGAAATGCCTTACTTAGCAAAGTGTTGCTGCCATACTTATCTAAGTAGCGTTCTTGAATACCGGTGTGAATCTTCTATGCAATTCAGCAATGCTCAAGTGTGAATCCAAGAACTTTTTTTGGATAGGCTAGGTATTACCAGGATAGGCACAGTTATTGTTCAAGTTTACCGGCGGAAGCGAGCGAGTGCGGCGTGCGCATGCGATCAGTGACAATACTCCACTGGTTGGCGCGCGCGCTACGAATGTGAAAGAGACAGATATATACAAGACGTAGGAGCTCGCTCAAGTAACTGGTCCGCATTCCATAGAGCCACATATAAAAATGTACTAACATAATGATGTGTTTGTACTGCTGTCTTGACATTTCATTTTAACACAATAGAAATTTATACAAAATTAAGTTAAGGGGCTTTTTTTTTTTTTTCGGGTGGGAAATCATCCTATGACTTCCCCCGCTCTGGGTGGAGCGGGGGGGCATGTCAGACTTGTACTGACTAAAACCCACCCATGTTCCTTCTATTGCCCTTTACGTTCCGGGGCCGCGGTATCTCTTTCGAACAACCCGCAACCCCGGCAGGCGGAGGCTCTGGCAAGCCCCTCTGAAGTTAAGGGGCTTCAGTTAAACATATTAGATCTAAGTGTTTATAACTATACTATATTAATAATAATAGTAAGTAGCTTCGCTACAAGCTTTATTGACCTTGAGCCACCTGGTAATACCAATTGTGGGATTTATTGATCTGCAAAGCACCCGATTTATCTGTTACCCAAAAAATCACTTTTTAAAAAATATGGTTTCTTCAAGTCCTATCTTGAACACCGATAGTGGACATTTCACTTCTGCTATCATGTCTTCCCCAATAAGGCCATCTGGTGTAGCAACCATGGTCTGATATCAACGTTTTCTTCTCTGGACAACTGATCCAACGTTTTTTTTTTCGCTTTTCCTGCCATGCTGTAAAGGTGCAGCATCTATATTAATTTTATATAGCAGTTTTTTGACAACAACTCGTATCTGGCCTCATTTTAATTATCCTACGAAATTAGAGGCCGTCAATAAGGAGCGCCGAAATTCAAGCCACTCACTTGATTCGCTCGGCAAAATGGTCCGCCATTCAATTTCTCTCTCTTCGTTTTCCATTCGTTTTCTCCATTTCTTTTAAAATAGAATCGCTCACATCTGGCAAACTATGTTCGCCATAATCTTTCGTAACGGCGCCTGCAAGTGTTTGCCGTTTGGTGTAATAGAGACGTTTCACGCTTATCCTCTTTTTCTGATATTTTCTATCTAAGATGTTCATTTGGCCTGAGGACTTTCGCCAACAATTGTTTTTTATAATATAGTCATAGGTCCCTTTTTGTATTAAAATTAACAGCTGACGCTAAACATCGAGTCTGGTATCCACGCCGACACGAGTAATTTACCCTTTTACCAACAACAAATTTCGCTACAACACGCTGTGAAAACTTTCCACAATATTACTATCTACATCATGTACGAGACTTCTGGAATGTCACGTACTCGTATTGATGTAGTAACATATTTTTTGCCACAGGGCACTTGTAAAAAATTCTTGTGGTATGTTTTCTTCGGTTTGTGAGCTATTGCAGAAATTACTTTTACACTTCATGTGACTGTTAAAAAACATGTAAATGCTGTACATTTACATGTTTTTAACAATCAGGATGTCTTCAAATATTTTGTGTGTGCAGTAATGTATATATCTTCCGATGAGTTATTATAGTTCTTGCTGCATTTTCGTGTGGCTGACCTAATGACCATAATGCGCTTTTTTGTCATGAATTTTCTGAACCTGATAGGATATTTTGTGTCAGTGATCAAGTTTTCCATTTTATTGCACAGGTTTCTTAAATGTGATTCCTACATTCCACTTTCTCAACAGTAAATTGAGGATAAGGTCTCGCTTCTAGTATTTTAGCGTACGTGCTAGAGTAGCCGTCGGAAATGAGGCGACCATAAATTAATCCATACATTTCCACAGATGATTTGAAACCTTCTACTATTATAGTTGATTCCATGGCGGTGGATGATCCTGTAAAATTTTTAAAGCACTGATGACTTCTTTGATTTTAATTTTGCTTAGTCTTGCGCGTATATGCTGCAATATTTATTCTTGATGCCAAGGAACATTTTTTTTTGTCTGCCAATTATGGCTGCTGCTCCTGATAACGCTGAGTGATTCTTTCTGTAAGACCGTTTATTCCAGCATCCATCTATAACAACGTCAATAATGTGAATACCATCTTTATTGACGTGACTTTTTTCTAAAGAGATGAATTTTTCTTCTTCATCAGCTTCATTAATAGGTTTGATAAGTGCTTTATTAAAGATGTCAAAACCTGTATTGCGACGTTTCTAGTGCACAGGCTTAGTCAAGGGCTGATAAAAATTCTTGCTAACTGTGAATATCCGCTACCAATTGAAACTGCACTTGCGACCAATGCAGTATTAATATCCATATCCCCAGTGACACTACAAATAGTTTTTTTTTCCACAATAAACATTCTAATGGTACGTTTTTACGCTTGCTTGTTTAGCCTTGGCAAACTGCAACAGTCCCAAGCCTCCACAAATCTCGTTTGGCGTTTGAAAGGCGTTTACACGCTGGTGAATGTGTCAGTCTGCAACATACATCAAAGCATGCCGGACACCGAACTTGTGACGGCTATTGCATTTGGTTTAACGTACTTTTATTTGAAATGTAAGCAAAGTAAAACAAAAAATGGAGAGCTTGATGACAGCGAAGATCGTGGATGAAAAAGATTCATCATAATCGTACCAGGTAACTACTATTTTGATTTAACAATTATCTGTTGCAGTTACGTTATGCCCCAATACTTACGATATATTTTATTTGTTACAGACAATTTATAGAAGAGAAAATAAATATATTTAATGAACTTTTATATTAGTCACCTGGAGAGTTTGATAACTTCTGCCGAATGAGCTATTCTGATTTTGAGTTCTTACTGCAAAAAATTTCACCAATGATATCCAAGCATGATACAGACTTCAGAAAAGCTATACCAGTCAAATTTCGTCTTGCCATTACGCTACGATTTTTAGCATTGGGTGATTCTTACAAAAGCCTTCACTACTTGTTTAAAGTATCTGTCTTTATGATATCAATAATCATTCGTGAAGTTTGCCGAGCTCTTAATGAAATTCTGAAGGATCTAATTAAGGTAGGAATAAAACAAAACATTATGTTATACATTTATTTATATTTTAATAGAATCATAGGAAATCTGTTTTATGTATGTATGTTAGCTGACTGCTTTATTGCTTAATTATTTATTAAGTTAAATAAGAATTATGTCGACGAATCGAAATCTTCGAAAGCATTCAATATAGCCATGTTTATAATGTTGGTTTCACGTGGGGCTGGGTTGACGATTTGGTCCTGGATGGAGCTGGAGCTACTGGAGTTGTTATATGTTCTGTCATATCTGGAGCTGAATAAGAGGTTTGTGTGCTTCGAGAGAGAAAAAAACTTAGATTGTTATGAATAGCCAATAATTTTGCATATAGATCGCAATCATCGTCTTTGTGAGGGGGTCTATTTTCATTCTGCTTTTGACCTAAAACATTTGGTAATTGTCCAAAAGCCACGGCCAGCTTGCTTTTCAGCCGTTTCAGAAGCAGGGCGACGACGTTTATTAGTAACAGCCAGTATGGATGGCGGTCTGGATGGTGATCTAGATGGTGTTCTGGATGGTGTGGTAACCGTACTTTTACGCTCTCTTATTAGATCTCTCTGTCTGATCTGTATCTTCTTCTATTTGCAAAAAAATAATATACTTATACTTACACTTCATTTACTTTCTTTTTACAGATGCCCACCACAGCAGAAGGATGGCTTAATATAGAAGAAGGATTCAGAACTAAATTTCCACATTGCATAGGTGCATTGGATGGCAAGCATATAGTCATTGAAAGCCCAACTCATAGTGGAACAGAGTATTTCAATTATAAGAAAACTTTTAGCATTGTCCTTTTGGCGTTAGTGGATAGCAAATACAAATTAGTATTCGCAGAAATGTGTTTACTACGCAAAAGAATAATTAGAAACGATATAGATTTTCTACCGCCATGTCCATTTCCAGGATCGAATATTAATATTTCGTACGTGTTTTTAGCTGACGGTGCTTTTGCATTGAATCAACACGTAATGAAACCCTACCCTGGAAACCTAAAGTAGACTCACCAAAAAGGTTATTTAACCAAAATTTATCTAGATCCCGAGTTGTAGTTGACAACACGTTTGAAATTTTAACCTCAGTTTTCAGAATATTCAGACGCCCTATCAATTTAGAACCACAAACTGTAACGGAATTTACGATGCCTTGTGTTTTACTACATAACTTTTTGAGAACAAGTAAAAGTTCTTCAAATCGATATACTCCTCAGAGTTCGTTTGACGTATACAGGAAAAGTTTTTAACTAGTGCACAAATTTTGACATCATAAACTTGAACACATTTTAATAAACACGTATTTTTTATTTTGTTAAGTGTTAGTAGTTGTAAAGTTATCGCTTAGGAGAAATGTTTACTTATAAACTTATTAACATTTCGTTAATCACAGTATTTAAGGAATTGTTCGAAGTGACCTCCTCATTTTTCCAGGCATAAACGTGCACGTTTGAATACATTTGAGTTAAGTTTGTTTAACACACTAACATCACTTTTAACTTCGTCAAAAGCGTTAATAATTTTTTGTTTCAAATCATCTAGGCTCTGGGCCTCCTCTACATAGACCCGGCGTTTCACTTCTCCCCAGAGAAAAAAAACACAGGGAGTGAGGTCTGGGACCTAGCCAGCCACGGTACGGGCCCACCACGACCGATCCAATTTTCTCCGTATGTTTCATTTAAATAGTTACGCACTCTTATGGCGTAATGTGGTGGAGCGCCGTCGTGCTGGTAAAAGAAGTTATTTGCATAGCTCAATAGGACTTCGCTAATTAAATCTTCTATCGTGGAGTTAGCATTTCTCAATAACCTGTCCCGGTCAAGGTGCCATCGATAAAAATGGGACCTATTATTTTATTTTTAATGCTCCCCGCCCATACGTTCGCACTAAAACGTATTTGGTGATGCGTCACTCGTACTAAATGGGGATTATTAAAAGACCACCAATGCTCATTATGGACATTGTACAGTCCCCACACGGGTAAACAACGCCTCATCCGTCCACAAGATGTTTAACTCTTGGTGATTTAAGAGCCACTCGCAAAAGGGTCGACGTGGTACTGGGTCTGGGTCATGGAGTTGCTGTACCGGCTGAAAATGGTATGGATGGAGTCCGGCTGTATTTAGCATCCTCCATACTGAGCTTTGGCTTACACCGAAACGACGTTCCGCGTCGTAGGTACTGGCTCTAGGATTTCGCTTAAAAAGATCAAGTATGGCGTCTTCGGTTTCGACCGCGAGTCGAGGTCTGCCTGACCCCGACTGCATGACTCGGAGTCCTGAACTGGCCGTGATCTTTGATTGGCTGCTAGGATAGTCCTTTCATTAGGTACAGTGGGCTCGCATACGAGGTACGCTCTCCATCTCATACATTCTTCGAGCAGCTCGTAAGTTTTCATTGCTTAGTAAATACACTCTCACCATTTCATAGTATTCGCGATTGGTAAAGTTCGACATTGTGACTGATTCGACACGAGTACGCGAGAAGCGCGCGCTGGGGTGTAAATGTACGGACGTCAGGACACTGCTTGCGCATGCGACGTACTAGCCGGCGTGGCGCGCCTGTTTGACAAACACCCGCGCCATCCCCCACCCGCCTGCGTCCTCACCGCTACCCCGTGCGCCGGCGGTCGCGGTGGTTTCATTCATAGTAGGTATTACAAATAAATTATGCCCATGTTTTGTTTATTTCAAACACGGACAAGGCAAAAAAAGAAGTCGTAATCTATAAATGGAAATGTGTTCTATTACATGCACTGAACCACCAAAAAAAATTTGCGCACTGGTTAAAAACTTTTCCTGTATGACAGTAGTGGAAATATGGTTACCCCTGGTTCATGGCGCAGAGATAACGGCGAATAAAATGCATTGCAAAATTTACCACAAATACCACGAAGATCTCCGGCGAATGCCAGAATTCAGGGAAGAATTTACTTCATATTTTAATAGGATTGGATAAGTTGATAAAAATGTATAAATAAATGTAGGTATAATAACCCACGGTGTTTTTGTTTATTGAGAATAAAGGATTTTATTTACTTCCAGTTTTGGTGTTTATCCCTTCATTGCAAGTACATACTGGTAGTAAAAATGGCTCCATGGTTTCGTAAGCATACCAAGTTGGATTGTATATTTCTTCGGCACCTAAAATAAAATAAAAACACCGAAAATTAGAGAGAGATAGTTGCGGAATAATCGAAAAACTAACCAACGCTCTTAATCACAAGTTACACCTTGCTAAGCAGATTATCAAAATAATTAAATTAATTATAAATGTAGATGTAGATTCCCGTTGTTTTTTCAAGTGCTTGCGAAAAGTAGTCATCAATATCTCTTTTTTATTTTCTTAACTGACCTTCCAGTAAGTTCAGCAAGACAGATCTATGCATCTGCTTGTTTCTTCTTATCTTTATGATTTGTATCTTTTGGATTCCAGATGCAGGATTCCATCTGGTAATGTTCCAGAAACGAAAGACCCTCCTCGTTCGACCAGCAACTCATTTTTTATTTATTTTTTGTGCAATCAAGCAAGCGCGTACTCGCCGCGAGATCACAATGGCTACTAAACGGGGACCAATGTGTAAATGCGTCGCAAGCGCTTGCCGCAAACGCCCTTTGATCTGCGTGAAAAAACCGACACTCGACTGGATCGGAAGCAAGCACCCACAAAAGCTCACGCAAGCCAAGCCAAACGCCCTTTTTACATGCTTGCGATTGTCGAGGCTTGCTAAGGCTTGGCAAGCGTGTAAACGTACCTTAATGTAAACTTAGTAGCAAGCCCAACGCGTTTCTCTCCTATTATTTTCAGACTTTGTATACCGCAGTTTAATGCACCATGGCCGTCTATTTCTTGTATTATAAGCCGCGTACAGACATTACGAGGCGTGCGACACGAATGGTTCGTCTCGCATGCCTCAACCTGAGGCATATGACGGTACATTTATACGTGCGTCCCGAACGATACATGCTCAAGCTGAGCAAGCAAACCACCACGCACGGAGTTCGTCAGTAGAAAAATGGCTCCGACAAGGCGAAACGTGCAGATTGTCTTTGGGTTGCTCGCCGAGAAATAAAGACGCAAGTGTCACAGGTTTATTATCTAACCACATGACAGTGACCACTGGTGTACCTTCAACAGTAGTTTGCCACTCTTCAGAATAACCACGCGGTTTTTGGCCTTTAGGAGCTCCTTTTGAGATGGCATTTGAATATTCAATCCTAAACGACCTCTGTTCACTGTTCCTAGTGTGTGGATTCCCAATTTGGCTAAATGAGCAATCAACTCTGGCGAAGTGTAGTAATTTTCAAAAAAAACTTTATAATTTTCATGTTTAGGGACAGTTCGACAGAGACGAACTACGATATTGCTGCTTGCACCTAAATCTGGTTCACTAGTCAGTCTCAATTCTGGGTCATTTTCAGTTCCCGAGTAGATTTCGAAGTCATAGGCAAAACCCGAATCGTCACACAAAACTAACAGCTTGTAACCGCATTTTTGGGGTTTATTAGGAAGATATTGACGTAAAAAGTTACAAGCCTTAGTGGCACACATTTGTTCGTCAACCGAGAGGGTTTCTTTTTTCTTCAATGTTTCTAGAATAGGTCTGATACGGAATAGTCTGTCATGTCCTGGTTCCCCTTTTAGCTTTCATATTTTGGTTGTCATTGAAGTGTATGAAACGTCGTATCTTCTCGAAATGGGTTAGTGGCATACAATCAGATACGAGAGACATGCCTAATTCATTATTCCACAGCGTTCGGATATTACGCTGAGGATTTAGTCCAAGTATAAGACAAATACCTAAGTACTTCCTGATCTCTTCTTTGGTAATACGGCATGGTTCAGAAGTATTTTTTTGGATACTAATGTAGATTCCTCAGAAATATGTTGCAGTAAATCGTCATCCCAAAAATATTAAAAATACTGCAATGGCGTTTTAAAACTCAGTATATAGGGGTCAGTTATCTTGTCATCTCCTTTGAATAACACAGATGGCGGATGAAACATGAAGACCATGTTTCATCGCCAGACATGTCTTCTCTTTTTTTTAGTAGTCCTCAAAGTTGCATTGGCAGTACGAACTGTAGAAGTAGTTGACTGAGGTAGTAAGTACCATTGACCGTCTTGTTGGACCCACATTGATGGATCGTGGGATTGGTAAAACTTCAGATACTGAAGGAGCGCTGAGATGACCAGAAACGCTGGGTTGGGGTTGACTAGTACGATTATCAATAATTGCAGACAAGTTACCTGCTTCAGAAGAAAAATCATCGACTAAATCATTCAAAAAGTCAGCCTGCAGCAGTTTAGGTGTTCTGTCTACTTCCTCCATCACCAAATCACTTATTTTAATCAGGTCATCATCACTGTCCCCATCAGATAATTCCAGGTCATCTTCACTCCCCGATGGGACATTCAAAAAGTGTTCAATTTCTGATTCTGTTACCGATTTGTGAGGCTTCATCTGAAATAGAAAAAAAGTTTAATATTACCCATATTGCACGCTGTGCCACATTAGGCACATACGATAAAACCTCGATAAATCATTGATTTATTAGAAATATTGTAAATAAAAGTAATTCACAAGACAATTATAAAATAAACTTACCTCTGATAATTTTATATGCACGAAAATACAGTATTTTCTATTTATTTTGTCGGATCGAAACTCACGTAATTGAACTTTTTCTCAACTGCCTGCAAATTCAAATTGACACCCTACCCCTTTACCGCCACTGTGGCGAAAAGGGTAACTATTTTATACTTCACTGGAGTGCGTAGCTATCATAATTATGACTAGATGGCGCTTAACTAAGTATTGTGCGAAACTAAGAGCAAAATTCCTGTATGGCCCATATGTGGCACATTATGCGCTGTAGGGTTAATATCATACAAAATGACGCAGCCGTTATATTATAGACAACTAGCTTTCGCCCGCGACTTCTTACGCGTTATTTTTTTTTTATTTATTTCTCAAACAGTGTTTGTGTATTTTAAACAATATTACTCGCCAAACTTGACGTTTGATGGAGAGATGCGCTCAATGCGTGGCATAGTTACTTTGGGCTCACGCTAACATTAACCCGCGTGATGATCGAAAAAATATATATATAATAATATGATCACATCTCTTCCTTCCGTACTCAGCTTAAATGGCTGCCTATAAGACTCAGGAGGTCCCTCAGATCTCTCTGTATGTTGTACTCTATCTTGAATGATCCGTATGCTCCTGATTATTTAAAAACTTATTTTAAAGTGTTGGGCAGTTCTCACAGTCGTAAACTTCGGGCTTCTGAAAATCTACTCCTCCAAATTCCATTACACCGCACCGGTTTTATGTCCAAATCATACGCAATTTCAACAATAAAGCTCTGGAACGCGCTACCCTTTGGCATTAAAAAAGCTGAAAGTAAACTTACCTTTAAAAGAAAAGTTCGTAGCCACTATTTAGGTCCGTCTACCAATTAAAAGTCATAGTAATTACTGTTAAAGTTCTCGTTTTTATTTATTTTTTAATTGTATTTATTAGTTTATTTGATATGTATATGTGTATTAGTATCCGTATAAATATTTATAATGTTTTCGAAAACAAATAGTTTTAGATATAAATATTTTTGTACCCTATCACAATGTTGTCGTATTTTACCCAAAGGTTGACTGGTAGAGAATGCCTTATGGCATTAAGTCCGCCTATGTACCACTATTGTACATGAAGTTTAAATAAATAAATAAATAAATAAATATATTTCTCCCCCCTTTTCTTCGCTCTCTACCGCTTTTCTCACTTTAAAAAAAATTGCTGCGTTTGTAATGACTATTATTTTCGTTGATGGTTTACTGTAATAATCTAGATACTTATTTTTTTTTCATAAACCTACAGGATATTCCTTTTAACTAGGAAATATTAATAAGCGAATTTATTAGAAATAGAAAGATGGAACGCTATGATTATGAATTTTACTACTTAAGTTTTATTTTTATATTATGTATTTGTAATATTTTTTTTTATCGTACACTGTTTATTGTTCTAATAATCAATTATTAATACTTATTACTTATTATTCACACATGCATGTCATCAATTTCTTCATTTGGCTCACACAATTCTTCGTTAATGTCACCGTCTTCACCCTGTTGGTTACTAAACTCAGTTTGGTCATCTTTATATTCTTGTAGTAACTTTTTGAAAAAATTAAAATTTTTCGTTGAGGTGCTAATCGTTACCCCAATGGCTTCTTAGCAAGGTTAATGTATCATTTATTAAGCGGCAGTTCATTTGTTCGAAGGGCGTTTTTTTTCTGGATTTATCATAGCGCTTTTTTGGGAGATGCTTAAATGAAATGTGACTTTAACAAAATAAACGTCTTTAATTTAGTTTCCACAATAATTCGTTATATTTAACTACGTATTACGTATGTGTAGAGGCAGGACGGTGTACTGTAAATGACTGGCGAACCGTCCGCTCGCGTCCCCATATTTCATCAAAAATGTAACTCAGCAAATCGCGGTTACCAAGCCGCTACAGTGTCCTATCTGCCCCTCCAAAAAGACCATTAGGAATCGTAAGATTCCTTCGAGAGATATCTTCTCTTGTGGTTGTCACGGTTTAAACCAAGGTTTCAGGGAAGAAAGTCCTGGTGCAATATTTCACGAGCTGTATTCATTAACTTTTCAAGTGTGCTCCTGGGTATTCGCAATAAAGCTGCAATACGTTTATTACTATAACCTGTTCTCAATTTCATTAAATAGGCTGCAAGTGCAAAAGCTCTTCTATGTGTGCCTGATAATCTTGGAACTTCTGCATGAATTTGCTCAAATTGCTGTTTCGAAAAGCCTAAATAATGATGAATAATATGATCTGGCATAGTCTGAATATTGTCGAAATCTAGATGAATTACTATATTATCTTTCAGCTAAGAAAGTAGTTCTTCCATTTGTTCTGAGCTAAATGTTCTAAGAAGTTTAAATACTGATTGCAACAATAATTCCCATGAATTACTGGTCAAGTGATATGAGCAGATTCTACCATCTGAAGGCACACATAGTAATTATAATCGCAAAGCAAACTTACGCATAGTGATGCTGGGACTAAAAGTCTTTCGGTACTGTTACAACCAGGGAAAAACATTTTAACAGATTTTTTTATTGAACCCAAACAATTTAATGTGGTAGTAATTATTGTTTTTATTTCAGTGGCAGATTCTACTGTTAAAGCCTTGATAAAATAATCGTTTCAAAATTCCGTCCCTTGAAATGAACTTCAAGTCCCTTAGAAGCTATTTTGCTAACAGAAATAAGGTTTATTGACAGTCCTGACACAAAAATAACCTCACTTAATTTTGTAACTTGAGTCTGTCCTTTTAACAATAACTCCACCTCACCATGACTTTCACTATGCATATTCTGATTATTAATAACTGTAACTGTAACCGCGGAGTGTCCACAAAATAGATTTTCAATATATTTTTGTTGTTTGTCACGTGACAAGTAGCACCGGAATCGACATACTAGGCATTCGAGTCAATGTTCACAGCTAGTGCTATTAATAACGTTCCGTTCCATGCTTTCTCGCACTTTTTACTATCACTCCGTTTATTAATGTTTTTATTGTTAATATTAGTTGGACAGTTTTTAGCAAAATGATTTGGTTTCTTGCAAATGATGCACTTTGGATGTTTGTTGACTCCTTTTGTAGTAGATTTATTGGTAAATATCGCACCTTCACTCTTGTCGAAGTCTCTACCTAAATTTTCTTGTAATAATTTACTTCTCGCTACTTCACTGCACAATTTAATGTTTGAATTTTGGGGTTATTCCCAGTTGTCCCCACTGTTAACGCCACCACTGGTGACAAATGGGATTTTTTTCCATAAAATGTCAAAAATGGCATCACCAGTGGGGACCACTGGGAATGGCCACTCTTTTTGTTCCCAGTTGCCACCAGTGGTGACAAATGGGAAAACTATACAGACTAATTAAAGTTTTATTCACAATGATTTACTTACTCTCTACTAAGGATGTCACACATTTACACTTATGTACACAATTTAATTTACATCAAATAAATCAGACAAGTCCAATTTTTTTTAATACGCTGTGATATCAATTTATAATCAATGCAGTATTTTCAATAAATTATATTGCTTTTTTTTCATATCACAGATAAACTTATTATATACAATAAAGTTTTATCAAAAATTAGCGCCTTAATGTTTCTAAACAATGACCCACTGTCATATTTCCATGCAAGAACTCCATTTGAGCTCATTGCTGCTCTTTCATAATCTGTTTTATATTTCTTTAGATTACACCCCGGTATTTGGGATTTAATTATAGAAAATAAAATAATGTATGAATTCATCTTCTTGTCGCTCATAAGTGCGTACACAAGTGGCACTATATTCGTGTTGTTCACTGTACTTCCCAAATCTCCATGAATACTGTACAGTTGCACAAACGGCGAGGGGCAACTTTTAAAAGTTCCGTCGCTATAGAAATCATTAATTCGGTCATCATCTTTTTTGACTTTTTGATGTAAAATACTATTATACGGTTGCTACCATCACTATAATCGGCCAATACAAAATCATCAAATTTCGGGGGAATTTGAACTTTCAATCTTTCGCTTGATTTAAGGAGTGTTACTCCAGCTGCTGTATTTCTAAATCAATAAAGAGATGATTTTACACTCTGAAAGTTCGGTACTTTACATATCAAATCCAATCCGGACGACTGAAATGAGCCGACCATATCATTGTAAGCTTGCGGTACAGCTGGGAAATTTTCTTTAGTAATTTGTTGTTTGCAGCCATATAGTCGCTCATCTACTTGATTATTTAAAAAGTCTGGGGTACAGGAGTGTCTAGTTTCGTGAAGAACATTGTTATCCTAAAATACAGAAAAAAAATAAGTGTATCAAAATATAAACAAGCAAACCCCGAAACCAGCTTTC
This sequence comes from Ochropleura plecta, assembly GCA_905475445.1. Taxonomy (NCBI): domain Eukaryota; kingdom Metazoa; phylum Arthropoda; class Insecta; order Lepidoptera; family Noctuidae; genus Ochropleura; species Ochropleura plecta. The sequence goes on from FR997738.1 coordinate 12,354,724, forward strand.
AAATTTATAATAATAGTAAGGATTTTAGAGATTTCGTATATTTTTTTTGAGCGATAATTTAGTTGAAAATTCTGAGTGCTAAATCTCCAAGACTCGGAATCTTTTGAAATATGTTATTCCGGAATTTTTAAGGTCTGCATCTTTTGTCATTGATGCGAAGTCATAGTACTCCATAGTATCATCATCCTTGGCTGTAATAATAGCGGCCGAGGTTGACGTATTTAGGTAGTCAGAACGTGCTCAAAATAATGGCGTTATCAAAATTACCCCTTTAGAAAGAGTAGTATATTTTTAAAACAAGATGAGGTGATGGTGGGAGACGAAACTTAGCTGTTTACGTACCTCCATTGTTTTCCTACGTTTAGATCTTTCACTCGATTCAGCGAAACATTTTGACAGTCGACCGCGAGTACTTCTATTGTTGTCGTCACTAGTCTCAGGTAAAGATGACGTCACCATCGGTATTGTAATGGTCCCCTGCAACCAAAGTCCATTCTTTGCCTCATACACGTGTCTTTTTCTGTAGGCTGTAGTCCATTTCTGTATAAACTCGATTTAAAATGAGATAGCTTATGTTTTAAAACACTTCTTTCACATTTGGTTATTTCAAAAATATAATCTTCTAAATAGTAATTTTTTTGGCAATTTGCTTATAATTGCAGTGTAGTATAATGTTGTACAATTCTTTTCTTGTGAATATTTCATTTGATGCATCTGGAACAAAATTAATGTTGTTTTAACATATGGTAATTAATCGGTTGGTTTTTAAAACTGTGGGTATAAATGACGAAAAAATCATTTAAAAAAAAAACGCTCAGTTTCCGCAACATCTTTGATCATTATTAATTCAGATTAAATAATAGGCAGATAGAGCGCGTAGAACACGCGAGTGAAGCCACTTAATAATATGTGTGCGTGATAGCTAGGAGCGGCATTGTAGGGACACGTGCATCTGTGTGTGTGTAAAGTTGCCAGGCATTGGTAAAAACTCCCACTTTTTTTTTAAATTACTGTTATCAATTAATTATTATACTAATGTTTAAAATTGGAAATGTACTTTTGCTATATAGGTACATAAATAGTATTTGAACAGAATAATAAAAATTATCAAATAAATAAAGGTGGAATAAAACTAAAATATGCACAATTAGTAATGACTAACATTTAATTGATTTTATTAATTAATATCAGACAAAAATACTTTATAACGCTTTCTGGATATTTGTCTATTAGCATATTTATGTATATTATAATTAAAAAACATAAACAATTTCAACATATTTATTAGAATAATTTTACACACATAAAATATTAGCAGCCTTTGTTCTGCACCAATTTCTTATAATATTGCCGTTTAGCGTCTGAACATCGAGCATTTGTTTCTAATTTTGCTATATAGTGCAATCTTACCATTAAATACTTTTCAATCAAAATTTTTATTAAATTAACTTTGTGATCAACTCCATAATTAAATTAAAACACATTGATAATCATCCTCCAGATTTATAAAATTTGTTATGTTACCAATAAAACTCTTTAAAATCTGAGATATTACGTGCCTATAATCACTTTTAGTTTTTATTAAAACATTTTCTTTTAAAATTTTTCGTATGACAATTTCAGCCGCTGCACAAACTTTATAAGTGTCTACGGAAGGAAAAATTAAACCTCCTCTATCTCTCAAGCCAATTAACTTGTGAAAATCTTGTTTTTCCGTAGACACCAAATGAGTCAAGCAATGTTCACAATTTGATTTCTTTTCTGGCATACCGTATGACACACCCAGCAATATATCCGACTATAATTTTTTTCATGTCATTGAAAACTGGCACATCTAAATACTGAGCTAAATTGTTGACATCTGTGGGCAAATCTTTTAAAAAACCTAATGAAACATTTTCAGAGTCGTCGGTGTCTTCTTGTCGGTAAGATGAAGTAGTTAAATTGATAATTTGTGTAGCGGAAGTACACGTTAATATTGCAATATTCTCCAGAGGAATGCAATTTCCAGTTTCTATACTTCTCATTTCTAAATGCGTTAATAATTTTCGATATATGGCCTTAAATGTTTTTACGTTTGGTTTATCATTATGACCCCCATGCATCCTGACGCAGCCGAAAAATATTTCAAGATGATCCTGGCTAAGTTTGTAGGTGGGTAAAAACACCAAAGACTTTTCTTTTTCTATCAGACGTTCATAAAGTGACTTTAAACTTGATATATTTATCAACGTTCCAATAAAACCAGGTTTGCATCTTGTTTCCACAACTCTTTTATAAAATCGCGTTATAACGTAAGTTGGTCGACGATCTTTAGTAACTTTTCTTTTGGTGACACTTTTTATTTGCAAATTTTGTATGTAATCCTGAATCCGGTCCAGCAGTGCAAAAATTTCAGTTTTATTTCCTTTATAACGGGTGATTTTTTAAGAGGTATAGGATTTCATTTAAAAAAAAAACAAAAAATTTGAAAATTTGATGTAATCTTTATTGGAATCGATAGAACGATCAATATAATTTAATGTTTGAAGATGATTTCATGCAAATGCTGGCCGCGGCTCCGGTTTAGATGGCCCATTCGCAAGGCCCAATTTCGGCACACTCTCTCCAACATATCAGCCGGTATATCACGAATAAATGCTTCAATATTGGCTCCCAGTGCGTCAATCGTTGCTGGTTTATCCCTGTAGACATGAGCCTTAACATGGCCCCACAAGAAATAGTCCAAAGGCGTTAGATCACACGATCTAGGCGGCCAATTGACGGGCCCAAAACGTTACTGTGAATGGCGAGCGCTACCGTGTGATGATTGGCGATTTTTTTTGCCCAAAATGGAAGAATTGGACATGCCTGACATGTGGTTTCAACAAGACGGTGCCACATGCCACACGGCACGCGAAACAATGGCCCAATTGAGAGCCGCCTTCGGTGAACAGTTAATCTCATTTTATATAATTTTTATCTTTTAAATCCTTTAAAATATTCTTTAGTGAATCATTCTTTTTTTCTAGTTGTCGATGTTTTTGTTGTAATGTCTTTAACTTATGTTTAGTAGCAACTCGTAACAACTTATGTTTTCTTAAATCTTTTCTTAATTTGCTTTTTCTGGGTGTATCGAATATGGAATCCAGGTCTGAATCTAACTTCGGGTACTACAGAACTATCTCTAATGGATTTTCCGGGTAGCTGACTAACTTCAAGTAAGTTTGAAGGACCAGCTTGGTCTTGTAAAGTAATTGTGCTCAGTAAAGTCTCAGTAACACTTGATTTTTCCGGTGATGGTGGCAACGCGCATACATTTTTTGTCGGTCTTGATGTTTTTTTAATCAACCGACTACCTTTTTCGGTAAAGTATACATCATCCTCAGTAAAATGCAATGAGCATACAACACAAAATTTTGAAGGCAGCCAATCATTATCCTGCCTGCTTTGACGAATAATAGTGACCCATTCATCGCGTAAAACTAGATCCGTCGGCAATCTGCAAATACATAATTCAAATAATTGTAGTTTAACAATATTTAGCGGCCGATAAAAACCTCAAAATTTGAAATTTAGCACCTTTTGGTCGGTTAAAATATAAATAACAGGATTATCAAACAAAGATATATAATATACTAGCTGTTCCCCGCGGTGTCACCCACTGCTCAGCCCCTAAGGGTCGTAGCGTGATGTTATATAGCCTTCCTCGATAAATGGACTATCCAACACAAAAAATATTTTTTCAATTCGAACCAGTAGTTTCTGAGATTAGCGCGTTCAACCAAACAAACAAACTCTTCACCTTTATAATATTAGTATAGGTAGATAATAAAAAAATATTTCTGCTTATCCATGTATATGTTACTGTAAAAGCCCGAACTAGGGAAAATCTTAAGATTTTCCAGTAAAACCTAAGATTTACCGATGTGACTTGGTAAATGTAAGTATTTATTATAAAGGGACGATTTTTTCGGACTTTTACCATTCCAATTCAGTACATGCTAGGTTTTACCAATGTGGACTGGTAAATGTTGGTTTTAGGAGTAAAACTATGATTAATCAATTCTTCGTCATTTATTTCAAGTTATTAGTCAAAAACTTAGGTATAATCCTAACCTTTTTAATGATTTTCATTTCAAAGTTGTATTTACAATTAGGAACAAGTATTTTTTTTTAATATTTGAGATACTTCTAAAGTAGTAAAAAAGTAAAAAACTGAATTTGTATGTTTCTTATTATAATTTGGTATTTAACAAACAATACAAACAATGCTTTTGTCGCAGTCATCTGGTTGAATCTGCTACCTATTTGATAGTATGGCTAGCGCGTTCATTGAATGACGACATTTAATTGAATATCTAGGCCGAACGGTAATTGAACAAGCGTCACTCAACGTCCAATTAGATAGCTGATTGTAAGATAGCCCCTTGAACAGAGCGGACGTAAAATCATTCGGGTGATTGAGTTACTATTAATACATCTCTAATATTTACAACTGATTACCACCTGCTCCAAATTAGGTCGACCGGGGCTCCTATTTCTGCGTGGTTAAAAAAAACCACGAAGGCTAAGGCGGGAGCTTCGCTCCGCTACGCTCCCGCCTTAGCCTTCCAACCTAACCTATCCGAGTCGGGGTACTCTGAGTCGTGAGTGAGAGAAAGTGATGAAGATTTTTTTCGACATTTACCGTTCCTTGAATGCAAATCCTAAGATTTACCAAGTGAATGATGGTAAAAGTTCTCAAACTTTTATGGACATTTACCATTCATAGTCGGTAAATCTTAGGTTTTACTGGAAAATCTTAAGATTTACCATAGTTCGAGCTTTTACAGTAACATATACATTCATCGATCTTTCTACACACAGTGCACATTTCCCCTTATTCAAGGAGGGCCCCTATTTCGATGTAAACTGGCAACACAGACCAATAACTGTCAATATTTTTCGTTCAGAGTAAGTCGAAAATATTATACGGAAAATAAATAACAAAACAATAAAATAAACATTAGTTACCTGTGGAAAGATATTCCATCTTCTTTTCTTTGTTTTTGGGAACAACTTTTACAGTGTTTAAAGACACAAGACGGCATGATTTGACATCTAATATATAAAATTCTCGTGTCACAGTTTTCGTTCCCATACTCCTCCGAAACGGCTGGACCGATTTAAACGAAATTTTGTGTACATATCGGGTAGGTCTGAGAATCGGCCAACATCTATTTTTCATTCCCCTAAGTGAGCAGCGGGTGAAACCGCTGGGCACAGCTAGTAAAATAATAAACCACTTGTGACGTGTAAGCAGTACGACGCGTAGCTTAGTACTGACGCGAGATTGTATTCGCTTTTTAATTTGTATTTGCTTTGGTGGCTTCACTCTCGTGTTGTACGCGCTATATCTGCCTACTATTTAATCTGAGATTATTATTAACTTTCCAGATTATCCCTGATTACGATTCTATTACTTTTTCTAATCGGGCTAGCCCGGAAATATAAGGGTATTTCTCTGAGTTGGTGCAAAATGGGTGAAATAGTGAGAAAAAATAATAATATGTTTTTCATGACATCAACTCAAAGATATAATAAATTTATAATTTCTGATCGATTTATACGTCATTCCACACGCAATTATTCAAGATATTGATATAATATTTTTTTATTGACTGAAGGTAATGAAATGAGTACATCTGGTAATGATATTCTTCTAGAAGGTAATGAGCAGGTATCCCTGGTAATTAATAAAAAAAACTAGTTAGTAATCATACTGTATTTATTGAAGATCAGAATTAAATTTGTCTTCCAAAATGTAACAGATTATATAGTAAGTAAATAAGACATTATTTGAAAACTTAGCCGTTACAATAATTATTGTTAAAACAAAAATAAAAATAATCAAGAACTTACTTAAAAACGAAACAATAATACCGTAATTTAATAATTATTTAACAAATCAGTCTTAAAAACAGTCCACGTTCTATAGCTATAAAAAGCATATACTTATAAAAATAATAACAAGAAAAAAAATATATTGATGTATCAATATTATTAAAAACATCTCTCCAATAATAGTTTGTAATTTCTTCTGTTAAATCAATATTAGAAACATACGAAGTAGAAATACAACATATACAGGGTCTTTCATTAAGCGTGTCCTTCTTTAAATTTAAATTAAACAAAGTGTGTGTGAGATATTATCGAAATTATTTATTTATTTGAAAGATGTAGTGATGCCATTATGTGTGGAATATGACATCATTCAAGTGTCCGCCACGGCTTCTCTGGGTGGAGTGTATGCGAGATATCCAATTTTCCATGACTTTTGCCCATAAATCAGGCTGAATTCGACCTATGGCATAGGTTATGTTGGCTTTGAGGGCCGCTGTGGTTTGTGGTTTATTCGCATAGACCTGCGACTTAAGAAAACCCCACAAGAAAATGTCTAGCGGGGTTAAGTCACAAGATCTCGGTGGCCAGTTCACATCAGCTCCACGTGAGATGACCATGCCCTCAAATCTCTCATGCAGAATATTCAATGTGGCATGAGCTGTGTGGCACGTAGCGCCGTCTTGTTGAAACCACATTTCGTTGGTGTTCAGATGATCCAGTTCATGCCAAAAAAAGTTGGTAATCAACGACCTATAGCGCTCGCCGTTGACAGTGATGGCCTGGCCAACGTTGTTCTCAAAGAAATATGGCCCGATGAAGCCGCCAGCCCAAAACCCACACCAAACTGTAACTTTTTCGGGATGCATTGGACGCTCTTGGATCTCATGTGGATTGGTATCGTCCCAAATTCGATAATTTATCCACCACACGACGAATAGTCCTCTCGGTAGGACGATTATGGCGACCGTAAAATGGGCGAAGCGCGCGGTGCGTTGCCCGAACAGAACACTCATTTTGATAAAACAAGTTTATCATTTGCACGTGTTGTTGAATGCTATAGCTATCCATGATGATTTGGCAAAACAGAATGAATAAATGACAACCAATTTGACAGATGTAGCTTCAACAAGATGGCCGCTACTAACTGTCAAAGTTCGGACGTGCCTATTGGAAGACCCGTTATAAGTAATTATTGGTTCTTGCTTTGGTAAGTTTATTAAAATATTTCTTCATTTGAAGAAGTGCAGTTAAAAAAGTTGTTTAATTTTCTTTTCTTCCTTTCTCTTTAAATATCTAAGCCTTTCTTTTTCTTTCTGTATCTCGTATTTCTCCGGATCATTGTTGATAGCTTGATATATATTTCTTTTATGTAATCTTGCTTGAAGGAGCTTTTCTTCGTCAGTTTTTTTCTGCTTCTTTTTTGGCATGTTCGATGTTCCTGTAAATATAATAAATTGCACTTATTACAACAATTAATTAGTAGGCAGAGGTATAGGTAACTGCCGCACAGTTTCCTAGCTAACTTAGGTTCCACTTTTTTTTAATTGCAAAGCAAACGAAGCGATACTTACTATAAGAAAGAAAAGACTAATTTTTCTTAACAACCTAAAATGTGAAGCCAGGATTCCTCAAATAGGCACTCTAATGCATTATATATAGACGTGCTTTCAAACTATCACTTTCAAACCGAAAAAAAGTTATTTAAAAATATTCGCATTACCTTCACTTCTACGTCATTACCATCACCTTAAAAACTGAAGGTAACTGACGGTAATGTATTAAAGGGTAATGAGATCTACGAACTCTTTTTGATATTAAGCAAAAAATAACTAAGATATTTTTTTAAAACCAATTACTAGGTATTTAAATCAACCTACAAGTGTATTAACTCTAATCCCAAAATGAAAAGACGATAACTTACCGTTAGATCCCAATGAAGGTAATCACAATATAAACTGTTGAAACCACTAATCACGACAATTAAACGAGAATATCAAAAAATTTGGCCACGACCGTCCTCTACACTGTTTCTCGGCCGACTGGTGGCGAGCGCGCGAGTCTGTTGCTATGGGAGCCGTACCGATAGCAGCAAAATAAACTATAATATTTTGATGTTCTATTAATGCTGAAGGAAATGCAATTTTTTTTTGTTAAAAATGTTTAGTCACTGAAATCGTCAGGGTTATTATATATGTATGAAATAAATATCACATTTTATTCCTTATGAAACACCTAAGCTACATAAAGTAACCGCTTAGACTAAAAGCTTTTAGACGAGACTGGTTTTTAATGTGTTTACTTAATTTTATAAAAAGGACACGAAAGGGAATGAGATTTTGACCAGTTTTCGAATTGTTTAATTTTTTTTGTTAATAAGAATACTATATATTTTCTTAGCAAGTATGTCTTATTGTTATATCTACAACATAAAAAATATTGGTTTTAATAACATACTTAGATTCGTAAATATTTAACTGGACATGTGATTTGCACGAAATCTGAGAAATACCCATAAGAAAGTTACTCATTTATTAAGGTAGTTAATTTTTTTTTTATGATTTTGACATTAGTAAAAACAATGTATAAAATTAGCTACATACCATAAATCAATGACGTATTATATATAGACACGTTATCAACCAACATCTCGGCGCTTAAAAACGGCGAAAATACCAGATAACTACTTATACGCGTAAAGAAAGGGAAAGAAAATATGACACCGTACGGCGGGATGCCTGTTGCTAGAGGGAGATAAATAAACATCTTCAGTTACGCCACAGGATAAGTAATAGTCAAATTACATGCTCATTGGTCGAGCGCATGAGTGACGTAGCTATCAGAGGCATATGGGGAAAAAAGGATACTCGATTTTCTAGAGTTAATAAAATAATTGATAATTGCACCGTGTTACCTACTTTACGAATAAAGTAATACCAATATAATCTTTTAAATATTAATGGTGTATTCCGCAACAGTAATTATTGTTACATATTGAATTTAAAAATAAAACAAAACATTTTTACAAACATAAAAAAGCCTTTATTTAATAATGTAAAAAATATTAACATATTGATAGGCAATCAGACACTATGGTAATCGAAGTCATATATTATCGACTTATGTTGTAGATACATATTTTTAAATTCCTTCAAACAAACTTAATTTAATTCTTTTTTGCCTCTTAAAATTTGATTCAGAGCTTTTGTGTGCGAAATGTAGGCGAACATTAATAAATTTATCAATGACCGCGCGAATAAGCTGCACTCTGTGATCAAATGTGGGATGTTGCTCAAAAGAATGTTGATGTAAAGAACCAAATACGTCATTGCAGCTGATAAACGACTTTAAAATACGGTTTTTTAAAATTCAACAATCAAGTCCAACATTTTTTTGAAGCTTAACTAAATTTTCTAATAACTGCCAGCGAATCTTCCTTCCACTCCCGTCAAAAAATTGTCTTTTAGATTCAAATGAATTTCTTACTAATTTAATCATGTGACAAGGGTCAAACATAATTGCAACATCTAAATCACATTTAGGGTGTTTGAATGTTGTTTTTAGGTGTGGTGGTTGTTTAAGATCACAACCTAATAAATTAGCTGCATTTATATTAGATACACACCCACCAAATGTTATGGCTACAATGTCAACTCCCACACGGTAGCATTCACTAAGACATGTTTTCAGTAAATTTGCCCGAGTTTCAGCCGACAGTCCGTTAACAAGAAAATATGCTACCGGGATTTTCCAACTTTCGTTCATACAGACTAATATAAAAACATATGCCTGAGTCGCTATTTCACACGATTTTGCTGATCCAGCACCAAAGTCTACGACACCTACAGTCTTTTTTCCTGTCCACGTAGTTTGGTGACGAAGAGCCATCTCGTCTGCAATTAAGGTGCACAATATTCGCTGGCCACTATGTTTATACTTCTTTTCTAAAACATCTAACGCTTGTTTATTAAACCCAGGATCACCTGAGCTGTTTTCGTACCATTTCCCTATGACGCGAGGATGTGGTAAAGATCCATTAAATATCTGTCTTACATATTTGTAGGCAGCTACGGAATAATAGTGCAAGGTGACAGCAAATTTTCTTAACGATGGGGTATATTTTTGGCGATAGCCCTTAGTTTTGTTCTTTTGAGCCAGTCTATTTATAAATCGTCGCTGCGCCTGCAAAATCCGCTATGGATAAAAATTCAACTTTTCAGGAGAAGCAAAAAACTGTTTCTTTTTCAAACTGTTAATATTATTTTAAAACTAAATACTTATGCAGAAAATTTGACTTTTTATCGGGACATTCAAAAATATTTATTTTTCACCGTTTACTATGATATTCCAGGAGCAAAAATTTTTTTAAGTGGATTTGGGCACATAGCGGTTTTTTTTCGGGTCGTAATTACCGCTACCTGACTTTTCACCACATGACGGATTTATGCTTTTACTAGATAGTTTGCATTTTTGTGCTTCCTAGAATACTTAGCGGATTTACTAAATTATTTTAAAATAATAAAATAGGTTTAAATTCACTTATAAAGTATTTATTATACTTAAATAGAAAAATATTAAACAAAATTAAACAGGTATTTAAAAATATAACATAATAATATTTAAAAGTTTAAATTGCAACAGTATAAATTAATGGACGAATTAACTCACAAGAAACAGGGTTTACACATAAAACTATATAAACTAAAAAATAATAAGTAACGTAATAAAACAATCTTTTTAAATTCTTACAATTTAGCAGTCTCGATCTATGAGATCAAATCAAAGACTTAAATATTAGATCATTTTGTAATTAAGCAAAAAGTAGGTACTAAATAAGCATAGTAAACAAAACAAGTTTTAAATTAATTAATAATCTAAATTGTCATAAAAAAAAGTGATTATCTCGATGCATGAAACACTTCAAGGACTGTAAACAATCAAATTTAGTTTTATCAATTTTTCTCGGCGTAGTAAACAAACACGGAGCTTCCTCGTACAGATCAGCGTTTCTTCTTTGTGGCAACAAGGTCCATTCGGTTTCATTATGCCTTAATTTATAATAAAAATCACCGTTCATATATAACAGTGATCTTATATCGGCAACCGTGGGATCACCTGCTTTTTTACCGGGACGAATCGATGAAAAATTGCTAGGCACAGCTTCAAAGTTTTTAAAAAAGGTATAGTCTACATGTCTAATAATGTAGGGTTGACTTGGCCTCGCTTTGCGCATGCATGTTACGTAATCTGCAGGCGTGTACAACGGCGGAGTACAGCATTTCTCTAGAGTCGAATGGACACTGTCCAGTGACATTTGTTGAATTTCCACTGACTTCAGCTTCGAAACGTCTGCCAAAGCACTAGACAGAACCTTATTCCGGTTTTGGTAACCACAACCATCTGATATTAGACTAATTTTTTTATAGCCTTTGGTGGCATAAAGCTTCACAAATGTTATAATGCATGAAACAAATTCATTAGATGTAACACCACCGTCACCTTCGTGCCAAACAAACACAAATACATCTTTTGTGTTATTAATATAAATTGTGAAAACATGAAGCTGGAGTTTTTGTTTATAATACTGGGAGGATACTAACAACTTGGGGCACAATTGGACACTTTGTAAATCCATTGTACATACAAAATGCTCATCGGATATGGAAGCTATGGCTCTTTTCTTCGCTTCTCGAGCCTCATTCTTTTTTGTCAAATGTATTTGGTATGCTTCTTCACTTAGGTTTCCTTCTTTGAAAGATACGCAAGTACCGCATTGGTCCTTCCGCGGCTTATATATAGAAATTTTCTTATTTTCTAAAATCTCACAAAATTTTTTTCTTTGGACGAATCCCAATGAGTTTTCTTTGCAACAGGAAACGTAAACTTCGTGCATTTTTGTTTTTGAATGCAATGCATCGTCTACGTAAGTTCTAGCTAGAAGAAGACGAGCGGCAATTCGCTACTTCCTCCTTGATAAATGGTGCTTTTTTCTATCATTTCTCTCTGCTGTTCTGTTTTTTGTAGGTTTTCCAGATACCGTTCTTTTAGTTTTATAATGACGAATTTGACGACAATGCTGTGAAAGTTTTCAACAGCATTGCTGTCTACGTCATAGCAGAAACTTCTAGCGTGAGCAGCTAATTCATGAACGTAGTATGAAATTTTTTACCACAGTGAACTAAAAAAAAAAAAAATTGACGGTTTTTTAACGTCATCAACTCCAACTTTACTACAAAAGTATGGCTTGCAGTTGGAGTGATCTCCAAAAGCATGATGGTGACTTATTAACAGGTCATTAAAAAGTAGCTGAACAGTAAGTAAATCTTTATGCTTTTTTATACTTTGCAGATGACTGCTCCGATAGAGAAAATTGTTTTCTTTGTAATTAATTTTCGATATTTATTGAGGTATTTCGTGTCAACCGTTAGTGCTTGTAGTTTGTTGCAGAAGTTTCGTAAAAGGTGATTTCTACACTCTACTTTCTCAACAGTAACATCCGGATAAGGACGTGCCTCCAATAGGTTTGAATAAGTACTAGAGTCACGGTCTGAGATAATCCTTACTAATATTATAAAAGCGAAAGTGAGTTTGTTTGTTTGTTTGTTTGTTACCTCTTCACGCTTTAAGGGCTAAACCGATTTTGATGAATTTTGGCACAGAGATAGTTGGGAACCAGGAGACGGACATAGGCTATTATTTTTTTTAAAAGAGTGGGATATGAGGGAGAAAGAGGGAAAAAACGGGAAAACTTAGCGTTGCTATTACAAATCAATAAGGCGCTACCGAATTTAACGCGAGTGAAGCCGCGGGCAAAAGCTAGTTCTACCATATATTAAGCCATGTTCTTCAACAGACTGTTTAAATCCTTCTACTAGTATTAGGCTCTCCATGCCAGTTAAAGGTCCATGTTATAGTTTTCTATCTTTGCACATACTTGACAGTATTTGTTTTTACGCCTAAGAAAAAAATCTCTCCCGTATTTTTACCTATTATAGCAGCGGCTCCAGAGAGTGCAGAATAATTTTTTTTATAAGACCTTTTGCTCCAACACCCCCATCTGCTTTGACATCTATAATGGGTATGCCGTCTTTATTAAACCTACCTTCAGTTCTAGCTATTACTTTTTCTTTTTCTGCTGCTTCTTTCATGGCCTCAAGTGCAACTTTTTCCCAATGTTTACTTACTAACTGATGATTTTTACTATACGTACGTATAGTCTTGTGTGTGAGTGCTCTTGCAATTTTGGCAGATTAAGGCATGCTAAGAATTCTTCTAATTGTGCCTGACCACATCCAATAGCAATAGTCCCAGCTACCGCACATATACATATTTAGGTTCGAGTAATTATCTTCAGTACAATCATTGTTGATGTAAAATGTCAAATTGCACATTAAATACAGTAGAATCCGGATATAACGACCTTCAAGGTACCGGCGATACTATGTCGTACTAACCGGACGACGCACAAAACGGACGGATTATTTCTTAAGTACATAACTTAACTGGTACATACATAACTTACGAATATGTACTTACATATTATTATAATATAATTTTAGTTTTCCGAAATTTAGTTAAATAAAACATTTCATAAAAATCACAAATGCTTTATTTTGATAGTTCTTAAACATTACAAATTACAAACATAGGTGCATAATGTACTGTAATACAAATATGTATGTATGTAAATAAAATACACAATCACTACAGACAAAGCTCTGTGTTACTAACGTAGAAAGTCTGTTATTTGAGTTTGTTTTTGACAAACTTTTGTTCGGTAGTAAGAACTTCGTACGGCATTGTGAATTCGTGACATCATTGTTTTCATAAGATCATCATCAAAGTTAGTCTGAACAAATACACTGAGTGTTTCTGCAGCTTTCAACGCCTCAGACACACTCTAAGTCAGATGAATCTCCTCTGGTTCGCCATCATCACCGTCGCTATCTTTGCTATTCGCGTCGTTGGCGATGAAATTTTCCACAATGTTTTCATCAGACGGTTCTTCACAAGTGGCGACAGCATCATCGACAAACGCGTATTGTTCAAAGTCCTCATTTGTTATGTGTAACTGATGCCCATTAATAGCCCTTACCCAAACACGCAGCGGTACGTCGTCTTCTTCGTTAAAATCATCTGCGTTTGAAGTTATGGTACATTCTACGTTGCTTCGGACAAAACCACCGTGTTTGTAACAGTTAAAAATCGTGCCTTGCTTGAGTTGGGTCCAGGCATCTTGAATCATTAGTATACCATCAAGAACAGTAATCTTTGGGTACTCAAAACTAGTGCTTCGGCAGCCATCTAGAAGTTGGATCATTTTCAGGACAAAGTTTTTACGAAAATGTGTTTTCAAAGCTCGAAGCAAAGGTATAGTATGTGCCATCTAGCAAGTCAAAAGCGGACATTGCCCCTACTTTCATCCCGATATCTCAATATTAGTATTTGTATCGCTCCATCCATACAAACCTGTCGTAAGACTGTTATCGCTTGAGTCTCATAATACATCCACAATGAGCCTCATACACAACGCAGTGCACAACCCAAAAAAATAGGAAATCGAGCAAACGTACCCTACGAAATTAATTGTTGTAAATATAGTATTTTATGTAAATAAAAATAAAGTCAATGCATATTGTAGGGGTTTAAGTATCTAAATATTCTTATGATATCAGGATGGTAAAAATACTTTATTTTTCCTAAAATACATCACAAAAATATCTCATCACAGAAAAATTCTAATTCTAATCTTATGTTGTTTTCGCTTTACGACGTCATATCGCGTCAGGCGTGCAGCACATGAAGGTCGCGGTCCGGGGGCCGCCATTTTGTTTGAACATTCCGTGTCGGAGTTCGCTTGCGTTCGGTTGTGTTTCGGATAATTTCTTTGTTCTTGTTGTTTTCGTTGTTGTGTTTGTTACTGTTTTGTTTTTGTTGTTGTGTTTGTTACTGTTTTGTTTTTGTTTCCTGTGTTTTTATTCTTGCTACTTGTAAAGAAGCATGGAACCAGAAGCAGGACCGTCTACTGGTGATGCCAGGAAACGCCGTCGTCGTCGAAATATATTGCAACCTCAAGAAGGTTCGGAATCAATACCTTTCACATCGCCGCCAGCAAAAAGACAGAAGTCGATTCTCACAAGCGGTGAACGTCTCATGATTATTAATATTTTTAAATATGTCCAAAACACAAAGCCCGAGGATAAATATAGTTCTAACCATGACCTTGTTAAACGTACGTCAGAAATATGTGGGGTGAATGAAAGGTCGATATATCGGGTATTGAGTGAATACAGAGATACTCATAAAATAACGCAACCTGATGGTAAAAGGAGCAGGCCAAATGTTCTCCAAAAAGTGGATGATTTTGATAAATCGGCAATTAGAAAAATTGTCCACAGTTTTTTTTTTAAAGGTGAACTACCTACCTTGAAAAAAATTCTTCAAGCCGTGAATGACGATGAGTCTTTACCGAATCTTAGTATGACATCATTGCGACGTATTCTCAAGCATTTGAAATTTAAATACATGAAGAAAAACCGCAAAAGTATTTTAATAGTTCGAAGTGACATCGTTTTGTGGCGTATAAAATACTTGCGAGAAATAAAAAAATATCGAGAGGAAAACCGACGAATTTTTTATACTGATGAGACTTGGGTGAACGCAGGTATTTTTATTTCTATTGGTTTTGCTATTAAGATTAAAAGATGTTTTTATGTTATTTCAAAACAAGTTTTACAAAAAGTCCTTCTAATGAGTTAATTGTCAATCCGGGCTCGCTTCTTATCTAAGGAATGCGGCTGTCTATTGTTCTCGTTGCTTGGACACGTTTACATCGTTTGCACTAATAATCTGGCTCTAACGACCATATGGTGTTAGTAATAAGGTTAAATTGCGTGACAGGAAGATGTGATTGAAAAATATGTGCCAAGCAAGCAAGTATTTTTCAATCACATCTGTCACGCAATTAGTAACCTAGATTTTTTCATTTTTTGGGCATGAAATGCTGGCCGCTTATGTGCTTATGGTTCTTCGTTTTCCAGTATTTTTAATTATTAGGTGATGCTTTTTTAGGACACGCCGTGGGTAAAGCTTGGGTCGATACTACGGTCCAATCTGCCAAACAAGCTTTTTTAGAAGGATTGTCAACTGGAGCTAAAGACCCTGTGTCAAAGGGTAAAAGACTCATTGTTGTTCACGTCGGGAATGAAAATGGATTTTTAGAAGAATGTGAATGGATTTTTGAAGCACACAAAACAGGGGACTATCACGAAAATATGGACGCTCCTCACTTTGAAGAATGGTTTGCAAAAGTATTAACGAAACTGCAACCAAATGACGTCATTGTATTGGACAATGCCAGTTACCATTCAAGGTAAAACGACAAACATACATTCATGAGTATTACAAAAAATATTATTACACCGCTATGATATTTTCTAATATCGATCATCCCGAGTCAAGCGGAAACGTGCCGGTCGCTATCTAGCGCTATGTTCCACTTCCCCCAAACCCCTCATGTTTCGATTCTTTTGTAAAATAGTTTAGCTAATTGTTTTATCTAGCGAATATGAAACAAATTAGTAGTTAGATAAATGTAAAAGTACACTTTATTAAATCTATCTGATAGGAACCGCCCGCAATATGTTACTCAGTCATGTTTTAAAACTTGAATTTTATTTTCAGACGTATAGAGAAGACTCCAACTTTCGGGTGGAAGAAAGACGCAATACAAAATTGGCTTCAAACAAAAAATATTTCCTTCGAAGCCAAAGAAGTAAAAAGGCAATTAATGGAAAAAGTAAACAAAATTAAAGATAATTTTAAGTCTCTTGTTATTGACGAAATGGCAAAAGAGAAGGGGGTAACAGTATTGCGATTACCCCCATATCACTGCGAACTTAACCCTATAGAGTTAATATGGGCGGACATAAAGGGTTATGTCGCCAGACATAATACGACTTTTAAATTTGCAGATTTAAAAGCATTATTAAATGATGCCATTGCCCAAGTTAATAGTACTAAGTGGGCTAACTGCGTAGAGCACATAAAAAACATAGAAAAAAAATGACAGGTCTTGACCACACCATCGACAAGACAATAGATGAATTTATTATTCATGTATCTGATGATAGTGACAGTGACAGTTCAGAGTCCTCTGTAAGCGAAGCAGAAGACGGCGAGAAAGAACAAAATTAATAAACTTCATTTAAATCTAAACTGGTGTTTTTATTTGTAGGTATATTATATAAAATAATAATATATAATATAAAGGTATAATAATTATTTACTATTTTAATTCTATAAATACTTATAAACTTAATGGGAAAGTCGACCACGAGCCGCGGGATGCATACCATGAGTCTGACTCGAATGCACATTACTTTCTAGAAATGCACACCGACAGTTCTGACCACTAACATATCACTACATCCATTCATGTTAATAAAATCCTTCACATTAAAGCATTTTTTTACGTCACACGTAATTCCTTTTCTAGCAATAAAAAATAATAAATTTAAATTGGAACAACACAAGATTCACAACCCCTGAATGTCTAGTCGACCGGTACTACGATACTCTAGCGATATAAGCAAGTATCGCTTGTCGGTCGTTTTAAGTAACAAGTAAGTGTCGTTATCGCTTAGTGATGAAAAACTTAGTAGGTAGGTGTCAATGACCGCTATTGACATCTTAACTGGCAGCTACTATAGTAGACAGTACGTAATTTTGCAAAATAAATTTTTCGAGAATATTTTCCCACCGACCATTTATCACTAACACTGACTTCAAAATGACAGATTAAAAATATGCTCCGTAGATAAAACAGTTGAAATTGAAACAGTGAACCAGTGAGTGAACAGTGAACATTGAAACACAAAAATGAACAGTGTAAGTTGCGCCATCTGTTGCTAACCTAACCTAACTCAACTGAAGTTTCTCTTTACAGCCACAGATGTCACTTATTTTAAAAACGAAACGGTAACTAGTTATTTCAATCAGCTACATTTGCCCCTTGGCTACAATAGACCCCGGGTGACCTTACATGGTTCTTTTAACTGCTTGTCTTGTACTTGTTTTCCTCTGTGATTTGTAAAGGTTTTCCCTAATTTTTTAAAGATTTTCGCTTGTTTACTACCCAATTTTCTTGATGTATGAGTCTTTTCTTGCCTTTATTAGTTTTAAAAGTAGACTACCGACTCTGTTTAGTAGAATTGCACTTGAAAAGGAAGTTCCAGAAGGTGTAGGTAGGTTTCCATCTAAGTCGTCGTTGGTCAAGCTTGGTGGCGGTGGTGCCACGTTTTCTGAAACGGTGAACTCACTTTGAGAATACGTGACACTGAAGGCGTCATTGCTTTCAGTAGGAATTTCAAAATAAGCAGATGTTGAAACAGTGGGTTCAACAACTCCGCCCCTAAGATGACCCACTGACCTTATTTTCTGTTTCCGGAGTTACATCTTCATTGAAAACGTTACCAAGCATTTCAATCAACTTAATGAACTCATTTTGGAAACTACTTGGTAATGGAGATTCTCTATTAACTGAAAAAAGTAAGATACTTATTTAGCAATAAATAAAAAAGTAGGTATATTTTTATGTACCTTGTATTGCGAAAATTATATTTATCAGTAGAACAAAACCGGTTTAAATGACACAAAAGCGACAAAATGCATTTTTATAATGACAATTTATATAAACAACATTAAAATACCCACAAGCAACTTAAAAAAAACATTATAATTAATCGGTGAATAAAGCAATATGTACCACATTCAACCAAACGTTTTAACACGTTCTCAGCCACTAACAAAATATGTCTTTTTCATTCAGGCCGTGGCGGTCACTGTTGGGCGACAACAAACATTTCTGTTCGGGCCGCGTCGCCCAATGGTAACCGCGCGTCAGACGTGTTTTTAAACTGCAACTGTAGGCCAACGGACAGAAAAGTCTTTCAATTTTGTATGACAGGGGACCCGCGTGGCCCTGCATTTTATTCTAAGTCTAAGATCCCGTATAAAACGACCTTCGCCGAGATGCTTATTTAATGAAACGTATTTTATATTTAATTTAATATGTCAATAAATATAATGCATATGGGTTGCCTAGCAAATTTCAGTCCAGAGTATGTTTAATTAATAATTAAAAAAATATATTTTTTTAAACATTTCACCGGTATGATTATTAGATAAATTCTATACCAATCGAAAGTATGAAGCCCGTAGAATATGCAAACGTTAGGTTGTCTATTCTTTTCCGGTCACAACTATCGGGTTGCCAGGTATAAACAGGTAAATCTGTACTAGCATTTTGCAACGGTCTGTTTATTGAATGAAATTTAAATGAAATTAAAGATTATTTTATTCTGAACACGGTGGTATAGGGTTGCCTGCGAAAAAACAGTCCAGAATTGCGGTTGTCGAATTTTAAAAAGTAAAATATTGCTCCGAGTGAATGTGTGCGACTGAGAGGTCCCAACCAACCATCCCATGAGATAGAAGAGCACACAGCATAGCAGCTGTTTAAAGTCTGCACATTTAAAGAAAGAGAGTGCGCATGCTATTTGGGCCTGGTAAAGAAAAGGATAGCGATAGACTCGTATATACTATGCATCATTTTGGAGTAGTTTATTATTTAAATAGAGAAATAGTTATTTAATTTTTTTTTAATCAATTATTTATTTATGTGTATATTTTTTATGTGACACTAAAGTAATCTTGCAAATTTTATTTTTTATTATAAGATGACAAAATAAAAAAACAACAATTAAAAATTACTTCTATTTATTGTAAAACATTAAAAATACATTTTTTTTAAAATTATTCAGAATCCGAGTCATCGGACATAAAACTACGATCTTCAACTTCTGAATCTTCTTAAAGAATAAAGATAGAAGACATTGTCGAAAAAAGTGAAACAGAGAGTGATGACGAAGAAGATTCAGAAGTTGTTGTTGTTTTTTTATTTTGTATTCTTATAATAAAAATAAAATTTGCAAGATTACCCTGATTAAAAATATTGATTGAAAAAAAAACACTTTTATGAATTTTGTTGTGTATGTTTTGAATTTTTTCCAATAGTTTCAATTGATTTCAATTTCTCTGTTTACATTTATAGATTTATAATTTGCATGTAGTAAATTTTTTCAATCAATATTTTTAATTAGGGTAGTATTACATAAATGTATCACTATAACCTTCTTTTTTACTAAAGATGTATATGTTACTGTAAAAGCCTGAACTACGGTAAATCTTAAGATTTTCCAGTAAAACCTAAGATTTACCGACATGAGTTGGTAAATGTAAGTATTTATTATAAAGGGACGAGTTTTTCGGACTTTTGCCATTTCCATTTCAGTAAATGCTAGGTTTTACCAATGTGGACTGGTAAATGTTGGTTTTAGGAATAATAATAAGGCGTAAAAAAAAATTGATACAATTATCGTTTGGCATAATGTTTAAAACTCCGAATTTACAATGGCTTACTTTTAAGATGGCAGAATGAAATCCTTACTAATATTATAAAAGCGAAAGTGAGTTTCTTTGTTACGTCTTCGCGCCTACATGGCTAAACTGATTTTGATGAATTTTGGTACAGAGATAGTTGGGACCCTGGAGACGGAAATAGGCTACCTTTTTTTTCAAAAGTTTTTTCACACATTCACTCGGAGCAATATTTTACTTTTTAAAATTCGACAACCGCAATTCTGGACTGTTTTTTCGCAGGCAACCCTATACCACCGTGTTCAGAATAAAATAATCTTTAATTTCATTTAAATTTCATTCACTAAACAGACCGTTGCAAAATGCTAGTACAGATTTACCTGTTTATACCTGGCAACCCGATAGTTGTGACCGGAAAAGAATAGACAACCTAACGTTTGCATATTCTACGGGCTTCATACTTTCGATTGGTATAGAATTTATCTAATAATCATACCGGTGAAATGTTTAAAAAAATATATTTTTTAAATTATTAATTAAACATACTCTGGACTGAAATTTGCTAGGCAACCCATATGCATTATATTTATTGACATATTAAATTAAATATAAAATACGTTTCATTAAATAAGCATCTCGGTGAAGGTCGTTTTATACGGGATCTCATACTATCTGTTTAGCTTGGTTTTTACAAAACCACAAGTTTAAAATATAGCTCGTGTTTTTACTTGTGAGCTTTATTTTTTACTACTTATATCGACTTTAACTGTACCTCTGTGTTATAGTTATAAACAAAAATAGCATTTAGCGTTAGCTTAAACAATTTTAACAAAAAATATGGACTAAACTTCGCAATGTTAGGTCGAATAAAAAATACTAGCTTTCGCGCACGGCTTCGCCCGTGCGTTATATATTTTCCCATAGGAATGAACCAAGTTGTTGCAGTAAAAAGTAGACTACTACTTCTGCATAATGTAGCTTTCTAGAGGTATATATATGTCACCGGAAAATAACAAGATCCGTAAGTTTATCAATTTACTAGGAAGTTTATAAACTTTCGTAAGATTCTAAACGGGAGATAAATTGTAATATTTTACGTCGTTACTGGGTCACAGTTTTAACCTAACCTAACCTACGCATTTTTTTAACATTCAGGAAGGAATATTTGGTGCACGAAAATGTGGACGTAAAATATTACAATTTATCTCCCGTTTAGAATCTTACGAAAGTTTATAAACTTCCTAGTAAATTGATAAACTTACGGATCTTGTTATTTTCCGGTGACATTTACATTACAAATCAAACAGTTTTGTCGCGCATATAAAAGTTTATTATAAAAATGAGGTACTTACTGAAAAACATAAATTGACAAAGTTTAATTAATGTATTTTAATAAAACATTCGGGACATAAAAAAGGTTCATTAGGACAAGTTTTGCAAAAGGTAGTGACTTTTTTTGTTTTATTCCTAGCTACTAAGCGTCCCAGGGTGGCTACGTTCTGCTTATAACATTGTTGGCATTGACGACGAACGACTTTAGATGATCCTTCTTTTTTCGCCAGTTCATGTTTAGCTCTCTTCGGTCTCGATGAAATAGGTTCGGACGTTATGCCTTTTGTTAGGAAATTGGTCATAATTTCTTTTCTAAAATCTACAATAGGAATGTTCTTCTTTGTTACACTTTTGTAGAGAGTGAGTGCGTTTACAACAGCTACATTCAAGATTAAGTCCATGGCCATTTTTTTGTACCACTTCACACTTTTCCTTAGTGGTGTTTGGTACGCTGACATTTGATCCGCCAAATCAACAGCACCTTTTTTTTTTTTTTTTTTTTTCGGGTGGGAAATCATCCAATGACTTCCCCTGCTCTGGGTGGAGCGGGGGGGCATGTCAGACTTGTACTGACTAAAACCCACCCATATTCCTTCTATTGCCCTTTCCGTTCCGAGGCCGCGGTATCTCTTTCGAACAACCCGCAACCCCGGCAGGCGGAGGCTCTGGCAAGCCCCTCTGCTTTGCTGACTCTCTTTGAGGCGCGCGTGAAACACGAACGCGCCGTCGACACGGCCTGTCGTCAATCGACGGACGGACGGTGAACTACCCATTGCTCACCGCCCACAGGCCCGCATCTACGGTGGCCGGAAGTCGTCTCGCGGCGCCCGGCGCCATGGGCGTCTCCCGCGGCGGCTGGGTTGGGCAGATGTTCTCTCCCTCAAACGCCCGGCCACCTCCTTTGCTAGCATTACTGCTTCGCAGAAGGTGGTGACCGCTTCCCATTCCCTCTCGCTCCGGACCATGGCCTGAACCAGGGCCGGACGCGAGAGATCGCCGCCGCCGATCGCCTCCACGAGGGCACGGCGGTGCTCCGCCCAAGCTGGGCAGACCGCCACTGTGTGCTCCACCGTGTCCTCCGGGCGATCGTCACAATGGTGACACCCGGGCGCTTCCTCCCGCCCGATGATGTGCAGGAACCTCCCGAAACTTCCGTGTCCGGTGAGGACCTGCGTCAGGCGGTAGGTGAGGAATCAACAGCACCTTAAGCTTTATTATAGTCGACAACGATTGCAGGTTTTGAGACAACTTTGTTACGTTTTACCACTCTCACAAAACGCGTCGAGTGTTAAGTGGACAAAACTAACACATCTCGTTTATCCTTCCATCGCATCACTGTTATTCCATCAGCACTTTCTTTAGCAATAAATTGCCCCTTTTTCAATTTTGTAGAAACTACTGTTTTAGGGAAATGTCTCCTGTTTTTCCTCAATGTTCCAACAAGATGTGTCTCTCTACTTAGCAGCTTTCTTGCCAATTCGACATTTGTGTACCAATTATCTGTGAAAAGAGTGTGTCCTTTGTCGAACAAGTCATTACACAGTTCCATAACTACATTTGTAGGTGTAGTGTTAATTTCGTCATTCTGTTTGCCAGCATAAATGTTAATTTTATAGGTGTAACCTGGCAATGTACATAATTTAAATAGTTTTACTCCATATTTATGACGCTTTTGTTTGTTATACTGACAAACGATTATGCGTCCTCGAAGAGGCACAACACTCTCGTCGATGCATAAATCCTCACCAGGTATATAGTTTTCCTTAAAATTGTGATTCATTACATTCAATAAATTTCTTACCCGGTGTAATCGATCAGCTTTGTTCTCCTCATCTTGTTCTGAAAAATGTAGCATTTGAAGCTCAAACCGATTCCGGGACATAACGGTTCTTGAGAAATTTTGTCCCATAATTTCATCTTTGGACCAGTAGTCTGATATTTTAGGTAATCTCACTATGCCGCCCATAAACAAAACCAAACCAAAGATTTTTTTTTTCGACTAGGTTAGTAGGCGCCCAGTTCCGAATGCGTGCACATTTTCTAGCTTCTTGTGAGCTAAGTATTTTAGCAACTGCAAAGCTATTAGTGTTTTTCACTATTTCATTCAAAACATCATCCGTCACCAAAAGCGCATAAAATTCTGCTGGGGATTTGTTAGTCATAAGCCTGCGAACATGTAACGGTGCACCAGGAATTTCGGTAAAAGCTATCAATTGGCGTTGATTACCTTTGGGATCGGTCTATGTCGAGGGTGGTGAACTCTCCGCTAAATCTTGAATGGCACGATTAATTTCGGTTTCACTTGACTCACTATCTGATAAGATGATTCGACGCCGTCTTGGTCGCGAAAGTTGAATATTGTCGTCTTCATCAGAGCTTATTTGAAAGCTTTGTTTAAGGAGAGTAATTTCCATATGATCTATTCGAGACAGGTCTTCTTGGCTAATCTTAAAGTCATCGAAATCCATCGTTACGACGTAAACTTACAAAGGCGATAATATAACTATAAAACATGTGATTACTGCGCAACGAAGTAACAGCGACTAGCCGGGCGCAAGTACGCGCGATGTGCGTGAGCAGTTGCGGGCGCGGGCGGGTGGGCGTCACCGCGCCCGCGCGGCCCCCTGTAACAGATTCCCGGTATTCCTTGCGCAGAGGCCGTGTCGGACAATGGTGGATGACACTTATTAATACTTGTAATTGGTACAAAATGTTGCTTGTGAGAATGAAAACATGTTTTAAGACGTCAAATATATCCCTTAAACCAATAAATCACACTGATGAAATTTGACAAAATTTTAAATGTTTGTCTGGCTCCAGATGAAAAGGGGGTGTCAACCACCATTGTCCGACGCGGCGTCGAACGTGTTAAAATAAATACCGTTAACAAAGTTGGAAGTAACACATCCGACAAAAAGAACGTAAATTAAAACGACAATCATCAACATTTCTTTAAAAATCTTCCTTTAAACCTCTAAATCTTACCTTAATTCTACAAACATTCATAGACCTCTCAGGCAGGTTAAAATCTTTTATTACCCGCCCCATAAACCAGGTATCTGGAAAAAATAAAATGACAAATGGAGGAACATCCCTCCCATCTGCTGCAAAATTACATAGAACTGTAAGTGATTCTTTTTCTTTCCCACCCGAAATCTCGTAAGTGTTTCTATAATTTTTGGGCCCCAATATTATTCCGGTTTTCGGGCAAGTCATTACACCTGTTTCGTCGGCATTAAATATGCGACTGGGGTCGTCTTTTATATCCATAGCTTGTTCTTCTGTTAAAAACTTTTCCGAGTTCCTTGAACCAAGCTCTCTGATAGCTTGTTCAGTAACTGCGGTTCTCCTTTGGATTTGCGGAGATTATCCGCATTCCTTTTTGTAATCTCAGGATGCCTTTTTAAGAATAAACTAAGCCACTTTTTTCCTGGTCTATTCCCGAAAAACTTATTTTTCCTATTATTAGTGGTCATAAAATTTTCAACAGTATCGAAAACTTCTTCTGTGTGCATTGGAAAACCTAATTTAGCTTTATTTATAATCCAGTCAGAAATCTTAGCTTCTTCATCTACAGTAAGCTCGGACTGAGAGCCCACTTTTCTTTGCAAAGGTACCCTTTAAGGTACACTTTTCTTTGTTTGTGATTTTATTATGTAAAGTCGATTTTGGTATCTTGTACACATTGCTTGCTTTATTGATACTTGGTTCTCCATTAGCAATTGACTTATGAGCTGCTTCAAGTGCTTGTTGACTGTATTGGAACCTATTGTACTTCTTTTTGTGATCCATGGTAATCTACAATGTAAATGGACAAGAGAAAAATGAACAATTTTAAACGATTGCAATATTATTTTACTACCTGTAGGTAAGTAGGTAGGTAGAAATACCAAATTTCTTGAGAAATCTGCCTTAAAATATGAAGTGTTCATTCACTGGATTTTATGAACCAGTAAATGAACATACCTGTCCCAATACTGGCCAAAAGATCGGAAATCTATTTAAGAAATAAGTAGCTCCCAAAATATGAACCTTATAGCAATAGCGTAAGTTATGTTTTTCAACCAAAACGTGATTTTTACGATTTAAACGATTTTTTGATCCAATGCTGAAACACTTAAGAATTTAATATAACTGACAAAAATCGCAAATAAATGGATTTGAAACACAATTTTAAACTGTTATCCTACGATAATAAACAAATAACCCATCAAAAATACCGTTATTTACATTACAATGTCAAATAAAAAAAGATTCCACTTACCTCAGTCCTAAACTCTAGCCCGAACAAATAAAAATTTCACTATCGACTTAAACTTTAACCACTGCCATTTTGAAATGAATTATGACATTAAACGTGAACGTGACCACTTAAATGGGAAATAGAGTTGCAATTATGAAAAAAAATACTACACATGGTAGAAACGTTCAGATTTCTTCTTTTGGATAAAACTGTGTTTTGTTCATTCACTGGGGGTGTTCATTTACTGGAGCACTTACCCTATTTACTTTGCGTAACTGCAATGGACCTTTACACAATTTAGCGAAGTCCAAAAACATTTTGTTATCCATTACCACGACAGAAATGTTTGGACTCGTCATTCTGACTAGGTTATACCGATCTCTCGGCAAATGTACAGCCATATCTGTTCTTTTTCTCTTTCGTTCGATTTGTGCATGTACAGAATCGCACTCCATGTGAGTATGCCCCGGAACTAAAAACTTGTGAGTTGTAATCAAATCTGGTTTAATTTTGCTTATGCTTAAAAACATAGCAGCAACATGACTATTTTTGTTTTGTCCGCCACACGTATCTAAATAAATGTAACTTCTTTAACATGTGACGGCAAAGTCATTAAAAAAGTGTAGAGGCACGACGCTATTTGATTAGCTCCACGTCCTCTGTCAGCTTCGCTCCACATATAGCAAAAGTTTTTCTTGCTATAACAATCGTAAATTGTTAAGTTAAACGTTCACAGCAGCCGTTTGCAAAAAACGATATTTGTCTTTAAAAAGGGGTTGGAAGACATTGCTGGAGGTCAAAACAATAAACTCTTTTGACATCGCTCGACTCTTCTTTATCTTTTTTTTCATAGAATTACCTGAATCGGCTTCTGACTGGTGGACCTCAAGTTCCTTCTTTAAAGTTTCTGAATCTGGTGGCAAACCCAGTTTAATTTTTATTTTGTATTATTGCAGGTATCCAATGAAGGTTTCTTAGATAGACCCATGGTACGAAAAATATTTCCGAAATAGGTGTATGATACGGAATTGTTGACTTTTTCTTTATACATTAAGTACATAATTTAAAAAAAATATTTATTGCCAGAAAGAGATTTGTACAAAACCACTTACTAGTAGGATTAGTGGAATAGTGGAATAATCTGTGTTCTTAGTGAAATGAACCCTGGCACCCAAGGTAAGATTTAACTTGTGTTATGGGTACCAGAAACCAATTGTTAGTGACAGTCCTGTCGGTAAATAGCGTTTGTTTTGAATGACTTCGGCTGTAATGCGATTCGTAAAATGGATAAGAATTAATGTGATCCTTAATTGCCTGTACTGCATCATCTCCTATCTTATTAGAAGGTGCATGAGATCCACGCCATAGGGGTATTTTGACAATCTACGCGGCCAAAATTATTTTAAGTTCTTATTATTTTCTAAAGGATATAAATTAGTAGAAAAAATACTTTTTGTGGTATAAAAGAGGTTTTTTTAATATATATTCATTTTATAATATTTTCCTAGAGTAATTGTAAAAAAAAATTAAAGAAAAAAATCAATTATTAATTTTCTTCATCGCTCTCTGAAGTATCAACATTAGGTTCCCCAGGCATGTGCAGCGCGATAGTTTCAGGCAAAAAACTCTGCATTCTTCTTCTTTTTAAGCTTCTCATACTACTCATAAGAGGATCTGATGTCAAAAGCAACCGATTCAAAATATCTTGGTTGCAGTTTTCTCTTGAAAATTTTCCGGCAAAATCCTGGCGATATGATCTAAAATGCTTATTACGCGCTTCCGCGGCCTCTTCTGATAGCTGCCCAATAGGTAACAGCGCGTTTTTTATGACCACTGCACCATGAATTAGAATTTTGTGCATTGTAGGAGTCATTGGGTGCCAAGGGTATAAATCGATATATAAGCGAACAGTATCCAAAGCGTATATGTCGTATTTTTCCGAATCAATTAGATGGCCGCTCGAAATAGTTTCTAGTATGACCTTAAGTCTGTAGAGGTCATAATTTATGCCTGTTATGTCAGATGCCAATTTTGGGTCTTTAAAAAATCTCCTACTTGTGTTACCATCATTAGTATTGCCAAAATTTGCCTTTGGTATATCCACCAATAATCCAGTTTCTTCGCGAAATCTTTTCTGGATTTCGAGTTTTTTTCGTGTTCTAATTTTTTTTCGTTTTCTGTCTTCCTCTCTCTGTACTTCTTTACTGGCAATTTATAAGCCAAATGGAGAATGCTTTCAAATAGACGAATCCGAGCGAGTGAAATTGAGAGTCCAAACTCGATGGCCTCGGGACTTATTTCTCTTTGATTATCAATCTTGTTAAAATCCTTAGAAGTTGCACCACATATGTAGCATCGACTTGTAGATTTCGTGCCAGTGGCCGCGTTGCAGACTTTGCCATCCACTATTGTCATGACAAAGACATGAGAGACCGAGTAATTAGTCCCATTCATGTTAACCTCTGTGGCCCTTAGCGAATTAGAAGAATTTTTCACGAAGTTGATTTCTTCTTCCGTTATATCTGTATTTTCTTTAACAAACCGGAATCTTATAGGGCGGCAAAATCGCGGAGAAGAAGGTGTTGGGTTTTCCCATACAAGTTTTTCACTTTCACTGTAGGAAACTAATCGTAGAGGTACGAAACTACTTTGAAATATGTTGGCATCAGAGTCTGCATCATTTGCAAACTTTTGTTTGAACTGTGATTGCTGTGAGCCGTCACATCCCCATTTAGAAATTAATTTTAAGCTCTCTCGTTCTTGTTCTTTTAATGTTGTTAAAACCTCTTCTAGGAAAATAGATAAACGCCTAACTGTATGGTCAATCAAAGGTTGTAAATCGGTTTCAGCATAGGTACTCGTCACCCTGCATGATTCTGGGGGCGGATAACATTCTTGTTTCGCTTTCTGTAACAGAGTATAACAAGGAAATAACTTCTTGTTAGTATTTCTTACTATTTCGTATTGTCGACGAGTAAGATCGGCTTCGACAAACATCGACAATGCTTGTATTGGAGTAAGTGAGCATGTTTTTCTCTTGTTGACTTAGAAAAAGCCTTTTTATATTTGGATGCTTGAGTTGGAGTACTGGTGATGTCTTTAAGTATTTCGGAAGCATCTCTTTTTCCAGATTTCCGCAACTCAACCTGAGCTGCATGAATAATAATATCTTGTGCCACAACAGACCGAACCTCTTCAGTTTTCCTCCTCTTGGTCCTTTCACTCGATTCGTTAAATAACTTAGATGGCCGTCCTGGTCGATTTTGTGAAACTGCGGGTATCTCAAACGTTCCTTCAAGCCATGAGTGGTTAACTTTGAGAAATACGTCCTCCTTCTTATGTGCTTTTAGCCACCTTTGCTTAATTTGTGATTTGAAGTGCGAAAAGTTACGTTTCAGGGTCTCAATTTGTTCTTCCGTGTAATCTTCACTAGACAATAAATGGCTTCTGAAGGAATTGAGTTTTTCCTCCAAATTCGGCAAATCATAGCTCTGCACACGACCAAACATGTATTTACGGGTCACTACTCTTACCCCCGAGGTACCTCGTGAACCTAAAACAAAGAGGTATATTTTTTTTTAATTATAAGAATTACAGTCATTTTTTTGTACATTACTCAAAATAAGTTCAAATTATCGAAACATAACGTATACGTTATGTTTCGATAATTTGAACTTATTTACGCGGATAAGTGCGGCAGTTATAACTGCCGCACTTATCCGCGGCAGTATTTTTTATTTTTTACTACTCAAAGCTTCAAACTTTTATTTGCCTATGGAATAATGAAAATAAGGTTTCTTCGTCTCATAGAATTCCCACTTGGTTCATAATCTTGATCATCCGGATCATCCCCCGCTAGTTCATCCTCATCATCTTCGCTTTCATTTGGTATATCAGGACTGTAAAAACGCACTAGATCTATATTTCTGAAAAAAAAAAACAAATAATGCTTCACTGCATAAATTGCCACATCTGGCTGAATGCAAAAATAACCACTACTGCATACAATGCCAAATATGGAAAATAAATTTTCACGTTACTACATAATATTCCATATATGTCATTCTAAGGTTTGGCTTGATTGTCGCAAAAATATAACTGTTTACTTACGTGTTTTTAGTATTTTGAGACCTTTGATAAGTCTTCTAAGCACCACGATGTGAAGATCGAACGAAAAACCGCAAACGACCGCATAATGATTTTTTTAAACTTAGCACGCGCGAACGAAAATTTGAACTGCTACCGACTGGATTTGACAGGTTTATAGTTTTGTTACGCGGTACACTAGATGGCACCACATGTATTTTTATTGAAGCTTATACGTTGCCATTTCTGTCTTGCTATGCGATAAAGGTAAACATAAAATATTTTCGTTATTTCTGAACGTTTAAAAATAAGTACCCATATTTGGGTAGCTATGCGGTAAGGGGATATAACATAAGAATTGACAAATGCTATGTTCAGAATGCCATAAAACATAGACATTGACCATCTATTGGATTTCCTCGAACATGACATTGAGGAACACATTTGATCAAGTGTCCACCCCGCCTTTGGTCTGATTATAATACATTATAATTTCAGGCTTACCAGTTATTGGGTTGATGACAACGTCTTCATCACACGATGATAGCAGGTAAACCATCTTTGAGGGCTTCGGCTTGTACGAAACTAGGTTCAAACATCCATCGTAGCAGAACATTGACGTGCCTACCGAACGAGACCGAGTCAGTTCTTCGGGGATTTCTCGTTTATTGGATCGTATAGTGCCAACGAGGGTTAGTTTGTACGGTTCCTGAAGTAGGGATTTCGCGAGAGGAACCGAAGTGAACCAATTGTCGCAAGTTATATTTCGGTTTGTGCCATGCAAGGGCCGAGACAACTCCTTTACATAAAATTCTCCTTGTGGCAACCCATTAGTGTTCGTAGCTCTGCCGATATACGGCATTGCATTTAGCATGTACTTCGTTCCGCTGTCAAACAGCATAGGGATTTAAATTCCACATTTACTGGGTTTATTAGGGATATACACGCGGAACGGACACTGCTCTCGAAACTCTAATAATTGCTCATCTATTGTGACATGCTCTCCTGGTGTATAATTGAGTTTACGCTGAGTTACAAATAATTCCCATATTTTTCTAATGTGTATGAATAGATTTTCATGACATAAAGAGGGTCGTATAGACTTGTCATCAAATCGTAGACATCTAAGCAGGAAATCAAAACGATCCCTACTCATCACTGCCACGTACTGTGTACCCGAAAAACTACTATCGAACAGCTCATCAGTAGACAAGTGATTGTCTTTCATTGCTGCACTCAAGGTCTAGCATCTAATGCAATGTTGTGCAGCACACAACATGCATTAGTGATTTTGCTAGCCATGTAAGGGTGATAGTGAAGAACTCTGTGTCGAAGCATACACCTCCAACGAGCGCTTAAGAAGACCGAAACAGCGCTCAA
Source organism: Ochropleura plecta (assembly GCA_905475445.1). Taxonomy (NCBI): domain Eukaryota; kingdom Metazoa; phylum Arthropoda; class Insecta; order Lepidoptera; family Noctuidae; genus Ochropleura; species Ochropleura plecta. The sequence goes on from FR997738.1 coordinate 12,386,066, forward strand.
TGCGAGACCTGGCTTGGACATGACGTCGTGTGTACACCTCTGCCTGGGATCCTGGTTCAGCATTCAATATAGGCGTCATGAACCAGGGCCGTATTGGATAGCCAGAATCTCCTATAACAGAAATATATTTTTGTTAATAGTCTACTCCAGTCCTAATAAAGAATTGAATAATCTTCGTTTATTTGTATACATTCTCACTTAAATATAGTGCAATTACTGTTACAACACCTATACTAAACAACTTACCCAATAACCATACATGTTCACCACTTTCATGGAGTCCTTCCATGTATGTGCTCACGTGACTCGCAGACCAAATGTGCGAGTCATGTGTTGCTCAACCAAATTTTGCGTTAACATTTATTATGCGCAAGTCATAATCACATATCTGAAATTAAAATAAAAAAAAATATAGGTACTTATTGTTTGGTTTCCACAAAGAACCAAATTAGAAGGGATTTAATTTCGAATTAAGGTACCAACTTACAATACATTTAAAAAATGTTTTATGGATTTTATTTATTTATTATTTATTTATTTATTAAAACTTTATGCACATGTATAAACACTGTACAAAGGCGGACTTAATGCCTTGGGCATTTTCTACCAGTCTACCTTAGGGTGATGCAGAGAGAAAACATAGTACGTGCAGGCTGCATAACAGAAAAGTGTTTCATAATACAACGATAAATACTTAAATACATACATACAAACAAAATAAAGTCAAGAGAGTTATAAATACATAAATACATGGGGAAAAACTAACAACCATTTAATTTGGAGACGAATCTGCCAACTTCTTAAGTAAATGTTCCCGAGCTCTTACTTTAAAAGTGAACCGATTGGTGGCCATCCTGGTATTTAGAGGGAGTGCATTCCAAAGAAAGACCGCCTGGACAGGGAAAGAAGCTTTAAGAAAACCAGAGCGATGAGAAGGACATCGCAGAAGACGGTTATTGGAGGAACGAAGTATCTTGCTGTGCGCAGAGCATAAATATTGAAAATGTGAAGTTAGATAAGAAGGGGAAGTGGATTTGTTGAGTAGAGAAAAGAGTGTAGTCAATGCCCTCAACGCTCTGCGCTGTCGGATGGGCAACCATTTTAAAAGTGACCGATATGTGGACACATGGTCATACTTACGAAGATTAAATACGAATCGAATGCAGTTATTCAGAAGTCGGTCAAGTTTGTTGAGAAGATCTGCATTCAGGTCATAGTAACACACATCACCGTAGTCAATAATGGGGAAGATAAGGGACTGAACAAGCGTTGCCTTTATGTGTGATGGGAGTATATTTTTTAACCGGTAAAGTGCACGCAACGTTCCAGTGACTTTCTTGCTCACCGTAGCGACCTGCTTTCGCCAGTCAAGGCAAGTGTCCACATGCAAACCCAGATCTTTGACGTCGGAGCTTAGTGGGATGACTGTGCCATCAAAGGTAATCGGTGAGATTGATAAACTATTCAGTCTTCTTACGCTATGAGGGCTTCCAACAATAACAGCCTGACACTTGGTTGGGTTTACCGCCACCCCGAAACGATCAGACCAGTTTTTAACGACTGCCAAATCCCGGTTTAAATCATCAATCGCATCCGATAAGTTGTCAACACTTGCCTGACAGTAGAGCTGTAAATCATCAGCATAAAGATGACACGAACACTGAAGCTGGGTAGTTATGAGGTCTATAAAAATAGAAAACAAGAGTGGAGATAAAATACCGCCTTGGGGGACGCCAGTTACAAGATTACACCAGCTGGAAGAGGATTCTCCAGCGAGAACTGACTGCTGTCGGCCCCGAAGATAGGATGAAAACCATTCCAACACCTCGTGAGAGACCATAAGATAGGAGAGGATAGATAAAAGGACTTCATGACTGACGGTATTGAAAGCATTCGAAAAGTCAATCAACACTACGACGGAGACTTTAGTGTCTTCCATACCCCGCCTAATATCGTCAGTCACTTTAAGGAGAGCAGTAACAATGCTGTGCCCCGGTCTGAACCCGGATTGCAACGAACTGATAAGGGAGCTATGGTGAATGAAATAGGAAAATTGCTTGTGTACACAGGCCTCAAGAACTTTTGATAAAAAAGGAAGAATGGAAATTGGACGAAAATGACTGGGAAGGGTGGGGTTAGGAATTTTAGGTAGAGGACGCAAATGGGCTTTCCGCCATTGAGTTGGGAAATCATTGGAGTAAAGGGAGAAGTTAACAATGTGGGAGATTGCAGGAAGAAGCTGGTCAAGAGCCGTCACAATCATGCGGCGACTGATGTTATCACAGCCCACAGCTTTGGATTTTATAGAAAGGATAACCTTTTTGATCTCTCCCGGGTCGACTGGGGTGAAGACAAAGGGAGTTATATTGGGTCGCGTCAAACCATCAAGAAAGGCAATGGTTTGACATTTGGTTAGACTATCCAGAGTAGTACAGTAGAGAAATGTCGATTGAGATCGTCCAAACCAAATGTCTTAGGAAGGTCTGAATGCCGCGATCTGCCGATACCTAGAGTTCCAAGGAATTTCCAGATATCAGCAGGAGAAGCAGAAGTGATATTATCAAGAATGTGGCGGCGTTTAGCGTTGCGTATCATCTGATTACATCGATTACGAGCAGTTTTGAATAGAGTCCAGTTATCCACGGACCGATCCTTTTTATACTTCCGGAACGCACGATCCCTTCGTCGCATTGCCATCTTAACTCCCCTATTCATCCAAGGTGCAGGTGGCCGCTTCAGCTTGACTTTCCTGATAGGAGCGTGAGTGTCATACAACTGAAGAACAACCGAATTAAAACACCTTACTTTGTCATCAACTGAAGTGGCCACCTCCAAGGGTGTCCAGTCAATATTAGATGCATCTTGGATCAGTTTTTCAGTATTCATCCGCCCAAAAGCACGCCTGTTCTGGAACAAAGGTTTGGATTTCGGAGGTTTCAGGATATAAGACAGGAAAATAAGGTCGTGGTGGGAAAAGCCAGGAGCAATATGTTGACCATGAGAGGAGACTAAGGAAGGATTAGAAGTAAGGATCAAATCGAGCCAAGTATCATCGCCAACAGTGTTATGATGTGTTGGTTGGAGAAGGCAACACATGTAGACTTGCTGACTCAACCAGATGTAGGAGTTTACGGGATCGAGGGGAGTTGTGGGCTAGGAGATTGGTGTTGAAATCCCCCATGACGATGTGATGTGTGTACTCTGAACCCAAAGATTCTAAGACCGATTCGAATTCGATGAAGTAATCAATGGAAGGGGGACAATACACAACTCCAAGGACGGTTTTAATTCCTTTAACGCAGACCTCTAAAAAAAGAAACTCGGCCAAATTAGTAGAGGAAGAAGTAGCGAGAATTTTAAAAGTAAAATCAGCACGAAGATAAATTGCAACACCACCCCCTCTCTTACCGACTCGATCATTACGTAAAAGAACGAATCCTGGGAGAGGGTAAGTGGTGGATAAAAGGTCAGGTTTTAACCATGTTTCAGACACCAGGATGGCATGGACATCATTAGAAAAAGTGTCATACAGCTCATTGTAGTGGCTAGGTATACAATTAAATGTCCCTTTATTTTGCTGTGCCTCTTGGCACATAGGCTTCCTCTTACATTCTCCATTGAGTTCTTATTATAAATAAGGGTTATTTTATTTATACATACATATACATAGTTTCAGAGAAGTATGTTAACCACATAGTTTTATATGTACAGGAAAAGCTCTTTATTCGCGGGGTATATGTTCCATAAATATGCCGCGAATACAGAAACCGTGAATACGGAATGGTAATTTACATGGGATTATAGGGGATACGTTCCAAGGTGACAAAATAAAAACATATATATTTAAAAAAATCTATTTCATTAAAGTTTTTGAACATTTTGATTAATTACTTTTAGGCTTAGGCAATGGTTTGAAGATTGCAATTGCTGGATCACGAACAATTTTCGCTCACAGTGAAGTTGAAGCTACAGACGACCTTATTTTATCGATTTTTTTATCGATCGAACAGTTGATTCGTTAACATTGAAGGAGCGTGATATGGATGCAAATGACTCTCCAAGGCGTAAACGATCAAGCATTTCTAATTTCACTTTTAGCGGTAACACAGATTTTTTTCTTTAAGGCGAAATGGTATCGGGGGCGCGTAGGTTTCGAGGAGGTGAAGCAGACGTGGACGGCTAACGATGCGCGGGGCCGCCCCGCGCCGCCGCGCCGCCGCCGCCCGGCTAGCTAGCATCAAATAGCATAAGGTCGTAAGTGTAAACGTAAAGGTAAATCTTCACTCGACTCGACATTTTCGTGAAATTTATTTCTATTTTGACTGAGAATACGGAATTCTGCTCATTTCGACATTTTTTGGTAGAAATAGAGATATTTTTGATAGACATAGAGATAGACTTTGAATCTCGAACTCGAGATAAATGGCTAAAATCGAGAATTGGCCCCCTGAACGTGCATATTTTTACGGTGGATAAGATTTTTACATCATATCAACTTGGACAAAAAATATTAGAAAAACATATAACTGTAGTAGGAACCACACGTGAGAAGAATAAGCCGGAATTACCTCCAGAAATAGTAGCAGCAAAGGGAAGACGGCTATATTCATCATGTTTTGCTTTTATCAAAAATACTACTCTTTTTTCTTAGGTACCCAAAAAAAAACAAGTCAGTGAATCTTCTCAGCATTTTGCATCACAGCTTAGAAATCATAATCATCAATCAATCAAATAGCGTAGACAAAAACCCTGTAAAAAATTTAGACTACAACAAATATAAGGGTGCATACAAAACCGAGTTTTAAAGCTCATGTTAAAAACATTATTATCAATAAAAACAAATAGCACGCATTACGTTCCGTACACTAATAAGCATTTACCATGTTTATTATTTTTTTTTAAATTATAATTTAAATTATCTTACTTCTACATAATTATAGCGTATTTAACCTTTGTTTCTAATTTAAAGCCATTATTTTATTTGTTTGTTTAAAGTCCGTTCGCATGGTAAATATTATTTAAGTTATAAAGGGAAACCTATTATTAGCCTTACTAAACTATTTTATATTTATTTGTAATGCATTATATTTATCGCCGTTGGTTTTCTAAATAAAAAAAATAAATAAAGGGTGGCGTGGATACACTGGACAATGCTGTTTCCTGTTACAGTTGCAAAAGAAAAACAAAACGATGGCCTCAAGTGGTATTTAGTAACATGGTGGACATATCAGCCTACAACGCTTTCATATTGTTCACCGCTGCCAATAGCAGCTGGAAGGAAGGCTGCCTAGCAAAACGACGACACTAGTTGGAAAACTGAGGTATGCAATTGGTAACACCATACATAATTATGTATGGTGAAAAGTCCACCGGAGTTCAAATCGAAAATAAGTATTGTTTGTTTGTTTAATGTCATTTTCAATTTAATTTATGTAATTTCAAATTACATAATTAAACAAATTACTAATTTGTATTCAGAATGGAGATATTTTTCTTAATGTATTTTATAAGTATTTTAATTTGCGTTTTTGTATTGGGTTTGATGCCTTTAGAATAAATAAATAATAATAATACATTAAAACAGGAAAACATTACCGAGGGCACCACTTTCAATAGAAATTGCAAAAAAGCTTCGTCAATGTACTGACAATGTACAAAGTCCATCAAATTCGACCCAACAAGACACAAACAACACTGATTCAGCTAAAAAGGCTCCCAAAGGAAGTCGTTGTCAACTATGTGCTAAATCTGACAATAAAACTCCTTTGATCTGTGTAGATTGTAAGAAATTCGTATGTAAAAAACATTCTAAAACAGTTGTTCTATGCGCCCAGTGTACTAAGATATAATTTCATTTTAATTTTTTTACATACTGGTCAGGCTCTTTTTGTATGAATGTCTACTACTACTACTAATGTCTACAATCCATACATATTTGTATCTTTATTTGTTCTTAATTTTTCAGTTTAATTCTTCTACTGGGTCAAATTTGACCCGAAGCACGGCAACGTTTAAAGGGAAATGCCCATTTGATAAAGAAGTTTAGGCCAAGCATTGTCCAAGAAAGAAACAAATGATAGGTATTAGGGTTGACATTGTAGATAAAGAAATAACAGCTATTTTTTTTCTAGACCTTGGTGGAACATCACAAACTGTAAATAGAAATTATTGGAAATAAAAATGCATTCTTATAATTTTTAAGTTTTTATTCATTTAAATAAGTAACAAGTACATCGTCTAAGAATTGGGCTGGGGATTTATATTCGATTGATACCTTGCCCAGCCCAAGAACCACACCATAGTCATCACGTGGGCACAACACCCTACTGTCCTCCGCCCAGATATGCAATTACAACAATATTGTCGTATGGACTCTAATCCTGTTTCATTATTATTAACAATAATATATACAAAATACATTTTTCGACTTATATGTCTGCTTTTAATTCGTCCTCTAACCAAAATACTATTACTAGCCGAAGGAAATCCATCTAGAATACTATTATTCGTTTCTGGGCACACTTCAATACTATAAGAACCTTGCGCTCTTATATGTTCTCCATAATAAGAGCGTGCCTGTTTTAATTGATAAGTACCACATGCAAATAATATTAAATCATTGTAAGTGAGTTGAGGAAACTCAGTGATATTATTTGTGTTTACATTTATATTCACGAATTGTGTACGCCTTCGATTTAAATGATTACTTTCTACAAAATCAGCAAGATCATTTTTAACATATAAAAATCTTCTAATATTCGCTAAAATAAGGGTGGCATCTTCTCTGTCTCTTATACGTTGATGGAAACTGTTAATAATTGAAGCGGCAAAAGCAAAATCTATCATTATATGTTTTGACGCATTGCTGAAAAACTCTTGCCTAAACAATTTAAAAGAGTGTTTAAAAATGCCATTAACCACCTCGACAACCCATCTACTTATTGTTACACATCTTGTTTTGTTAGCTTCCAGTGTGCATAGTTGGGTTTCACCCTCTCGAAGAGATGAAGGCGTGTGAACGGAATAATTACATGTTTCTTCTAATAATGACAATGAGTCTCTAAAACCCCTATCCAAAATAAAAAACATCATTAGGCTGAAAATATTGCCTCATGGGACTGCTATCCTCTGTAAATTCATTTATCATTATCTGAGCATCAGAGGTAGTTGCTGGATAGGGGCCCAACACATCTACAATGTAACCATCACAACAAACTATTAAAAAAGGCTTAACAAGGTTCCGATATTTATGCATTGAATATGTATTTTTCTGATAGGTATAATTAGAGCTATTTTGAATATAAATATAAGTTCCATCGACAATAACTATAGGCCTTCTTTCTTGACCTCCAAAAAGCCCATTTGGAATAAACAGATTTCTTGATGAGATTTGCTCGCGGCTTATATGATTTAAACCGAGATGCTGTGGCACAAAATCCTGATTTAGAATTTCTCTAACTTTTCCCATAAGTCTTTCTAGAGTACTCCTCGGTATATTTAATAATGTTGATAGTCTTTGATCGCTATCTCCAGTTCTCAACTTCATTAAATAAGCGGCAAGAGCAGTTTTGCCTCTATGCATTGTTCCTAATCGTGGCACTTCTCTAATTATATTTAAAATATTTTCTAGTGATAGGCCAAACCAATAATGAATTACGGAACTGTCCATATTTTCTACATTTTCAAAATCTAAATGAACCGACTGTGACTGTTTCAGTAAATCAGTATATTCTTATTTGCTCTGCCGAAAATGTATGGATTGGATTTTCAACTGCAGCTGATTGCCAAAAGTATTTGATCTATGATAGTTACATATCCTATTTGTCGGTGAAACATAATAATTAAAATCAATTAATAATCTTGCCCGTAAACTTGTAGGCACTGTAAGCCTCTCTGGTTAATTGCATCCTGGATAAAAGCAATGTTGCTGGCTGATTGGAGCCCTAATCAGTGACGTGCGCTCCTAATAGGCAAAAAGGCACTGCCGACCCTAGACTCCATAGGTAAACAATGAAAGAAAAAAAATCAAAGAATAAACAAATATCTAATTAATTGGATCTAATTAATAAACAAATATCTAATTAACAAATATCTAAATAATTTGGAAGGTATATTGTTGCTTCAGTATTTGGTTCAGCTATAGCACCACTTTCTTTTGTATCCAATTCTTTAGAGCTAGCTGGTTCAACACTCATATCTTCATTTTTTAAAGATTGAGATGAAGTAGATGCTGGTGTAAAGTGTGGTATTGCTCTTCTTGCTCGAGTCCAACAATTATGGCATACCAGATCAGTTGAGGTCAACTAAAATGTAAGAAAAACATAATATTATGATTTTTTTATTTTATACATACAATTCTATTTAGTTCTAGATTTTATTTTATTATAAATCATTAATATGAATTTAATATAAATTCAACTTTTAAATCGTTAATATGAATTTAATATAAATTCAACTTCTAAGACTAAAGTCTTAATCCTTACTTATATTTTCGAATTAATTAATTAATCACAAAAATCACAGAAAAACATAACATGTTACTGACCTGCCTTGGGGTTATCCACTCTGCAAATATATTTCTTATTTGTATTTCTCTTGTGCCTGCATTGTTCGGATTAAGTTGATGGAAGCGCTGTCGTAAAACTGATCGGCCACAGTTAACGCATACTTGTCTATGTCCAACACGTCGGTCTCGTGAACCAGAATGCTGCTGTGCATCCCTTGCCAACATCCAGCAAGGTGGGCACACCAGACTATTATCTGAAACCTATTTCCACACTGGTCATAATTTAATTCATATTAACACACTGCGACATTCAATAAAAAAATAACTAAAAAATATTTTATGTCCCGGATTACAGTACATAAGTTGTAGTATAATACACCAATGTATTGAATAATTGTTACATTGTTCACTACCAAAAGATTACTATGTTTAAAGAGCCTATCCATTGAATGACACTGGTGCGTAATTGTGGTATGGGTAATATGATTATGATCTGCATGATCTTTCAAATGGCATCACAAAGAGGCAAGACAATATGTGACAATGAGTCAAGACAATACAAACTACAACTGTTTCAACACTTAATCCAATAATTCAATTTAGAAAGGATAATGTGCTAGCTTGTACATACATACATATTAGATTAAGGCGGCCAACTTTCTGAAAATTGAATGCGGGACTCTTTGTGGATAGGGTTGTGGGGGGGGGGGGGAGTTTACATTACAACATAAAACTTAGGTACAAAAGTCATTTATTTTTTAAAATCATATTTATCACTGGAGTGAAACTTTTTAACCAGTTCAGGATTTTTATTGAGGATTTCATGAAAATCTTCGCAACTGCCCATATTAAATTTAAGGACCAGCAGAGCTCTCAGTGTTTCCACTTTTAGTGACGATTTTTCCGACGTCCACAGCGCATTCATTAAAGAAAATACTCTTTCGGTAGGCGCGTTCGTCCCTGGTAAACAAAGCAGGTACTGGACAATGGGCAAGCAGTTTTTTAATGAAATTCCAGTTTTTTTGCAGATTTTCGAATACCTCCATCCATCGTTGTTCTATGCTGAACATCTTCTCCTCCCAGCCCTTTAGGACATCATTGTTGACGTAATTACACACATAACTTACTTCGTCAAACAAGTTATCTTCATTTAAAATAGTAGCTGCACTTAAGGTATCTGCACTAATAACTGCTGGTATGTTAGTTGTACATCAGCCCATTTCAGGCTTTGTTTTAATTGAATCCAGGCAGATGTTTTGAATTCATCATATTGATGCATATACTTTTGCATGTACTGAATACAGTTATGATAAAAGTTACGAATATGTCCCAATAATCTCTGTCTATATCGCCACTCTCAACAAGTTTTGTCAACTCGTTTCTTAAAGTCAGAAGAATATAATCATTTTCTAACCTGTTTGTATATTTGTTTTTTAAATCCACAAAGAAGCGGGAAACTTCCGTAATGCTGGTCTTTTCTCCTTCCATCATTTTCACAGTATCGTTAAATAATGATGCTTGCACATGGATAAATTTCAACCACAGTTCTGAGCATTCATTTGAGAAAAAATGGTGCAGTACAGCAGGGCATTTTTCTTGCGATAAAAAGTATGACTTCAATGGCGAATACATTTGTAATATTCTCCCAACTGCAGGACAAAGTGCTAGCCATCTTGTTTTGCTGTATCCCAACATTCTTTTATATTGCATCTCTGCTTCTTCGCAAAAATCCTTAAGGGTTTCTACACGCACAGTATATATATAAAAGTACGAATAAATCTTCGTAACTATATGTTCTACGTCCACTGGTAATAAATCTGCTGCTGTCTGAATAGCGTTGTGTGCGATATGCGCAGCCGACACCAACTATTTGTCTGCCTAAGCCTTCTTGAAGTTTTCTAAAAACGTTACATTTACCTGAACGTTCAACCCCGCCTAAATTTGTGTTGGCATTATCAGCTCAGAAGCCAATCACTTTATCTTTAAGGTTGTGCTTTTCAAAGATGCCCATTATAGAAACGTACCTAAATCATTTCTGCGGTTTCACCAGGTAAATTCACGAGATCTAATATTTTAACGTTAATGCCAGTTGTGGGGTGAAAATATCTCACTCTGCCGTCCTTTATCAAGAAAGCCGTTAAGCCCAAAAAGTTGTTTTCGAGAGAATGGCAAAAAACGCGGGAATCGCTGTTACTTAAAAACTATTAAACTTAGGTTGATGATTCTTGGACACATTAATAGATATTTCTGTCTGCTTACCCTAAATAATCATTCATTTCCTGAAACTCTTATTAGATACTTTTAAAATTATTTTTTCTTATTTAGTTAAGCATTTCATTTAGTTATTGCATATTATTACTGTACAAAAAGGCCGCTAACTATACCGTAGCGGCTTTTTAGTGAAGTAAACTAGTTAAATTTTTAGCATCATAAAGTTGGTTAATTTTTTTGTGAAATACTAAACTAAAAAGTAGTTATGTGACTTAAATGCTTTATAGTTATGACATTTACTAAGATTAAAACTACCATAACTTTACTAAAAAAGTGGTTACGGGGGTTTAGATGCTTTTAAGCTAATTGTTGCCAATGTTGCGATGAAGTTTTGTAAAAACTTAACTACTTTACTTAACTTAAAGGTGGCTAAAAACAACTCGCTTGTGGTTAACTTCTTTATAGTTAAGCATTTATTAGGAAAAATGTGAGAAATTAAAGATGTATTCTTTTAAAAATTAAAATTATATTTCAAAAACTTTAAAGGAAAGAGGTTTTTACACAATGAAAAGGTTAATAATCAACATACTTATTAATATCTAACTAATTAAGGTCTTACAGATAATAAGATCACAATTTAGGACGGACAACTTACGAGTAATTAGTTTATTTCTACATTTGTTCTTCTCACTAAATTACTTATAAACTTATGTCAGACATTAAATGTATCTAACTCTAATTCTAATTAAAATGTAAACTAGCTTTGGACGTTGTCATTAAAAATACTTATTAATTAGAGACTCTTTTGTGACTTTGATGACCTGCATCATCATCGAGAATGGTGGGTAAATTTTGCCAGAACAACATCTTATGTTTGGGTATTATAGGTGACAACGTTTTAATTATTTTTAATTTTCTTTCTTTTTCGATCCCTTTAGGATGCGTACGAAATGTTATTCCCAATTGTGGATTTCTTAAAAACTTGTCATTTAAAAACTTTAAAGTTTTATAGTCTTCAGCTAAATTATTTTTATAATGAAGATCAAAGCTAGATCTCATGAAACAAACTTCAGTCATGTTTTTGAGATATGGTCTTGGATAAGCATTTTGAATACGGCGCTCCGATACATTATTTTGATATTTTATAAAATCTTGAGGCTGCATGGACTTCAAAATAACTTTTCCATTGTTAGCTGAGGCCACGGCGTCTTCAAAATCAGTGAAATCGTAAATTTTACTCTTTTTTTTCATCGAGAGTTCAACTTGGTGGTGGAACTGGTCGCAACTCATGAATGTATGACCTGGTTCGAAGTAGTATAATATGATACGTTCTGTGGCAATCACTTCACTGTTGACAATGTCTGCCAACATAGAAAAAAACAGCCAGTTCTTGTTCTGAGCCGTGCAATTGTCCATCCAAATGTGAACTGTTTTCACATCACGGAAACGTAGGAAAAAGTTATAATAAGCGCTCATTATGTCTTCTTGTTCTCGACCAGCGATGCCATCGTGCCAAATAGCTGCAAGCGGTTTAGAATCTGTGGTAATTTTTCCAACTGGAGCGAAGGTTTGATTGAATGCCGTGAGTCTTGGACAAAATATAACCGCTTTAAATGTTTCAAGCCTTGGCAGCATTATAACCTTCTCTAAGTCACTACTGTAATATATCTGGTCCCCATTTTTTTCTTTTGATTTATGGGAATCATATAACTGCCTTGCAGTCGTGTATTTTTCATGGTGAGCCGCCCATTCCTCGCAACGTCTGCAATCGGCTGTTATTTCTCTGCGAGCATCGTGCTGAGTATCGCGTGTGTGCAATGTATATGACTCGCATAGTTCACATTCCTCATTACCAAGACGGGCAAATGACACATTCATGGTTTTTAAATGTGTTCTATACAATTCATATCCAATAGATACGTCGGGGTGCTTTGTACAGAAATCTTTGTACATGAAGTTAATGTTTATTTCGCTTGGTAAGTACCGACGATTTGGGGCATGCTCACGGCGATAATGCGGTGCGGATGGATTGAAAGTTTCAACATGTTTAGTGATAACATCACGATCAAATTTTGGGGTTTTATTGTGTTTGCCCCGTTTGTCTATATCCTTGGTGTGGTCGAGGTAGGTAGATAGAATTTTATCATTTGTTTTTTTGAAACCCAAGGTGGTCAGAAAATTTTACAAACGGAGACCACAGTGCCATCTTTTTTCGGTAAATAAAAACATCTTCTCGGCTTTCTTTTTGGTTCAGTTACGTATTTCCTCTTTGGAAATGCTGTTACATAATGTGATCTTACAAATATTTTCCTCTCTGAGCGTGTCATGTTCCAATAAAGTCTGTGTACTTCTTCACGTTCATCAGTAGTAAAAACAGTAGAACATTTTTTAAGGCACTGGTTGTCACAGCCATTTTTAATTTGATACTGACTGTTCTGTTTTTGAATTTGCTTCTCTAATTTTCGTTGGTCTAGGCTCGTAGTATATTTTCGTCGTTTAAATAGATTGTTTGATTCTTGAGTAGGCTGTTCCGAAGCAATATGTGTTGAAACGGCATCGGCAACACAAAAGGTCGTATCGGTGGTCATACGTCGTCTCTGTAATGGCAGGCTATTTGATGTCATGGTTTCCATTGACTGACGCCGAAGGGGTTTTGTCTTCCTTTCAGCAATGAATATTGAGGTCTTTGTTGTTTTATCTTTTGTAGTTTTAGGTTTTTGGGTTTCAATATCGTCATCTGTATCGTCACTGCTTTGATCTTCTTCAGTGGGTTTGTAGTCCTTATCTTTGACAGAGTCATCAGAATCATAATCACCATTATACGTTTTTGTAGGAGATGACGTTAATTCCTGCACAGGACTATCTATTTGCACAGGTTCTGCACAAAACAATATTCCTGTCTCTTGCTGAACTTGCCTATCAACGGTTTGGGTATCGAGCGTTGGACTATCAACTGGCATTGATTCTACACAGTACAAAACTTCTGCCTCTTGCTGAGTTTCTGCTATTTCGGGTTGTGAAACATGCGATTTAAAATTTTCATTCAAAGTATGAACAACATTATCCATGTTACTAAAATGATGCGAAGTTGCTGTTGTCTGTGTCTCACAAAAGTCTTGAAAAATTTCGGACATCATAGAATAATCTCTAGCGTAGAGACTATTAATAAAATCGTGTGTGTTATTTTTATTTGCCAATTTTGTATGTATTATACCTGTGGATGATGAGTAATGTTCAGGGTGTGAACTTTGTATACCTGCACGGCAAGTCTTGTCCATGTTTGTATTTTGATCATTGGAATGCTGCTCAGGGTTTTCCAAATTCGCTAGACTCATAATATTTTTAATCCTTTGAGAGAGTCCGGATCGTCTGAAATAAGGTTATTAAACTATAGATAATAATGAGTATATTGTAGGAAATAAAGATAACAAGTTATATATTATCAATTTATATGCGAGTCGTAAGAGGCATCGAACCTGGTACGAAAATCGTTCTTTAAAAGACACTACAGAAACTTCTTCTTTAATAAAACAAGCTTTTGTTCAAATAAAAAGAGTAAAATTAGGTTTATCTATCAACATTGAGCGCGTATACAAAGTTTTGTATCAGTGCTATTAACGGTTGAGGAGTTCTCTCATGAGGAGGCAACCCTAGCTGCAGAATTAATAGTCATGTCTGTCCTAAAAATGTATTGTAAACAGAAACAAAAATGTGTGCTAAATTTCAGCCCAAGTTTCAAGATTTGACAAATCGAAATAAAAATAATGAATTACGTAATTTCTAAAACAAGGCAAGTAAAATAAAAGCGTATAATAATAATAAGATAGCAATATACTCGCCCCCTACTCACACATAGGATTTAATAACAAAGGTAAACGTAGGAATACAGACTCTAGTAGGAGTTTCTGCTTAGGTACTCCTTCGAGGTACCTACATAAACACATCAATACCTACATAAACTCATGCCTACAATGGCATGAGTTTATGTAGGTATGTATCCATTCGTAAGCAATTAATATTTTTAATCCCTAGCAGAAAAAAAAAATTGAATAAAAATCATAACAAAACCTCCCGTTAATAGGTATCTACCTAATAGGTATTGAATTTAAAAATAACAGAATCGTTGCCAAACATCTTCGCGAATCGTGACTTTGTTTTGTATTATTTAATTTAAAGATTATTTATTTGTTGGTACAATAATCAAATATTTTTTAACTTACCTCGTCAATTCGTGCCCCAACATATCGAACTTTTGGCGGGAACACGCAGCGACGTTTTAAACAACCGTACCAGTCGGCGTTCCAGGCGAAAAGATTGATTCCAACAGGATGGCGGATCGGCCGCGCCCCGCTCACCCCCGGAGTGAACGATGCGCGAGAATCGGCAAACTGCCTTTTAGCTAAGTAATGTTGCTTAGCTGCTTTGTAGCTAAGCATCATTTGAATTTTTTTTTACCGTTTAAATAAAATAAGCAAAAATTGTTTTCAAACAAAGTATTGTGAGAAATTTATAGTTTCAAATACTTAACTAAAAAGCCGTTAAAGGCGTATAACTGCAAATAAGTTAAGTTTTTTCGTTGAAACTGTTTTTTAATCTAGCTTTTGTAAACTTTTTCCTAAGAAAATGCTTAACTATAAAGCAGTTAAAGTCCTTTTGCGTCTTTATAGTCAAGAAAAATCAGATAACGTACTTTTAGTTAAGTAGAAGACCAGAAATTGATCGATATATCCGGCAGTTAAGGTTCTTTAACGTCCATTTAGCGAAAAAGTGCAGGTTAGACGCTTTTAAGTGATGGAGACATCATAAATTCTGTGACTTAACGGCCTGCAAAGTTTTTATATCTCTGGAACTATTCATATTCTAAATATGTTTCTTAGACAGAATGATAGAGAATTTTGGACTCTATCGCTTTGCATCAAAAAGTAAAAATTGACCATTTGAGGTTTAACGGCTTTCTGGTTAAAGGACGGCAGTGTAGGTACAACCTACTTCTTTTTCAATATGTTAATTAGTTCAATGAATAGTCAATCGCAATCTAGTATTGAGTATAAGCATTAGTTTAGTAAGTACTAGAAAATAAAATAGAAATAGCCTTCTGATTTCCCTTCATACTTTACACAGGCTTAGGACTGTCTACCTATGTACGTTTTTACGTGAAAATTAAATTTTAGTTCAAAATGTGTATTTCAAGTCAACACATGTTTTTTAGGTATTTAAAAATCAGTGGCTATATACAATTATTTTTGATTATATATTTTTTTTTTTATATCTGTACCTTATTTTACGCAAATAAATGATTTATTATTTATTACTCCTCATTCTGAGTTGCAACTTATGAAAAGGAGTTGAGACAGTTTCTTGGTGGTCAATCTCCTTCTTCGCTCATTGAGGGTATATCCGGCTTTAGAAAAAATCCGCTCGCACGGCACAGATGTCGCAACCAGACTTAGTCTTTTTATTACATAATTAAATAAAAGTGGATAAATATTTTTCCTGGCGTGCCACCACTTTAGTGGGTCTTCTGTGCGTTTTAGAAGCGGTTCCTGTAGATATTTATCCAGCTCTACAATTCCAGCTGCCATTGGGTTTTCGGGCATTTGTCTGGCTACCTCCTGGTCAAAATCAAACCAAATCGATGTTTCACTGGTACTGGGACCTGGTATCACCGGCTCTGATGTTGCCGTCGTTCTTGATGGGACCGAAGAAACACGTCCAATTTTCAATTTCAATTGTTGTATGGCCTTATCACATAATTTTTGGTCACGAAAGCCTTTTTGTTTGAATCGTGGATCCAAAATGGTTGACTCCGTATTCAAAACATTTATTTCAGTGTAATTAAATCGATGGCTGTGCTCCTTGTGTAAATTTTCAATTAGTGCCTTTATTTCAGGAATATCATTAATTCTATTTTGGAGTAAGTTTTTGATTTGGTGTAACATGATGCGACATATAGGTATCACTTTAGATAAAGAAACGTTTTTCTCTGCACTTATCTCAACTGTGATGTCCTAAAATAATTTTAAAACCGGCACAGCAGATTCGATTACCAACCAATCATTGTCTGTGAGTAAAAGGTCATTCCTTGTCACTGCTAAAGTCATGACAATGGCCTGTTTTGCTGAACAAAATCTTTGCAGCATGTCATATGTGGAGTTCCACCTGGCAACATCCTGTTTTAATTTGAGAAGAGGCAAATTGAGCTGTTTTTGTATCTCTGTCAGTTTATGATTCGCCTGGGAACTTCGCTTGAAGTATTCTACTATACTCTTCACTTTAGATACATAAGGGCCCAATTGTTGTAATGCCGATTGAACACACAGATTTAAGGTGTGGGCAAAGCACGGAATTTGCCGCCAATCACCCTCTCTTATGGCTGTCGTGATGTTGGCCGCGTTGTCGCTGGTTATCGCGGTAACTTTGTGCTCAATACTCCACTCTCTCATGATGCTTTTTAAGAATTCGGAGAGATTTTGGCTAGTGTGCCTGTCACTATATTCAACATAACCAAGTAAATTTGAGTGTCATCTAGTTGCATCTGCCGTTTATATTAAATAATGGGCCGTGACTGCTATAAAGCTGTCGTTATTGTCAGAAGTCCAGCCGTCAGTTGTAAGGCAAACTGCGTTCGCATTTTCTATTTTAAGATTAACTTAACATTTTCCTCTTGTTTTTTGAACATTTTTGGGATTAGTGATTCGGATAATGTTTTTCTTGTAGGTAGCTTGTAGCCCGGGCACAGCATATATATACATTTTTTAAACTCTTCATCCTCCACTAAACTAAAAGGATAATATCCCTTTGCAATCACGCGCACAAGCTGTTCGTCATAAAGTTCCGCACGACGAGGTGGCACGGATTTCATGCTGTGCGCAAATTCCCTGATGGATGGCTGAGTACGCACTGCACTGAGGGAGGTAATCCAGCGATGGAAGGTCCAGCCCCAGTGGCACTGGAAGTGACTGAATCAGTCGCTCTTGATGTCGATGTAATTGTCTCCTGTGGGGCCTCTGAGAAAAGTGACGGCTGCGATGGCTGCCTTTCAGGAACTAGGGGCACTGTGGGATGTTTGGTTTTCTAATGTCTGCCCAGGTTACCAACATTTCCACCGGATGTTGTTAAAATGTTCGCACAATACAAGCATTTCGCTTTTTTTGGTTCCACTTCATCGAAATGGTTCCACACGGCACTTCGTTTTCTTGAACCTGATGCCATTTTTAATAGTTCAACTACGTAACTCCTAAATACCTAACTAAATAACCTAACCTAATTAGCCTAATTGTTTAATATTTACACTATACTAGTCACTAATTTTATAAGTACCAAACCTAAATTAAACCTAACTGAAGAAAAAATAAAACTGCAAGTAACTGTGACACTTTGCAATAAATTAGAGACACGACCCACTGACCAAATACTACCTATTCTAAATATTAAAGCAAATTGTTTAATTTCGTTGAATTTTCTTATATTGCACTCAAATTGCACTTCACCTCTATTTGTTTACTTTGATACCTAAAGTTTTAAAAAGAAAATACATTTGACAAGATTATAATACCGAAATATTCACTAAGGACAAACAATTATAAGCCTTATGCGTCAGCAATAGAGTTAACAACTTATCGTTGGGTGTCAACTTATTGTGGTCAAAGTTACGTCATCTCGCCTTTCGCGATACGAACATTCGTATGGGTGCGAGCGAGACGGCATCGACTTCCCTAAAGTTCCATCCGAACGCCCGCCGCCCGGTCGTTCGGTGCAATTCGGCAAAATTCGGCTTGCTTGACATTCAACCAATGGCGCGCGACGAAGCTATCCGACGCCACAGATTACTAAAATACTATCGACGCGATGACCGACGAGTGAGTGAGGTGTAAAGAAAGATATACTGAACTACTGACACATTCGGATATGTAAAGATATGAAGAGTGATTGATTGAAATGGAATGATTCATATCATTTGTATCTATCACTCCTGAGTTACCCATCTCTACTAGGTTTACTTTTTTCAAAGAATGTCGTAATGTTTGAACTACTAGCTTGGCCTTTCGAATTAGCTTTGTGTTTTGTGTGTTTAGGTGCTCTTTAATGTCGGAAATACCTTTATTTGCAATAGAAATATGTGTAGAACAAATTGAGCACAGTACTTTCCAATCATATTTCCCTGTTTTCAACATAGGGTATTGGCTTTGCAATTCGCTGTTAAACACGCATTTACGCTTGGGCATTTTGATCTGAAAAGATATATATACACTGAGAAAATTCATATCATGTGAAAAATAACTACTTACTAACTTTAAACTCACTATTTTAAAGGTATAATCGTTTATTACTTTACTAGACTATAAACATAACAATAACTTCTCAATACACATCGCGACTGAGAGTCGCGGAGGATCGGAAATAAAAATAATGCGACCGTACGCGTCTTCGCGGTCCACAGCGCCTCGCCTGTGCTAGAACGCGGCGTGCGCGGGCGGCGAAGGAGGGGGCGCGCGTAGCGACAACATGGTCCCTAAAGTTGCCTACAGCTACAATTAAAACTCCGCACTACACCACGAAATTATATGAAACGGAGGAATTTCTGAGAAAAAGTTCACGGTTTTTTTCTGCAAACATATCAGTAAATAATTACATACAGATCACTCTCGGTCCGTGCGATATTCGGGCTCTTTAAGATACATTATGTATTACTCAAAGACTAAACATGTTTCCATGAAAACGTAGTTAACATACTCAAAAATGTGATCAATATACTTAATGTAAGTAAACTTATTAACTTACGTAAAAGGATGTGCCGCGCAATATCGAAGTATCGCCAACCAACTTGCGAAACACCCGCGCAATTCACTCACCTGCCTGCATGCGACTGAGGGAGTAACCCCGGCAGTTATAGCGGGTGGTGGCGCGCCGGGGGTCGTTCGGACATCAGCCGTTATCGGCTATTTTGAAGCGTAGGAGTTAGCTTGGTTGCGGTTACCAATTACGAATGAATTTTTAACTAAGATTTGTTTAGATTTATCGCTTATCTTTTAATTAATTGGGAATCCCCTGACACTAAAAGTGTCCGGGTGAAACCCGGACACTTTTAGTGTCAGGTGTCTTTTTGCCAGCCCCGCCCGGACGCTCCCCGGACGCCCTCTAAACTAGGACAAATCCGGGGAAACCCGGACGGATGGCAGCCCTACACCAACTAACTTAGTAACGACGCCGTTGAATTGGACGTAGTTTAGCAGAAAGGACTCAAGCTCAACCCACAAAAAGTCATTTTTGAGTTATCGAGGTTTTAAGTTTAGATGTGTATTGCTGCAATGATTTTGTATTTAGAATATTTTTTAACACCCTTGCTCGTAAAGCTGATGTAATTCCACCGGTTTTAAATATGTAAAGAGGGTCATAAAAAACGCGTGTGTTATCAAAGCAAATATGTAGTTAAGTTATAGTCCATACAAATTCCTTAACAGTATTATTTGCCATTTCAAAGGGGAATGCCCATCTCCCATACAAAAAAATGCCTGAAATAGACAAGAATGAAATCTACGCCAATTTATCCTTCAAATCGAACGAAACTCAATGACAATTTCAATAATCATCTAAAACTAGGGAGTAGTAGGTACATTGTTTAGAATATTTTTGCTAAAAGAGAGACATAACCTATTATGTCTCAAGATTTCTAAAGGATTGAAAAAATAATTCAACACAAATCATTTTATTACTTTATTCATCATTATACACTATTAATAACTCGATGATTTGTGTTTAACGTGTAATGTAAACAAAACCAGCAAAACATAATACAAGTTGCGGTGTTATCCATTGCTGTATACAACGTACTTCATCATTTTGCATTGACAAAGGATTACGTCTCATTCGTGTTATATCGAGATAACAATTAATGCAATGAACAGAATCCATTTTTGTAAAGAAATGGGGGACAAGTCCATAACACAAGCAGACTCGTCGTATATAGCAGGTTCAAAGTCCGTGTTCAAAAAGCCAAGTCGTCGTGTTAAGCGGATCCAATTTCAGTCCGGGTTCAAAAATAGGTATCATGTACAGATGGAACTTCAAAATCCTTAAAATATGGCCAAAGTCGTCGTAAAATATCATAAATATAAAACACAGTATCGTTATAACTCAACGTAACACAACACAAGCAAAACAATGAATTATATGTTGAAAAAATTAAACGTCATAACATTATCACAAGGTTTTGTCAAACGGTAAAGGCAAAGGACACATCTCATACTGCCTCGGATATTTTCTTTTTTGTAGTTTTAAAAAATAATTTGATTTTATGTATTTTGATTGGCATACTTAGATTATGAGATTTATAAAATATGTTATTATAATTAATTATGAAGCTACTTTACGGTTTGCTGATTGATTGTCGATGGATTGTCTAACAAAGACCACAGACGGTAGTGGTAATGTCAAATATGAGTGTTCTTGAATGTCATTGAAGAACTGTGCTACGACGGAAATCGAAATAAATACTGAAATAATAATCACCTTTATACCCTACCTAAACGAACTGAAGAATAAATTGATGAGTTGTATTTTATTCGAAATAGAATTTATCACTATTGGGAGTTGCTGTTCATTTCAGGCATTTTCCTGGCATTCCCCTTTGGAACTGATCGCCCCGCCGCACGACTCCAGCTAGTGAGCAGCGCGCTGTTGCTATTCTTTTTCTTTTTTTTTTTTTGTCGCTTAGCGCTGTTGCTATTCAAATTTCGAACTAATTCGAAAGTAGGCAGCGCTAGCTCGCTGTTAAAATGACGGGAAGCAACAATGTGCATTCACAGATTAAGTTTATTTAAAATGTTTTTTTTTCTGTTTCCTCGCAAATGTGTTAAAAAACGTCGTACGATATACGTGCGAATTGTTTATAACATGCTCGGCTCAATTACGCCCTCGCCTACGGCTCGGGCTGAAATTCCGACTCGCATGTTATAACCATCTTAACGCACTAATATCGTAATGTACTATTGAAATATTGTCACATACAGGCAAATAAACTAATATTTTTATGAGTCAAGTTGTATTACATAAACTGACGTATTTTTCGAATTATTGGGAAAAATGTGGATTTGAGTCGTTTCTGCTAAATTGATTTTAACATTATGGAGGGTTTTTTTAATTTCTCAAAAAGGATCCTTTTATAATTTGCCGTTTCACGGCACGGCACGATATTACTGTGGACGAGATAGAAGTTTTGTGGCAGTGGACGGCATGCCGTGCCGTAGGGTGATTTTATAATTCGCCGTGAAATTATTACGCTTTGCGCGTCTTCAAAGTGCAGACATATTCTCGAAGAGACAGCGACTACTTATGCTCTATTTGTTATATTTAAGACGTAAAAAAAGACATATTACTAGAAATATTGGCAACATCCGCTTTTAAAAGTAAAATATTTAGAAGGGTCATACTACACGCTATTTAATAAGCTCAAGGAAGACCCAAATAAGTTTTTCAATTATTTTCGGATGTCAACAAAATCGTTTTATTACATAATTTCTCATCTGAGTAATGATTTAAAAGCTTGCCGAACACACGTATCGCTACCTCCTGAAGAAGCACTAGCCGTCACATTGAGGTAAGTAATATGAAATTATTTTTTACTAGTTGATAAAAAAATATTTAAATAATATTATTATTATTAAATAATATTATTATTATTAAATATTATTTCCTTTATTCATTTGTAACACTTATAAATACATTTTTAAATATTTCTTTAAAAAAAAATTGAAAAACATTTAAAAATATAATATAAAAATAGGTCTCCGCCGGTATCGGGAGCATGGTCCAAGCTACCGGTGGTTAGGGCTCCAGAGACAGGAACCTCCTCACAATGCGGGCCGTATCGAGGAGAACTGCCTTCTGAATCAGGCCCTTGATCCAACCGCCTAAGGAGAGCTTCGACAGATGTTCGTCGAGGCTCTTGGCAATCAAGCCATTGGCCGTGACGACAATCGACACAATGATAGCCGAGTTTACATTCCACATGTCGACAACCTCGTGTGCCAAGTCAAGATATTTTAGTTGTTTTTCTTTCTCAGCTTTCACGAGGTTGTCGTCATGCGGGATGGTAACATCGATTATCATTGCGCGGCGCGCCGATCGGTCTATCACCACTATGTCAGGCTTATTGGCGACAATAGTCCTGTCAGTAATGATAGACCGATCCCAGTACAGCGTGACATGGTCTTTCTCGAGAACTGGGTCGGGCACATACTTGTAGTACGGTACCTCAGATTCCACAAGATTATATTTCAAGGCAAGTTGCTGATGAATAATCCTGGCTACTTGGTTGTGCCTATGCAAGTACTCGCTGTTAGCTACACGAGAACAACTAGAAATAATATGTCTGATGGACTCACCAGGACGGTGGCATGCCCGACACACGTCAACCGTCCTATCCTTCATTATATATTTCCGGTAGTTGTTCGTCAACATTACTTCGTCCATAATCGCACAGACAAAACCTTCAGTTTCCCCAAATAGGTCACCGAATCGTAGCCAGGACACGGACGCCAGAAAATCTACATCGGGCCCATGAAGAGCCTTATATTTATACGGTGCTTCATCTTCGCTGTCGTTTGGTGGACGATGAATTTGAGTATCGTGATAAATCAAGTTTGTGATGGATTGTGAAGATTCTTGAGTCAGGAACTGTTGGTAGTTTCGAGGCACTGTAGACTGGGATGTAGATGGCTGTGGGTGTTTATCATAAAAGGCGTTTGCAAAGTTTGTTTTTGGTTATTCTTTGTTGTTGGATCTTGTGTGGTTCCCTTATAATATGTCCTTTCATCGTTAGCTTTAGATTTAGATAGTGTATAAGTATCAGGGGTACTCCTTGCTTGACCGCGATTTTGTATTTTTTTTTTTAGAATTCAATATATCCATTTGTAAATCAATTTTCTCGCTCTCAGACATGTCGCTTAAATATGGAACAAAGGATACAAAGAATTTATCGTCAGGAGATGTGTCTTTCTGGCTTTTTCAATTCTTCAATTATTTGCGATTCAATATTTTCTAATTTTCTTGACGACATTGTAACTTTCTTAGTCTTCTTTTTGCTTGGTGAACGATTTGTGTCGTCATCAATATATTCATCATCAATACATTCTGTTTTATTATTTGCTGCAGAAGTACTATCTTGCCCAGTCAACGAGCTGTCAGTGTTACTAAGTGAATCTGTAGTATTTTCTTTCTGGCTGCATTTTAACAAAAATTGGAGATGATGTGCATCGCATCGACGTATGTTTTTTTAGATCCTTGCCCTGACTTTGTTTTTAGGGATTTAAGAAAGGCATCTTTTATATTAATCCACTTCGTTGTAATTTTTTCACCTAAAACAGAAAAATAGGTTAATGAATAAATGAATATTCTGTTCCAGATACCTAGCAACTGGTTCAACATTGACGAATATAAGTCTTTAAACTGACATGGTTACTAATATTAATATTGACGGATATGTACTACAATTACCGAATTGGCGTTGCGACTCTCAGCCAAATAATAAGATACGTTTGTCAGAAAATATGGATTTTATTAAAACATTGACATCTTCCAAAACCAACAAAAGAGAAGTGGCAAAATGCTCATTTTCCATTTTGCTTAGGAGCAATCGACGGGAAACATATCCGAGTACAAAATTTTCCCCATACAGGTGCATTACATTATAATTACAAAGGATATTATTCCATTGTCCTTATGGCTATATGTGACTCTGAATACAAATTTATATATGTCGATACTGGAGCATACGGAAAAGATTGTGATTCTGCCACTTTTCAGAATACATCTTTTTGGAAACTATTGAATAGTCATGATCTAGAAATACCAAACCCACAGAGTCTGCCACCAGAAAAATTGAAAGTTCCGTACAGTTTTGTCGCAGATGCAGCTTTTCCAGAAAACGAGCAAATTTTAAAATCGTATGATGGACATAATCTGAGTGTGAAACAACGAGTCTTTAATTACAGACTTTCTCGAGCGCGGCAATACGTCGAATGTGCATTCGGAATACTATGCAATAAATGGCGTATATTGCATCGACCACTAAATGTATCGAAAATGTTTAGCATGGATATAGTAAATGCCTGTGTTGTACTTCATAATATTGTCAGAGAGTATGATGGATTTTTCGCAAAAGACTACATCATTTCAAATAACCAAGACGGATTCACCAGTTTATCCTCAAGTAAAACAAAATCAACACACAAATCAGTACGTGGTGTTTTGCGAATTATTTTATTTCCAATGAAGGTTCTTTGCCCTGGCAACTACAAAATATATAAACATATTCAAAATTTTATTCAGTCAAAAATAAAAAAAATATACCTTACCAACTTGTTTCTTTTCATTCGTAGTTAATTCATCATATCCTTCGTCCAAGAACCGGAATATTTCGTTCCATGCCTTTTGTTTAACAATTTTATCTTTATAAGCTTCTAACGTTTTATCCCATAGGCGTGGTCTTGATTCAACAAGTTCCAATAAAGTCACCCATCGTATTTAAATAACGCCATTTTGCTTGTACTATTTGTGCAAAACTGAAGCGGCCGCCGCCGGCGCCGCCCTGCCATGCCACCCGCGCCTCTTGGCTACGCACGCACACATACAAATTTCTTGTACGCACACTCTACACTCTCAACAATGCCGCGACGATTTGATAGGGAGCGCAGTATGCTACGGCAACGGCACGGTAGATCGTTGCTGTTCACGGCGTGCCGTTGCCGTGGACGGTAAATTAAAAGCGTTTGCATACAAATGCATACATTTTGCGTTCCTACTTTACCGTGACGATAAAAACGTGCCGTACCGTGCCGTGCCACGGTAAATTATAAAAGCACCCAAAGGATCCAAGTAACAAAAAAATTTGAAAAAACTGATATTTAAATAAAAAATATTTATTATTTTTCAAAATACGTATTTATTCAGAAAGTACAATGTTCTTAAAATCATTCTTCCCCATCATTGTCATCAACCAGTTCCTGCTCCACCTCGAAATCTGGTTCTTCTCCGAACCCATCCACATCTTCCTCAGATTCCTTTCCTTTCAGTGACTTGTAAAAATCCAGGCAGTCTTTTGGAATAAGATGAAACATTGATTTTAAATCATCTAATTTTGCTTGTGCAATTTCTTTGCCATGAGGCCAAAGTAAAATGAAATCATCTTCAGAAATATCGAGTACTTTTTCTCTAAGTTTTTTTTCAATGTTGAGCTCTCTAACTTCTCCATTTATTTACATAAAAATGGAATGTTTGCTATTCTTTTTAATACAAATTCCTTTAGTTTTTAGCCAATTCACTTTTTCTTTCAAAACAAATGTTTTTCTTTTAAATTTTAGACGTGGACACAAAATCCTTCATCTGCATTCTGTAAACTTTAAGAGGATTCTTCTTTTTGCAACTTTTCATTACGTTAATATAATCTT
Source organism: Ochropleura plecta (assembly GCA_905475445.1). Lineage (NCBI taxonomy): Eukaryota > Metazoa > Arthropoda > Insecta > Lepidoptera > Noctuidae > Ochropleura > Ochropleura plecta. The sequence continues at coordinate 12,412,229 of FR997738.1, forward strand.
CGGCAGTATACTACTCTGTCAAGAAAGTACCGGGAAAAGATCAATAATACACAAAATGTCTGTTATTCATCCAAATTTATTTTATCACCTTCAAAGTATGCTCCTTTAGAAACGATACACTTGCGCCAACGAATAATCCATTCATCAAAATATTTTTTAAACGCTGCTTCCGGAATTGAGTTCAGTTCTCGCCGCGAATTCTCCTTTATGTCTTCTATCGATCGAAAACGGGTGCCACGAAGTGGTAATTTGAGTTTAGGTAAAAGAAAAAAGTCAGCAGGAGCCATATCTGGTGAATATGGTGGTTGCTGGATGGTATTTGTTGAGTGTTTGGTCAAAAATTCGTTCACAATGATAGCCTTGTGCGAAGGCGCATTGTCGTGGTGCAAAATCCAAGAATTTTCTTTCCACAAATCTGGCCTTTTTCGTCGAATTTGCTCTCTTAAACGCCGCATAACGCTCAAATAATATTCTTTATTTACCGTTAGACCTTCCGGTAAGAATTCAGAGCGCACAACACCGCGATAGTCAAAGAAAACAGTCAACATGACTTTGACTTTTGATCGACTTTGGCGTGGTTTTTTCGGTTTCGGTTCAGTTGGAAGGCGCCACTCCGAAGCTTGTTGACTAGTTTGCATGTCAAACTCGTAAACCCACGTCTCGTCACCAGTAACAATGCGTTTCATGAATGTTGGGTCCGAACTGACTCGTTCTAGCATGTCCTCAGCGACTTTCATGCGATTGAGTTTTTGGAGAAAATTCAGATCTTTTGGGACTAGCCGAGCAGCAACATGTTTCATACCCAAATGATTAGTTACAATGGTACGGATCGACTCGTGAGATACAGAAAGTTCGGCGGCTATCTCTCTCAGAGTTGAATGGGGATTTTCAGTCACTATTTTCTTCACTTTTGCGATGTTAACTTCAGTTGCAGGCGTTGACGGTTAAAACAAGTCGAAACACGACGGCCATGACGGAAAAAAATACGCGTCTTCACAAGTTTCGTCACTTTTTCACTGGCATATTTATTACTTTTCCAAAAACAAACACTTGCAACGTAATCTACACTTATTTCTCAGTAATTCTATATAAATCTTATAAGATTACTCACCGTTTTCTAGCTGGAAACATGGTTTTTGTCCGCACGCAAACACACGCAATAATGGCTCCAAAAGTGACAGATAGCTGAATGACGGATCACTTTATTTTTTTCAATCTTGTTCATTCCATGTATCGATATTGCCAATGGAAAATATTTTAATAGAAAGCGAATGAACTATTCTGTTCAATCAAATAAAGAACGGGTTGCAACTTGAAAATATACGTCACAGAAAAAATAGCCAATCGGTGCAAGTCACTCTCGTACACCTGGGTGTACTATTGCGCGTGGAGCACTTAACTCTCTCGTACAGCCGTAGCCGTATGTACGAGAAACACGCGAGAGGTTAAATAATATAAGAAAGAATTGAATCACGTGTTGAGAGGGAATTAGAACGTTTAGAGACAGTTGTTTTTGCCACGATCGGAATTCAATAATAGAGGTTCGTGCACGAGGGTGGACGACGGCGAAAAATATAGAAAAAAATAATTTGACAGCTGTCACAGCTGTAACAGCTGTCAAATTATTTTTTTACTGGCAAAAACTAAATTGTTGCCATTTGTCAAATGTATGCATTTAAGGGTTAGATAATTAACTAAAGGTAAACAAAACAAACATGTGACTCTGGTGTGATAAATCTTTTATATTACAATAATATTTTTTGTACGTTAATTAAACTAAATTCATTTTAAAACTGATTATTTATTTATGGATACACAAAACACATATTATGGAAAAAAATACATTCAGACGAGAGAGCACAAAGGTACTGCTTATTTCATTTAGAAATCTCTTCCAGCAGACCAACGATAGGACAGTTTGATAAGACACATAGAAAAATAAAAAAAAGTAAGCATATTTGCCATGTCCACGCTGCTTCATGTAATCGTCAATCACGCTACAAAAAACCTTAGGTTTCTTCAAACTAGCATTGAGAAAGCATGTCTTTTTGTTGTGAAAATGATTTTGAATGAATCGTCCATAATAATTGACCATCCCAAGGAAACTTTTAAGTTGAGTTACGTTTTCAGTAGGAAAACAGAACTTATTCCACTGAGGGAAAGAGACAGAGCTATACAGGGTGTCTAGCACCATCTCTTTCCCTCAATGGAATAAGTTCTGCTTTAAGACGTCATAGTAGGGTAGCAGGTCTTGGTGCGCTGGAAATGGCCTCTTAGTTTCTTGGGATCAGGCCGCAAAACAGCCCATCCTCATTAATTATGAACCCCAAATATTTTACACTGTCCTGTAAAAATCGACATTTACTTAGCTTGACCGTAAGAACCATATTACGCAATATTTCGAGTACAGCTCGCAGGTTTTTAACATGTTATAACTTATTTGCGCTCGTCACACAAATATCTTCTAAAAACACTACGCATGGTTTCTTCCATGGTTTCTTCCCCGCGCAGGGTTTCTTCCATGATCATTTAGAATTTCTCAGGGATACTGGATAAACCATAAGGTGTGCGTTTATAAACGTATATTCCCATGTGTGTCGTAATTGCCGTATACGGTTGGGAATCCTCGGTTAAAAAACATTTTTCATACGCATGTCTTAAATCATTTTTTGTAACTTGTTCCCCACCGCTAAGATTTGCAAATAATTATTAGAAATATTTAGTAATAAATCTTTATTTTCTCTCTTTACAAAGGTGCTCATTGGCATATAGGTCTAATAAATACAAATATAAGAATAACATTGTAACACATCGATACCTTAATCCGCAAACCAGCCAACTCCATTTTGCTATAGTTTACAGGAGACACTTAAAACTTTCTAGTTTTTATTTTGAATAAAATTAAAAGAAACTAAAAGTCCCGTTGGTGCATTATATCACAAAGTTTAATATTTTACTAGGTTTATTACTTAATAACTCTTCATTCGCAAATTAAAGCGTTATTTTGGAGTTGGCCCTTTTGCAAAGCTTTTAAACACTGAAAACATAGCAATTTGTAGTTATCTGATTTTACTGCATTAGGTAAGTAATAAAAAGGTGGTTTTCTTTAAAATAATATTTACAGAGACAGTCTCTGTGAGAGTCCATACTAGAATACCCTGTGTGACGGATCCCTAGGCTCTCACCTCGAAATAGAATTAAATATGGTTAACATACAATGACCTTGTAGTCACCACAAATACGTATACTCCCATTTGCTTTAATAACAGGTACGATTGGAGTCCGGTAGTCGGAATAATCTACGCGAAGATCTCTTATGTGCAAAGTTTTTTACATCATAAATAATGTATTGTCTAACTTTTTATTTAATGTACAACATGATTACTAAAAATTATGAAATTATTTTATACTACCTAACTTATAAATAAACTAGCTTTTGCCCGCGGCTTCGCTCGCGTTAAATTCGGGGTAACACATTTCCCCTTGCGCCTTATTGATTTGTAATAGCAACGCTAAGTTTTCCCTTTTCTTCCCTCTTTCTCCCTCACATCCCACTTTTTTTTTAAATTAGCCTATGTCCGTCTCCTGGTTCCCAACTATCTCTGTACCAAAATTCATCAAAATCGGTTTAGCCATTAAAGCGTGAAGAGGTAACAAACAAACTCACTTTCGCTTTTATAATATTAGTAAGGATTAAAAATAGCGTCAAAAAATTCGTTCTCAACGCAATGTCCCAAAGAGACTGGCCGCGTTGCCACGTTGTATGGCAACGCTAAGCCTCTGGCCAAAGTAAAAGCCAGCCCTTGGGTCACGGGAAGCTCAACCAAACTTTTGAAATTTCCTTAAAAAGGCTGTGAGCACAAGGACTCCACGGTCCCAGAGTTTCTTTCAACCCCAAACGACTCGAAAATATAGTTACCAATAAGGTAATATTTACGCCGCTTGAGGTTCTCTGCAGCCGCAGCGTAGCACAATTCAACTTTATGAGAAAATCGATAAAAACCGTCTACTGAAAAAAATATAATAAAACCAATTATAAAAAAAATATTGTTACCAGCTATATGATTTCCTGCTTTTAATTTTGCTAGTGTTAGATGAAATTAAAAGGAGCATTATAGTTAAAAGAAAAAAAAAACTGTTTTAGTTAGCTCTACTTACCACATCAGAGCTTTTGAAAAAAAGGCCTATAAAATAAAAACTACCTACTATTTCTAATAAAAATAAAACTATATCTTTCTTAGAAAACACTAATTAGTTCATGATAAGAGTAGAATCAAAAAAAAAATCACAAATCGAAGTTGGACATAATTATGCATTAAATACCCGGATTAAAATTAAAACGTATGATAATTCTGATCTATTACCGTTTTCAGTTCCTGTAAATGTTTAAATTTGCTCTCAGAATTTTTTAACGGAGACCTGAACAATCAGTTCGGAGATACCAAACCGTTTCTTTGGCTGTTTCTTCGCTGTGGAAGTACGATAAATATTTAAGACCTGTCTACCACAACAGGTTTTAGGTTCGATTCTATCTATTCAAAATTAAGAAAGACATCATAGTGAATGGATTTGACATTATAGGGCTTTTATGGTCGAGCTTGTCTTAAACGGGTGATGTAATCACTGGGAGCGAATATTGATGGTTTTATGTATTGCTCAATAGTGGAGTGAACACTATCCACATCCATCATAGTGTGCTCGCTTTCCAGGTAAAGCTGTTCGATACAAATTATCCTTCTTTACGCTAAATCGCTCAGGGGCCTTAGTCTGCTATTACAATAGTGTCAGAATGGTCGATCACTGATCGCATAATGGTTGATTTTGACATCTACTACATACTAAACTTGTCAAAATCAACCATTATGCGATCAGTGATCGACCGTTCTGACACCATTGTAATAGCAGACTAAGGCCCCTGGGCACTTGACAAAATTGTGTCTGTTATTGACCCAGTCCTCGGAAGTGAACGGTTCAACTGCGTAATCGCTACTGACAGGGTAGTCTTGTGCAGTCTGCAGTGTTGACGTTACTGGTGAATTTGGTGCCGACTCCCATGATATAAGGATTAGAGTAACGTGTGTGTCTTGGTGTGTGTGTCTTGGTAATGGCATAATTTGAATCTATATGTTTTCGGTGTTCCCCCTGATCCGATTTTACCTTATGTGTAACCGCACCAGTGCGCTTTGATACTAGATTAGCCGATGTAGCGGTCCCCATCAGAAAAACTTCAATCCACTTGGAGTGGAAGTCTAGTATCAAAAAGTAATATTTACCTTGGTACCGTAAAAAATCGACATGAAGCCTCGTCCAAGGTTCCGAAGGCCATACATACGGTACTGGAATGTGTCGCGGCGGCGTGTCCAGCTGCGTCCGGCAGGTGGCGCAGGCGGTCCCGCGCGCTACGATGTCGGCGTCCAGGCGCGGCCACCACACGTAGCTGGGCGCAATGCTCTTCATGCGCACGACAATAAGGCTCCGTAATATGAAATGCCTACCAAAGAGATATTGATGGCGCCTCGTGACTCCGTACACAATGGCCAGCGCCTCTTGGGCGCAGCACACGAGGCGCTCAGCTATTTCTGATCTTTTAGGTTCCAGATGGTTTTTTATAATCTCCACTAACGCCGTAAAGGTTTTATCCTCCGGATCGTTTGGAACACACAGATCACACATCAATCGGTAAGTCGGCGTTTCGACATGCGTCACCAACGTGGTCACGCGGTTATCTTTTATGTCGTTTAACAAAATGAATTGTTCCACTAAACTGGTAAAAATATGCTGGCCAGTTATCACCTCCATCCAGATCAAATACGTGTATTTTATCGATTGGCATCTTGATATTTTACCGTTTTTTATTATTACTCGTCGCCACTGTGGAATATCGATGCGAATACAAAGACAGTTTATGAGAGACTGATTTATTATTCTTTTACCCACACATCACAATATAATACAAATAAATAAAGAAAATATTGCTCCCGTAAGCAAAAAAAGAAAAGACATCGCTGTTGAAAGTATTAAAGAAAATTGTTTAAAACTTGTGACGGTCCTTTGTGCAGACCTTTTCAATTAATTGAAGACAAGGCTTTTCAAAATATTATTTGTTTGGCAATACATGATAAGGACCAAATTAATTCAATAAATATTTCAAATACATATTAAATCGATGATTGCTGACAAAGCATATGAAATAAAAATAAAAATATCAAAAGAATTAAGAAGTAAACTCATATGTTTAAAATTAGATTCAGTGACTTATTTAGACCGTGCATTTGTCGGTATAAATGGGCAATATGTTAAAAACGGCATTATAAACATACGTACTTTATCCACAGAGGAAGTCTACAAAAGTCAAAACATGAGAATTTTTAAAAGAAACTGTATTGAATATTTTAGATCAATATAGAAAAGAACTCTCGCAAATATATTGCATAACTACAGATAATGGAAGAAATTTCAAAAAAATGTTTTCTCATTGGTGGTTCATATGATTTTATTAAAATAGATGGAGACCTACACAATACCATAGAATCAGAGGATGAAATGAGTGGAGACGACATTTCAGATACAGAAAATACATTAATTTCAAACACTGAAGTACAATTTGATAACCTAAATGAGCACAGTGAATCTTCTTTTAAACTAAGAACTATGCTTTGCGCGGCCCACACGCTGCAATTGACTATAAAATATGGTTTACTAGCAAATTCAGATGTTCAACATGTGCTGCATAATGCCCGAGCGATTGTCAAGATATTAAGAACGCCAACAATTAGAAATGTCTTAAGGCAAACAAATTAAAAAAAGTCAATACTAGATTGTCCTACTCGATGGTCTTCAACATATAACATGTTGGTAAGATTAGTAACTTTAAAATCTGTTTGTTTTGATGACTCCAATATGACCAGACTAAATGAGTCAAACTGGGAAATAATAAATGACCTAGGAAATTGTTTGAAACCACTTTATGACACCACTATGACATTGCAGAAAGAAAAGCTGACTCTTGGTGATTTTTTTATACAGTGGCTGACCTGCAAAGGCCATTTAGAGGCGTGCCACACACAAATAAGCCAACCAATCTTGCAATGCATGCGAGCAACAGCATTGCAAAGAGGTTTAGAGCGTCAGCATGATAGCAGAACAATGGATATTGCTTTAAAAGAAGTTAGGAAACTCCCAAGGCTACCGAGTACAGAAAACATTCTCCAATACTGGAATAATAAATCCACATCCGAATTATCGGAGCTAGCGCTATGCGTACTGGCAGCTCCGGCGCCGCAAGTCTCCGTCCGTCGAGAGAACCTTTTCTGCAGTGAAATTTATTTTATCACCCCTGCGATCAAACTTGAGTCGAAGTACTCTAGTACAATACTCTTGAACTCGTTACAATCAAAGGCTTTTCCATGATCGCTAATAATTCTGTTTGGCAAACCAAACGTTTTTATAAACAGGTCTAGAGTCTTAAGAACATTAGCACAACTAGTATATCGCACGGCCACGATCAACATAAACTTAAAGTAAATGAATCTATGATAGCGAAAATATAAATCTCCCCAGAGGGACTCTTGCATACTACTACTACTCTTGCGTCAGCGTAGCAAACTACGCTGACGCCGCTGGGACTCCCTCGATCTGGCTCAGGGAGGGTCGCACCAGGCGGCGGCCGACATAATGACACGCGGGGTTGCGATAGTCGCGGAGAGGATCCGGCTACTGGGTGTCGAGGTGGCATTGCACAAATCCGAGGCCATGGTCTTTCATGGTCGCGGGAATACGCCACCGTCGGGATCCCAGCTGACGGTAGGAGGGGTTCGCATGGGCGTCGCGTCGGGTCGACGATGAAGTACCTAGGAATTGTCCTCAACAGCCGGTGGAATTTCATGGAGCACTTCCGACGTTTAGCTCCCAAACTCGAGCGGGCCGGGGCTGCATTCAAGCGGCTCCTGCCCAATCTGAGGGGGCCAAACGCCTCCTGCCGTAGGGTCTATGCAGGAGTCATACGGTCCATGGCCCTTTACGAGGCCCCGGTATGGGCGTGTTCTTTAGGGCGCGCGTATACGTCGTCAGATTAGTGTTCTGAATGTTTATGTTACGGGCAAAAACTTTGTTGCAGTATGAGAGACCAACTATAGAAATAACAAGTTTGGTGGAAGTCAAGCCTATTTATGATTAATTAATGTATGATGATATTTCTATTAACAAAGTCACAATTTATCTATTTACATGGCATTAGCATTAAGGGGGAACCCTCCACAATGCAAATGTATCTATAAATATAAGCTGTATGTGGCAAATTAAATATCAATTATAAAATAAAAACTTTCATGCGTAGAATTTTTCTGGATAGCCAAAAATATTTGAAAAAAATAGACCGCGCCAAACTTTGTGACCGCCTTGAGTATAGTCGCGAGTTCGAACTTGTGCATAGTACAGTCGAGTGGGCAATACGTAATCAACCAAACAATTTTCGTTTTTTAACATTTTCAATACTTTAATGTCAATTTATTTTTATTTGTTGATTATAAAGTTCGTATTTATTTTATTTTATTTACTATACAATGTATGTTTTATTTGTAAAACATATATGTTAGGTAATAATAGGATAATGTAAATAAAAAACCTTAATATAAGTAAAAACTATATTCAACAAGGGGGCCACACCTTCCATAAAAACATCTCTCTTACTAGTGGATGGTTCCGAATCCGAATCACTCTTTTCCCAACAAAATATCCAATTTTTCTTCATCTGATTCACTATCGCTCAAGTGAATTATTATTTTTTCAGTTAGGTCATCTATGATGACATCACTTTTCTTATATTCTTCCTCAATATTAATAACTTTGTCGCATAGTGCAGTCCACTCCTGTTCACCCATGCTATTTACTTATTCCTCCACTAGTTTCATAATATTAGTTATATTATTTGTGACTTTTTTTTTCGCCACGTAACCTTTTATGGATGCCGAAGCCATTTCTTTGGGGTTCAAGTCCTGAAGGTAAGGTGGAAGCCGTAATATTGTGTGATTGTGTTCTTCTAAAATTTTATCAATATTTTTTTTTAATTTTTCTTTATGTATAGAAATTAATTTATACAGTTCTGGTTTCAGCATGTCAGAACTGCAAGGGATATTTTTTGCCCTAAGCCATGCCACCATTTCTGCTTTTTTGCTATTTGACGTCGGCGCTGCATCCTGTAATTTGTTATGATAGGGTGCATTATCTATCACCATCACCGATCTCGGTGGGATATTCGGCAAAAGTTGTGTGCTTATCCATTCTTCATAATTATTATAATTCATATTATCATGGTAATCTCCGGTTTTCGTACCTGCTTTAAACATCAAAAAGCCGTTGGGTACAAATCCTGATTTGGATCCAACATGTACAATGACGACACTTTGACCTTTTGATATATATTTTTTTAAACCTTAAGTGCTACCATCAATGATAACTTATAATATAATTATTATTACTTTTTAAGTCAAAATTCAGACGCAAAGCGCCGTCATTCCATCCTCGCCGACAAGGCCCGTCGCGAAGTCCCGGTAACTGCCCCACCCGTCCCTTGCAAGAGCCAGCCCGCGATGCTGAGTTAGTAAGTCTAAATCAGTCCTAAAATAGATCAATAGATCACTCAGATCCAGCCTGTCCCTTGCTGTCCCTCAGCGACGCCCTAAGCCAAGGCTCGTACCCCACAGGGGGTGCCCTTAGCGTGTAGTCGCTTATTTTGTCAGTTTTTACAGGATTAGCCCGGTTAAGCAGACGACAACCAAAAAAAAAAAGTCATTCTTAACTCATATAACCAAAATTTTGAAATCGGTCACTTTCGTTCTCAGCGTGCGATATAATTGGTTGTTAGAATACTCACCGCAAAGATTTTTTTCACATTTGTCTTCTGCAAATACTGATTGAGAATCAAACGAATAATCTGATCCATATGAACTAAAATTGCAACAGTCAATTATCTATATCTTGATTTTTCTGTTGTCTGCTTGACATCTTGGATAAGTGTAAAATCTCCAACGATGTATGTACATACAAACGTGCGACAACAGACTACACTCGAGCGAGTAAGGCGCGTCGCCCACACGACATTTGTAAAGAAAACCTCGTTGCGGCGTGCCTATTATGTGCCTGCGCCTCAACTGCACCGCGACTGTTGATCTTGTGGGCGTCGCGCCTAATGCGACCGCGCCTCGACTGCGCCTCGAATGTTGGACGTGTGGGCGACGCGCCTAACAAAAAGCCGCGTGTGACGTTCGTTCACATCGGAGTGACGTCACGGATGTCAAACAGCCCTAAGCACTTTTTGATCTTCTCGCGATTAAATATTAATACCACAGTAATACTAGCAAAGTTGTTTGTGTAAATACTTGTATACGTAAAACTTACAAGTGGAATTGCTGCCTAAAGTTGTTGTGCGTGTTAATGCCAAATATCTCAAAATAAATAAACAGTGAACACCAGTGTAGGCAAAAGTACCCGTAACCCACAGTAAATAAACTGTAACTTTTTCCGAAAGGGAAACAAACTTGTGACTTAATATCACTGTGTGCGGTTCTTAATTCTGTCGCTGTGCTCAACCTATGGTGTTTATCTGTAGCATAACACCGTAGAAAACTCATATAAACACATAGTGACCGTGATTGAGACCAAGCTAGCTCAGCTCCAGATGTCGCAGTCGTCAGATGTGGACGAACTCGTTCTGGTACTACCGTACCAGTTACTCTTTTTGTTGATACTGATCAAATCATTATTTTTGTCGTATCTCCATATTTCAATCTTGTTCTCTTTTAGAGCATTATCCAGACCGTTTTTGAAAGCCAGTATAGTACATTTGACTTCGACTATTGTGTCTTGGCCTATCAAACCATCCGGCGTGGCGCCAATATAAGGATATTCGTGGTCTACGAATAAACCGCAGGGCTTAATAATAATGCTTTCTTGAACAGCGAGTAGCTGCAAAGTGAGTTGTTCATTTTCTACGCCATGTGCAATTACAGTTACATTGCTGAGGTTGGATCTATATAAAATGTTTTGCACTTACTTCGCTTTGCTGGTATTTTCTCTGCTTTTTACCACTATCCCGAATTTTGATGCTTTTATCATATTTTTTCTCAGATCTAGCCAATCACTGCTATCCCTCTGATTTATTGTAGACTTTGGATCTTATCTACATCGGCTGTTAACAGTTTTAAATGGTTAAGAAACATTTCTTTGGCTGTATCTAATTCATCTGGTGTCATATCAGGAGAACTCTGAGAACCGTAGTCATGTAAATCTTTTTTGTCTTTTTTAGTGCTCTGTTTTTTCTGTGAGGGTTTTCTTTGTTGAATATCGTTTTCTTCAGTCGTAGTGAAGAACGACGACTGAAGAACTTTTTTGGGACTTTGCCCTAAAATTTTCTTTTGAAGAGTATGTCTAGGATAAGGATTATTGAATGACAAGACTGCAGCAGAACATCGTGCACGATAATCTCGAAGAAGTGAGAAAATTATTCTCTTCACCACTACTGTCTTTGCCACTGCACTATTAAAACACTCTGCCAAATTGGTATCTACATCCTCAAGCAGGCTTTTTGACTTTGGCAAGATTGATTGAATTATAGATTTTTATTCGAAACTAGAAACGTGGTTTGCTCTATTTCATTGATTTTCTGTGAAATTTTGTTTTTCAAACAGTAAAATTCTTTGCATTTTTCGTGGTTCCCCATAAGGATGATGAATGCCTATAAAGGCCTAAAATAAGAGGTACTGGCTCATGTCAGGGTGGACGAGCATGGCAGCTCGAATAACAGGATGGTACCTTCTTGTTGCAGGAATACATATTCGCCCGAGGACGGGCCATTGTCAGTCCGGCCGTGAAGGCGCGAATCGATTGAAGCGAAGAGATTGAAAACCCTATTTTGATTTGACGAGAGGGACAACACAGTTGTCACTCTGGCGGAACGTCGAAGAACCGTCAGTCAACCACCGCACCGTACTGAGACAGTTTTGGATGGAACGATAGCGTGGACTAGACGGTTACGACGGATCGCTTACGTCCCAAATCGAAATCCATTTTCATCTGAGTTAAATTAAGTGATTATTGTAATTTAAGTTGTGGATCGTGATTATATGGCTGCTAATCGAAAACCTGTCTACTTACTTCTAAGATACCTAGTGCGATTACCCACTTTAAGTTCGTGATTCTGATACAGGTACCCAACGTGCCTTTATATCTATACAAAGTATCAACAAAGTAAACAGTTATGGAGCGAATGCGTAATAAACGGAACATGTCCTCTCTTAGCAACGGCTAGCTGCAGACCACAGAGTACATTTTAACTGCAGACTGGGCGTGGACTGGCACAAATATACGACAATAGTGCATCGATAGAATAAAAATAAGGCCGAAAATATTTAGGCGTTTGATTTTATTTCAGTATTCAGTCATTTAGCAGTTTTATTTGAATGTTTAAAAAATTACACGTCTGTGTTTTAAAAGTTTTAGATATGTCTTTAGTCTATGAAATTTCTTTTGTTATAGAGATAAAAAATATGATGATTGTCGCTGAAAAAAATTGTTTTGTGGTCTTTGTAAACTATTTTTGTTATTTTATTAAATTATTCTTTTCTTTATGTATTTGACTAGACGCTGTATTTTTTTTTGTCTTGTGGTATGTGTTATGTACGGTATAATTGTATCGCCTAATAAGTACCTATACGTTGTGAGGGTATGTCGATCTACTTTTATATTAAACGCATTAAATCTCCGTGTTTCATTGTCACGAACATAACAGTAACGTACAGATACGGCTAACATTGCGACGAAAATCTAGACGTTTTACAAAGGACGCTATACGCTTTGTACAGAGCATTAATAACGAACAATTGTGATTTGGTTTTTGTACTAAAAATCAAAGTTGATTGCTAATTATTTACATAAGCCTGGTATCCTGATCATGTATGTTAAAGATTTACTATGAAACTGCATATACCAAACAGTGGTAAGCAACGGCTGAGCCTGGCCTGGTTCCAGGACTTAGGTGGACCACTAATTGAACATAATGATTTTATTTATATTTTTGTCACCATACAGATTTTATGTAGGGGAGACTGAGGACACTTGATCCCTTTAGGAGACATGGTACACGAGCATTATGAATTAACGAAGCGTATTAGATTTATTTAAAGTAGCAACACTGAGCTTCCGTTGCTACCAACTTAAGAATATAAAACTCATATGTCAATATTCCGTTAACTTTGCAAATGGCGCACGAGTGTTGTTTACGAGCGAGCGAAACTAGAATCGGTAAGTTTTTGTTTTTTTTTTTTTATTATAAAAATTTGTGTATTAGGGATCTGCTGAGATAGAATAATTACTGTGTATATTACATATTTTCATAATAATCAGTTGTGAGTAGGGAGGGTACGTATTTACGCGACCACGTTTTTGTACCAGGTTTTTGCTTCCAAGTACGTACACCAGGTACCGACCCGAAAGACTTGCAAGACTTGAAAGTATTTTATACGGCTACTCGGACTCTCCGTCGTGCGTCGTCGGGGCTCGACACTCGCCGGACCCGAGCGTGGCTTCGGATTCGGACGTCGCGCTTCGGCCCGTTTCGGCCGCGTTCGGGTCTAGAGCAGCACGCGCTCTTTGCACTAAGAAATGATACATCGTTCTCGCTCGTACTTTTCACTCTAAAGATGCTATTTGATTTTTATTTTTAACCTTGAACTCTGTTGTAAACTGCAATAATAGTAACGGTACTTGGTACGACATTATAACAAGAGTCGTAAGATGCATAATCGCGCGTCAGTCAATAACTAAGGCTTTACAGCGCTCCGAAGTGAGTAGATACTATTTTTCAATATCATCATGATGTGTCATCATCAGTTATTGTTTTTTTTTATACTTTGTTATTATAATTTTTTTATTTATAAATTTTGCAATATTATTAAAAAATAGCCGATCAGATACTGAGCCGCAGCCTGGTCCATCGAAACGACTGAGGACGGAGTAGTTCTAATTTAAAAAATCACCGTGGATTATGCCTATTGGGGATACCACGTAAAAAAAACGCGCCTCTAGACTCACCTCGTGGGTGGTGAGGAAAAGAGTCAATAATTAATTATTAATAATATTGCAAAATTTGTATTAAAAAATAACAATAAATGATGACACATTATTAATACACACGTATAATATAGGTTTAGTTAAGAGTACTGAAAAATAGTACCCACTTCGGAGCGCTGTAAAACCTTAGCTATTGACTTACTGAAAAAATTATGCGAATAAAAGTTGTTCCTCAAAAAACGATCTACAAAATCAGATATAATTTTTTCGTAAAATGATAAAAAAAGTTATATCGAAAAATATATTTTTTTTCTGGAATTTCTGAAGATTTTCGCTTATAACTTTTTTATTTATAGTTCTACGACAAAAAGTTACTGGACCAAAAATGTAGAAAATTTTATTTGCAACAAAAAATGTTAACAATTTTATTTTGTCAAATAAATAGTTTAAGATATATATCGTAAAAACCAATTCAACCACTATTTTCAAGATGGCGGCCGCGGGACAAGGGTGGCGACCCCACAAACTTGGTTTTAGTTTTACACTGACCCCCTTAATTAATAATCATTTAAAATCGTTATTTTCGTTTCAACCTCTTGCCAAGGAATCCCACAAAGCATTGCGTTATATGATTGACTATTTTAATCGAAATTTACGAGCTCTTAGTACATTAAATGAACCGACTGATGCGTGGGATACATTGATTATTTTTATGATGACAAGCAAACTAGATGGCGCCACATGTCGCAAATGGGAGGAGCACAGAAATTCTTTGTCCGATTCGCCTACTCTTGATGATTTTTATTCATTTTTGCGGAATCGTGCGGATGTTTTGGAAACTGTAGAATTCAATAAGGTTGATACTTCTAAATCTGAAAAAACTTCTCATGGCAAGGAACATAAAGTCACTAAATCTTTTGTTGCGTCAAATGAAAAGACAAGTAGTAAGTCGTGCGTTATATGTAATAAAGATCACTTCTTGCATGAGTGTGACAAGTTTAAAAATATGAGCCTGGAAAAGAGATCGAGTGAAATGGCCAGATTGAAACTGTGCTTGAACTGTCTCCGGTCAGGCCATCGTTCTTCTCGTTGTTTTAAGAAAGGCTGTCAGCACTGTAATTCAAAGCATAATACGCTATTACATGCACAATCTGTAGATAAAAATAATGAGTCCAGTAACTTACCGGGTAGCTCTCAAGGTGATAGCTATAATAACAAGGTGTCCCTGTCTGCCGTAATGCCTGGCCAAGTGTTATTGTGTACTGCTCAATTAGAGATTTTAGAACCAATGTCGAATAAAACTTATACCGTTAAGGCGCTTCTGGATAGCGGTAGTCAATCATCTTTTGTATCGGAAACTCTGCAAAGAAAATTGAACTTACCTGTCTCTGAGATTGCTCCGATTAACATATTGGGTATTAACAAAAATGTAAATGCTACTGCACAACAATGTAACTTTAGAATAAAATCTCGAATTAATTCGTTTCAGTTGACAGTATCATGTCTTATTATACCACAAATTACAAGTAAATTGCCTGGTGTTGAAATAAACACTTCGAAGCTAAATTTACCTGCTGACATCGAGCTGGCTGACCCGAGTTTCTTCAGTCCCTCCGATATTCATGTATTACTGGGGGTAGATGTGTTCTGGGAGATCGTGCATGGTCGTCAGATAAGACTCGGGCGAAATAAGCCTACTCTTCAGGAATCTAAGTTAGGCTGGTTGATATCTGGCCCAATTGGTAGGAGTTCTGGATCCCATAATAAAGCTTGTCATTTTTCACAAAATATTGAAGCTTCGTTGTCTAGATTTTGGGACATTGAGGAACTACCTCCAGTTAAAAAATATTTCTCAAAGGTCGAACATTTCTGTGAAGGTCATTTTCTAGAAAATATACAATGTACTAAAGAAGGCCGTTTCTCAGTCAAAATTCCTTTGAGTGAGTCACCTGAAGGGTCTTTGGGTGATTCTTATAATATAGCTAAACATCGTTTCCTTAGTTTAGAGAAAAAACTTAATAAATCACCACTTCTTAAGGAAGAGTATAAAAATTTCATTCATGAATATGAACGATTGGGTCATTTATCACCCATCAATCGTCCTGTCTTTGGTTATTATCTGCCGCATCATGCTGTGATACGTGATCATAGTGAGACCACACGTTTGCGCGTAGTTTTCGATGCGTCGTGTAAAACTACTAGTGGTAAGTCTTTTAATGACATTCAGCTCGTAGGGCCGGTGGTGCAGGATGATTTATTTTCAATTCTGTTGCGCTTCCGGCAAAATGCGTTTGTCGTTACTGGTGACATTGAAAAAATGTACCGACAAATTGAAGTGGACGAATCACAGCGCCACTTGCAGTTAATAGTTTGGAGGGACAATGTAGATCAGCCACTCAAGGTTATGCAGCTGAATACAATAACTTATGGAACAGCCTCGGCTCCATTCCTAAGTACGCGATGTTTGTTAATGTTGTCAGAAGAATATATAAATAACCCGGATGTTGCTAATATTATTCAACACGATTTTTATATAGATGATTTAAATACGGGTTCAAATTCTAGAAAGGAGTTACAGCAGAACTTGAAAGAAGTGATTTGTAAACTTTCCGAAGCTGTTTGCCGTTGCGCAAATTTCGTACTAATGTACCTGATATTTTCGATGATGTTCCTATAACTAATCAAAACCAAGATTTCTGTAAAGAATCTACGGTCTTAAGGTTAAAATGGTCTCCTCAAACTCATAATCTACGTTTTTGTTCTACACTCGAGAGTGATCCAAAGGTGACCAAACGGAATATTCTGTCGACTTCGTCAAAATTATTTGATCCTCTTGGTCTGTTGTCGGCCACTATAATCATTCCTAAAATATTGATTCAGAAATTGTGGTTGCTAAAAAACGGCTGGGATGACCCTATTCCAGATAATATTTCTACTGAATGGCAGGAATTTCTTTCAAATCTGCACTCTTTATCAACTTTCGAAGTTCCTAGGCACGTCGTTTGTGAGGCCCCAATCAATATAGAAATACATTGTTTTTCGGATGCTTCGCAAATGGCTTACGGTGCATGTTTATATCTTAGGTCTGTCGATAAGATAGGAAACGTTACTGTGCATCTTTTCTGTGCCAAGGCAAAGGTAGCCCCGTTGAAGCCAGAACTAACAATACCTCGGCTGGAGTTAATGGGCGCTTTATTGGGAGCTCGACTACTTACTAAAGTTGTGCAGTCGTTACGTCTTAAGAGTTTCGATATTTCTCGTTGTATTCTGTGGACTGACTCGACTATAGTTTTAGGATGGATTACTTCAGAACCAAAGACACTAAAAACTTTCGTGTGTAACCGTATAGGAGAGATTCGCGAACTTACCTCGAAATACGAGTGGCGGCATGTACCTACCAAGGACAATCCAGCTGACCTTGCGTCTCGAGGTGCTTGCGTATTAGGTGTTGCGGTTGAACTCAACCGCAACACCTAATAGGAAATAAATTGTGGTGGCATGGTGCGCCTTTTTTAACGCAGCCTGAGGAGGAATGGCCAGTACACAATGTGGTTCATACGATACTACCTGAAACAAAGGTCAGTCTGACTGTACAAAGCGAAGATAATTCTAGTTTCAACCTGTTTCTTACTTGTTCTAACCTTTATAAAATGCAAAGAGTTTTGGCGTATTGCGATTTAAAGAAAATTGCAAATCCAAAACAAATAAAATTAAGGGTAATTTAACAATTAGTGAATTGAGGACGTCATTATCTATGTTGGGCAAAATGTCACAGCGAGAATCATTTAAACAAGAAATTCATTCTTTAGAGAAAATGGGATATATTAATCGTAAATCGAGAATCTCGTCTTTAAATCCGTTTCTAGACGACGATAAGGTCTTACGTGTCGGAGGTCGCATTCAAAGGGCACTTGTACCCTATAGGGTAGGAAGGGGGAATACCGCTCAGCGGGCAATGCCGCTCACCTCTGTATCTCTGTCAAAATAGTACCTACAATGACGCCATGTCGTATGAAGGGCGCGGGGCGGGGGCCTCTAACGAACAGCGATGCGAGCGGTCAGTCAGCCCGCGTCATGCGACAGTGAAGTACGTTTCTTTGTTTGGGACCGCGCTGATCTAATTTTTCGTCCAGTGTTTTTTGTCGGTAAGTCTAATACTTTAATGCTTTTTTAATTGTCAATGTTTCGTTTCAGAGTTAAACTATTCTATTTTATGATAATGTTATGAATCTTCACCAATCGTGTATATTTTTTTAAAGATTTCAAATTATTTACCTAACAACCATTTGGGGCTATACCGCTCACCTGAGCGCCATTACCCCTTAGTTACTTATTTTTTTTATTGTTGTAGGTATGCCACGAAATCGTCAAAGGACCACCGCTAAAGCGGCTTGGACTGAAGAAAACCTTCAATCGGCTAAAACTGCGATTGAAGGGGGTTCTTCAATAAGAAAAGCCGCAAAGCAATTTAACATACCATTTAGTACTTTAAAAGATCGTTTAAAAAATGAAAACATGGGTAGTCCAAGGCTAGGTCGCAAGCCCGTTTTTACCCAACAACAAGAAAATAAAATTGCAGAACAGGTCAAGTTGCTCGGTTCGCTGTACTATGGACTCAATTTCGCAGATTTGCGTAAACTTGTTTATAAATATGCTGAGCTCAACAATATCAAAAACAATTTTGATCAAAACAGCCAAACAGCTGGATTGGATTGGGTACACGGCTTTATTATTTATTTATTTTAAAGGCATCAAACCCAATACAAAAACACAAATACAAATTAAAATACTTATAAAATACATAAAAAAAAAAATATAACCATTCTGAATACAAATTACATAATTAAATTGAATATGACATTAAACAAACAAACAATACCTATTTTCGATTTGAACTCCGGTGGACTTTGAGCCAATGCATTCGGATCGGACTGTTCCAATCCTCACCCACGACCCTCAGCAGGTGATTGGTCGATTTTCGGAGGATGCTGCTGAACGAAGCTATTCGCGAACGAATAACGGCATAAAAGTCCGGCACTCTCGCTTCAGCGAACATGCTCGACGCACTACAGTACCGAGGAAACTTCATCAAAATGCGGTACGCATCGTTATATTGCACACGCATGGTACTTAATGAAGACCTTTTAAACTTTGTCCAAAGCTGGCATGTGTAAAAACATAGACAATATGCACGGAACAATGTCTTTTTAACGCACGTGCTACAGCGTGAAAATCTGCGCGCAAGCATATTGCACCGAATCGAGAGTGCCCGTCTTTCCCGTTCTATGTCGGCATCATCTGTGAGATCGTCAGTGAGGACGTGGCCCAGATATCGAAACGTTCGTACAACCCTTACTGGTGAACCATAAATTTTAACTTCCGGGACTTTCTCCGGTCCCTTTCCAGCCCTAAATACTAACATCTCTGTTTTCCCGACATTATAAACCATGCCATGAGAGTTAGCATAACGCTCACATATGGCTACAAGCTGCCTAAGGGCCCTTATTGAGGGGCTCAAGAGGACCATGTCATCGGCGTAGCTAATATTGTTAAAGCATACGCCGCCTATGTGACAACCAACACCTGCCTTATTCAACTCCCCAATAAGGTCATTCATATAAATATTGAAAAGGTCCGGAGAAGTCAGCCCACCTTGACGCACGCCACATTTTAATGTGTACCCTCTCGACTGGACGTCACCCCATCTAACACTGTTAGTTTGGTTTCCGTACCAGTATTGAAGCATACCTATTAAACCCGAGTGGACCCCTGAGTCCCGCAGTTTGCCCCAAAGAATATTATAATTCACCAGGTCAAAAGCGCGACTCAGATCCAGGAAACATGCATAAATCGATGTGTTACGACTTTTGTAATAATTTACCGTATACTTCAATGATAGTATAGCTAGGTCAGTCGATAAACCAGGGCGGAAACCAAACTGAGCATCTTTAATCTTAAGATTCTTCAACAGTAAGGGCTGCACAAGACGCTCCAACACTTTGCCTAGGACAGTACCAAGGGAGATTGGCCGGTAGTTGGCAGCAGAACTGAGATCCCCTGTCTTATTCTTAGTAATTGGTACAACTATCGTTCTCATTAGGGCATCAGGCAGGTAAGAGTACCTGATACATAAATTAAAAAGTGTACATAGCTTGACGTGTATGAATTCCCCTGCATGTTCCAGGTGTTCAATGCTCAGGTTATCATGGCCCGCAGATTTGCCACGCTTCATATGCCTAATAACGTCAAAAATATCCTGCGGTGTAAATTGCAACTGCTCACAATCCACACCCTCGGCCAACCCCCGACCACACTCCACCGATGCCTGTGTAGTCAGATCCGAAGGCATAGGCTCCATTTTAAATTTGTTTGCAAACAAATTTGCAATTTGACATGGCTCAAGTAGACCATCTATGGATAACGGTACATTTTGCTTGTGATTTAACTTTTTAGTATTTTGCCAAAACTTCATAAAATTTTTATTTTTGCAATGTGTAGCTAATATATCCATTTTAATTGATTCTTCATTACGTTGACACCACTTCAATTTGTTTTTAAAAATCTTACGATTAACAACCATCTTATCATATAAGTCCCCCATCGACGGCCTACCAGCTGTCACCCACCAATTATAATAAAATTTTGCTGTGCTATGGCATTCCTGCACATGATAACTCCATCCCGTTACAGGTTTACGTGACTTACGTCCACCGGAGTTCAAGCCGTAACTTAACGTAGCCCCCTCTTGGAGTATATCAATAATATCACTGTACAATTTCTCAATAAAACTATAATGTTCCTTAACTTGATCACAAAGTACATTGTTATCACAGTTTACACAACATAAAACATCATTTACTTTTTCTAGATTCAAATTACAATATGAAGTATATTTTATTATCTGATTAAACGATCTCTTTCCCCACAAAACTTTATTGCGTTTTGTTTTGGTGCAATCGGCAGCTAGACCACTGCCAGTCCCGCTTATATCGCACACAATCCGCAAAGGAAAGTGATCGGACGAAAAGACATCATACACAACATTGACTGACCTGACAGTGTTCCAAGCAGACTCAGTGACGACGCAGTGGTCTAACCACCGGTTACATCCATGCGCCTCACTTGTAAAAGTATGCGTATCCGATTCCAAGCCCAACATCACTATATCCGCACATATAAGCTTTTGCTCATCACAAAACAATAACAATTCACGACCAAACGGCGCGCTTGGGTGCGCGTTAAAATCACCCAACATAAACGCAGCACACACATCGGATTCATCTATAATTGCACTCATGCGCGCGAGACAGTCAGTGTACTCAGTTAAGTTGTCCGATTTATCTGTAGGTAGATAAACACTAAAAACTACGAACGAATTCGAAAACAAAAATCGTACAAGAGAAAATTTTTACAAGAAAGTTCTTCAGAGAGTGAAAATGAAGAACAACTTTGCGACGATGACAGCGATGACGAAATGAATGTGGATGATGAAGATTATAACAAATGTATCATTTGCGAAGAATTTGGAAAAAATAACGAGTTGTGGTATCGCTGCACGCTCTGCGGACTGTGGGCTCATGCTATATGTTCAGGGTGGGATTCACCAGATGGATACATCTGTGATTTATGTGTCCAAAAATAATATAATACGATTTGTATTTTTTCATACCTCTGATCATTTTTTACATAAGTAATATTATAATAACTTCAGTTGATTTGACAATGAAGACTAAAAGTAAATTGAAAAAGACTGATTGTACGTCTAAATGGGAATAATTGATGGTAATTTGTGATTATAGACTTTACTTTTATTGTATAAGGTTGATCTCATTAATATATATTTAATTAAAATATGTCTTACTTGTTATATTTCAAAAAACATGTTAGAGCGTTATTACCCCGTACCCTGAACGGCATTACCCAAAGTCAGGGGCAACGCCGCTCAAACATGTTTTTTTTTTTGATAATTTAATACTATTAATCGGTTAAAGATATAAGCTTCCATTGTTAAATTGTTGATTACTCTATAATTAAAGACTTTATTACACTCCATAATGTTAAAATATATTAAATAATTAAAAACATACGCCATGTTTTCCTTAAGTGAACGCCATTCCCCCTCCTTACCCTAATAAGAAACATCCGATTATTATTGACTCCAAACATCCGTTTACGAAGCTTTTATTTAAGCATAAACACATACGTCTTTTACACTGTGGACAAACACAATTATTATCATTAATTCGCGAAGATTTTTGGCCCATCGGAGGCAGAGTTCTAGCAACACAAACTATCCATAATTGTGTTCCGTGTACCAAGTTGAAAGGTAAAAATGTACAACCAATAATGGGTAACTTACCTATCTCGCGTGTCAATCCGGCTCCTCCATTTGAGACGTGGCACCGACTTCGCCGGTCCCTTTCTAATTTCAAGTCGCAAGGGTCGTGGCGCGAAAACAAGTAAATGTTATCTGTGTATTTTCGTTTGTTTTGCCACTAAGGCAATGCATTTAGAGGTTGTGAGCGAATTGAGTACTAACGCATTCATTCTATGTTTACGTCGATTTATCTCTAGACGCGGTAAACCACAAACAATACATTGCGATAATGGCAAAAATTTCGTAGGAGCGAATAACGAGTTAGGCAGAATGCTGAGGTCCGCCAACGAGTCCGTCACTGATTTCGGTGTCGGTGAGGGCATAGATTTTAAATTTAGTCCGGTCTATGCACCTAACTTTGGTGGCATCTGGGAGGCTGGCGTAAAGGCGGCTAAATTTCATTTGAAACGTATAGCGGGAAATACGAGCCTAACTTTCGAAGAGCTCTGTACTCTTTTTGCGCAAATTGAGGCAATTTTGAACTCGCGACCGTTGACACCTTTGAAAATAGCAGAACATTCACAACATCGATGTTTCTCGACCCGAGATATAAGTTATATTTTGAAAATCAAACTATTGCTGATAACGCCAAGAAACACGTCATATCATTGGTGACTGCGATGATAAACGAAGAAAACATTACATTGCCATCTACGTCACACCAAGAAGAAACGGCAGCCACCAGAAAACCGAATAGCTTGATTTGGAAGCACTACAATAAAACTATGCAAAATGTCCGTCCAGCAGGATCAGCCAATAGCAGAGCGATAATTGAAGTCCAGCGCTATTTAGACGACAATGTAATGACGCCGGACGTAAATCCGTTAGAATGGTGGCGATGTAATAAAAATACATACCCGAATTTAGCTAAGCTAGCCCGGGCAAAATTAAATGCAATGGCTACTAGCGTACCCTGCGAGCGATTGTTTTCTGCTGCTGGGAATATCCTGACTGAAAGAAGAAACCGACTGGGGAGCCGCAAAGTTCAACAACTGCTGTTTCTTAACCAAAACCGAAGAGCGTAATTAATTTAAACGCCATTTAAATATTGTAAATATGTAAAGAAAAATACCTACTGTGTTGTAAAATTAGAAAACCTACGAGTGAAAAAAAAAACAAAGTGAGTTGTAAATATCTAAAAGAAATTATGTAAGTACCTACTATAAATACTTTTTATTAATCGCAAAATGAATTGAAACCTTTTAACTACGCCAGCTACTAAAATCATTGAATAAACATAATAATTTTATATTTCCCAGCTGACAGTCCTAAGCCTGTTTTTAAGTAGGAAGGAAGAAAGTATGAAGAGAGAAAATGGTGGGAAAGTGTAAAATAATTTTGGGTACCAACTTACCATAAATGCATTGATGGAAATCGCGTCTGGGTCTTGTTTCCAGGTCACATATTCGCGCCACTTGGCATTGAGACGAGAATCAAATGATTAAGTCAACATCTGGTGGTTGACCGAACCGTTTCACTATGTATTTAAATGTAGGTTGTGATTACTCCCATTCGATGTCGGGATTCGTCCTGTATGACTATTCGTCAGCCTCGACGTTGTCTTTTGTGTTTATTTACGAAGCGAATACCCACAACTTTCGCATCTCGTCTGGTACCATTGTCAAATAGGGCCAATAACCAACCTGTTCAATTTGCTGAAGAGTATTTCCGCAGATATATTCCGCAGCTATATACATCCCTCTTCTAGATTCAATAATACGTGATCTCCAGGATCGCCTGTCTCCTGAAGTACTTAATTTGTTTCATCTAAGCGTTTTCATGCCAAAAAGCAAATATAGTATCAAGATATTGAAACTGTGAAACAACTAGCCACCGACTATACGTTATTACTAGATAATACTCCAGTTTCTGTCATGTAGATGAATATCGGCTGTGGATGGTGAAGTGGCAGGCGTGGCAGCGGAGCCAGGACATCCCGAAGTCGATTTCTGATCTTATTTTAAATTGTGACATCGATATTTATCCTAATATAAGAATATTGTTATGTATTATGGCTACACCTGCGTGTAGTGACAACAGAAAGATCTTTCTCTACGTTGCGCAGAATTAAATCGTGGCTAGGATTTTCAATGGTTGAAGATCGCCTAACCGGACTCGCACTTCTCCATGTACATAAAAACGTACCCATTGACGTAAATGACGTAATAACGCGTTTCGGGAGAAGACGTAAAAGAAAAATTGATTTTGAAATTTAAACAAATGTATTTTGTCTGTTTCTATTTTGTTTGTAAACACTTGTCGTACATCCTCTTCAGTTTTGCGGAGTTTACCCCTCGATATACGTCTAGCTGTTATGTCAAATCATTTACCACGGTTATGGAATATAAATAGGCTGCCTCATTCCGTGCGTGATACTGCTTCTCTGGATGTTTTTAAGAGAAGATGGCAATATGTACGTGTACGTGTATATGTACAAGTCATTATGTGTTAAGTTTTTAAATGTACAATAAAGAATAAATATTATTAAGTACAGTACTTATGCACATTAATAAAATACCTACTTTTTGGAGTTTATTGGAGTTTACTCTTTAAGAATCGATTTTCATATATAAGGCGCCCGGTATGAGAAAAATGTGAGGTGTAAAATCTACTGATGAATGACCTCGTTACGTTTTTGGTGCGCGTGCACCTAAGGTGTTTGGCGTTCAGTTGAATATTACTAGATGGCGCTTTATGAAATTTGTCGTCCATCAGTGATATTTTTCGGCGATTAGTTATAATAAATGTATATAAAATATATAAATATATATTTATAAATATATATTTATTTAAATGTATATAAAATATATAAATATATATTTATATATTTTATATACATTTATTTATTTATTCATATTTTTATTTATATATGTATATTATTGGAGTTTACTCCTTAAGAATCGATTTTCATATATAAGGCGCCCGGTATGAGAAAAATGTGAGGTGTAAAATCTACTGATGAATGACCTCGTTAAGTTTTTGGTGCGCACCTATAAAGTGAACTGAAAGTATTTTGAAATAACTATGGCAGAAAGGGGTGTAGATAATATTGCCGGAACATCTAGCAACCACGTAGGTGAAAGGTACGTTATAATTAATGTATTATATGCATGAGCATGTGCGATTTGTATTTATTAAATATTTAATAATTATCGATGTAGTTCATATAAATATATATTTGAGAACAACTTTGGACTGTCGGATTTGAATATTTTTGTTTAAATTTAAGTACTGCGATCTATTTTTTAGAAACCGCTTTACTATTTAATAAGTGTTAGGTAGGTAGTGCTCTGATGCGCAGGGTAGTAACTACCTAACGATCGCGATGTCGTACCTACCTATTCAAAATCGGCGTGTTAGATTAGAATCATAATATTTACAGGTATTAAATCGATAAATGATAAAATTAGGTACTCACATGATTGAACTAATGAAGAAATAGTGTAAATTAATGTAAATAACATTAATTTACACTATATCTTCGTCCTCTTTTCAGCAAACTTTCAAAATGTCCACCGCCCTGCTCGATGCACTTTCTTGCACGTTTTCTTAAGTTTAATTTTAGTCTGTTAAGCACATTAGTTTCCGATAGAGCAATGGGGACAACGAGGTATGGTACAACCATTGATGCGGTATTTTCGAGATTCCTGAACCACGCATCTACCAACAACGTCCATGTGTCTTATTTTAGTTACCATAAACCACTTGTCCCTGTAATTAATAATGAAAGCAATGTTGTTCTAATTAATATTTAAAAATAATATTTAAAAAAAAATGATAATAGTCAGATAATAATAATTACATAATTTATCAACAATTCTAATAAAATATTTGTGCACATCTGAAATTGACTATTGTGAAAAGTTTAATGTAAAATATTTCGCCGATTAGTTATAATAAATGTATATAAAATGAATAAATATATATTTATACATGTATATTATTTTCATTAATTTGTTAATTTACCCTTTCATATGGTATTAATCTTTTTTCACTTAAATAAACTCTTTTTGCGTATGTTTAGACAATCGTACTTAAGGAGTAAACTCCAGTCGTGCGTCGGAGCTGACACACACACTTTTTTATTTGTATCTATTGTTGTCAAAATTAAATTAAGTACTTGACTTGACCACGACTATGTGACCACCTCCTGGCGCCAAAGGTGGATCCGCCCTTGGTGGTTAGGTTATTTGTATTTAGTGATACCGTTTCTTAATTGACTTGGATGATGCCGTCATAGTTTTTAGAAGCGGAACCATTTGTAATAAAAAAAGTTTCAGTCTAAAACATCGTGTGGACAAAGAGAAAATTCAAAGCCAAAGAGCCGTTGGAGAAGAATTGTTGATTTAGAATATTTTATAAAGCAGTTACTTAAGATAAGCAGTCATGGACCTTTAGATTGTACGTCGAAAGAACTCGAGTTGATCAGA
Organism: Ochropleura plecta; assembly: GCA_905475445.1. Taxonomy (NCBI): domain Eukaryota; kingdom Metazoa; phylum Arthropoda; class Insecta; order Lepidoptera; family Noctuidae; genus Ochropleura; species Ochropleura plecta. The sequence goes on from FR997738.1 coordinate 12,439,100, forward strand.
GAAAAACAAAACGGCTTAATATCTACATTTACCTTTCGATGAAATGACCCTGTTACACGACAATTTATAAATTAAGTCCCAGACACTCCCTCAGAGAAAAATTTAAAGAGATTAATATACTTACTGTGCCCTCTCAGTTTATTTACGAAAACCTTTTGTACGCGCATAATTTTTTTTTTTTTTTTTAAAAATACATTGATATTCACAACATAAATACGAGGAACAAACACAAAACGCTTGGATTGGAGTGCTTTACAAAAAGCTTATGAAGATATGGGTCGTAGGCTATCACTAGAGCGTAGACTTTACAAATATGCCTTAATCGATTTCCAAGATATACTATAGAATCGTATATCAACGCCATTATGAGCACTGCTCAAGATCTTGAAGATATTGGTAAGAAGATCACGATGGATCTGTGGCTGCCATAATTCTCGGAGGTTTGACATCACGATATGAACCGTTGATAATGGCTTTAGAGAATTCTAATGTTGAAGTAACCAGCGAGTTGGTTAAGGCGAAGCTGTTAAACGAGCTTTCCAAGGACCCTCACCAAGACGAGGTGGCTGCGCTACGTTCAACAGGTTCTACTAGCAAAAAGAACAAGCCTATAATCTGCTTTAAATGTAGAGAACCAGGACACAAAAGCCCCCAATGTCCCAATAAGAAGAATAAAAAAGCGGCTTTGAGTGTGTCGGCAAAGGTTTCCAAAGGTACAGATTGCCATCATCATAAGGAGGTGGAACAGGCTGTTTTAAAGGAAGTGGCTCTCTCTGCGCCAGCTGCAATTGAAGGATGGATTATTGATTCCGGTGCAACAATTCACATGAATCCGCATCGCGAGTGGTTCAGCAGTTATCGGCCTGTACAGGGTGAAACGATTACTGTGGCAAATGGACAAAAAGTGGCGGCTGTTGGAATTGGTGATGTATCAATAGATACAGGTACTTTGGCGAACAAGATAGAGAATGTAGTTCACGTTCCTGATTTAAACTGTAACTTACTTTCAGTTGATAAAATAGTAAAGAAAGATTACTCTGTAGTTTTCAATAAAAAAGGCTGTACAATTTATGACACAAAATGTGATATTGTAAATAGTAAAAATGTTTTAGCGTATGGTTCTGAATGTAATGGGCTGTATACTTTGAATTGTTCAATTAATATGTTCAATAATGTTTCAGCTAAACTTGTGCACTCTAATTGTACCAACTTCCAGCTTTGGCATAAGAGGTTAGGACATTTATGTCGTATAGGCATGGATCTACTCAGAAAAGGTCAGGCTATCGGCGTAGAGTACACGGAGGTTGACAAGGAACCATGCATACCCTGCATAGAGGGTAAGCAGGCTAGAAAGCCATTCAAAAGTTTGAAATATAGGAAAGCTACGTCACCACTTCAATTGGTTCATACCGATAATTATTGTGGACCTTTTTCTACTAATTCGTTTACAGGTAATAAGTATTTTATTATTTTTGTAGACGATCATACACGTTATATTTTTGTGTATTTTATTTCTTCTAAAACGGAAGTGAAAACCAAGTTTTGTTCTTTTCATTCACTTGTCGAGAGACAGTTTGGTGGCAAGATTAAGGCTATGCGGTCGGACAATGGCACTGAATTCATGAATAAGGAATTGATGGATTATATTCAGTCTATTGGTATCGCGTGGCAAACGAGTAGTCGTTTACCTTACAGCCCTCAACAGAATGGGGTAAGTGAACGGTGTAATCGTAGTTTAGTAGAAAAGGCTCGCTCACTGTTGTCACATGGCTCACTATCAAAAGGCTATTGGCAGGACGCAGTGGAGACAAGCGTCTACTTTAAAAATCGAGCACCACACCGCGCGATTAACGGTAAAACTCCATTTGAAATGTGGTTTCATGAAAAACCAGATCTGTCTCACCTGAAGGTTTTTGGACGCAGAGCACTTGTTCATGTTCCATCAAGCCAGAGATGTAAGTTGGACATGAAAGCTGAAGAACAGATTATTGTAGGGTATTCAGAAGATCCTCATACGTATTTTTTCCGGAATGCGATAACTCCTAGACGGTTAATGAAGTCAAGAGATGTTACATTTTTTGAAAATAACCTTACTGGGCTGAAGGATAATATTGAGAATATTGATACTGTCAACTCTGATATTGGCAATTTGCTTTCACAGTCACCATCGGCAGCAGTGCCAAGACAAGAAGTACTTCCCTCCTCTTCACCTGGGAGTAGCGAGGTGGATGTTCCGGAAGTTCCTAGCATGGATACTTCTTTCGTGGATGCTGAGGATACTGATGTTAAAAACAGTGAAGCAGTTGATACAGAGGTCAACAATGTTGATGATCAACAATCTAGGCGATATCCTTCGAGAATTCGCAAACCACCGGATTATTTTTCATATAAAACATTGTTAGATTATGGATGCGACGTTCCAAACAGTTATCGGGCTGCGATTAACAGCGACGAAAAAGATAACTGGTTTTTAGCAATGAAAGACGAGTATGATGCCTTAGTCAGAAAGGGCACGTGGGTTTTGGTAGATAAACCAAAAGGTAAAACTTGTATTCCTAGCAAGTGGGTTTTCAAGTTGAAGCGAGCTGCAAACGGTGATGTTGTTAGACATAAAGCACGCCTAGTAGCAAAAGGTTTCCGACAGCGAGAAGGTGTCGACTATCGTGAAACATTTTCTCCGGTTGTGCGTAACTCATCTTTGCGAACCTTGTTAGCTCTTGCAGTGCAGGAAGAATCATAAGGTTCGGCATATGGATGTGAACACAGCTTTTCTGAACGGAGATATAGATGAAGAAATCTTCATGACACAGCCAGAAGGTTTTGTAAAGGAAGGCGATGAGTCGAAAGTTTGTTTATTGAAACGGTCTCTTTATGGGTTGAAGCAAGCACCAAGAGCCTGGAATACAAAGTTAAAACAGACTTTGTCAGTTCTTGGTTTTATGCCGACATCTGAACCATGTATTTTCAAAAACAATTCGTACTCGGACTCCTTGGTTCTTGCTGTTTACGTCGATGACCTCTTAATTTTGTATAAAAAAGAAATTACGTTTGACAATTTCAAATGTCAATTTGTAAAATATTTTTCTTCATCTTGGACAAATTAATTTCTTTAAGGGGATAAATATTCATCATAATAAGGATGGGATGAAATTATCTCAAAGCACATATATTGATAAGTTGCTCAAGAATTTTAATATGCCAGTTTGTAATGATGTGTCTACACCTCTGCTCAAGAAAACTCTTCAACCTGGAGTAGGTGAGTGTGAGCATCCATACAGGGAGTTGATAGGATGTCTCATGTTTTTGGCTGTAAATACAAGGCCAGACATCGCATATACCGTGAGTTACTTAAGTCAATATAACTCAAAATTTGATCAGTCACATTGGAATGTTGCCAAACGATGTCTTCGTTACCTGAAAGCAACAAAAGATTGTGGTATTACATACAACAAAAAACCAGGTAATACAACAACTTTGACGGGGTTTTCAGATGCAGACTGGGCAAATTGTCCAACTGATAGAAGATAATACACTGGGTTTTATTTTGAACTTGCAGGCGGCCCTATAGCTTCCCACGAAGCTAAGAAACAGCCCACAGTGGCTTTGTCGTCCGCTGAAGCCGAATATATGGCGTTGGCTACAGCAGTAAAGGATGCGTGCTTTTTAAAACGATTGATATCCGATATAACAGGTAGGACTCTTAACATAGTTTTGTATACGGATAGTCAGAGTGCACAAAAATTAGCCATGAATCCTGTTCACCACAATAGGACAAAACAAATAGATGTAAAGTTCCATTTTGTCAGAGAGAAAGTAAACGATAAAACCGTTGAACTTAGGTATATGCCCACCGAGAGGTTACCTGCAGATGTTTTGACGAAACCTTTGGGTCCAACAAAGCATCGCAGTGAATGATTGGTATATCATAATGATTTTGTTTACTGGTTTTTTATGCTTTTGTATTATGAGTGCCATGGGATTAACTTTTTGATATACAACATGTTGTATATTCATACTCCTTTATTCAAAAAGTTATGGTTATAAGGTCTTTACTCTATACTTGTCACGTTCTTTAACTTTTCAATAAAGCCAGTTTAATATGCTCCTGCATTATATTTTCTAATAATATTTATATCCTTCCAACACTTTTATACACTGACATTTAATGATTAGACATTATTATTTATATTTTATTATTTTTTTAACTTTACATTATTATTTTTTATTATTATTTTTCAACACCAGCGTTTCCTTTGAAAAAGTGATACATTTTATTTGAAAAACATGAATGGGACGCGGCTGTCCCTGTAAGCATCAAAGAAAACATTTTGCCATTACTATTGATATTATTTGCTTTGTTATTATTTTCAGTTTCTAATTATTTTCTTTGTATATTTCATTGTAGAAAATGACATGAAATCGGTATCGAGAGTTTTCACTGCGGCAAGAAGATATTTTCCAAGTGTTGATGGCTGACAACAGCGATGACGAGGATGGCCTGCTCCTCGATGAAGAATACCTAACTTTCATAGCACAAGATATGGCTGTGGAAATAGAACCCAGCTCTACGTCTTTAGAAGAGAACTCGGTTGTAGGTCAAAATACTACCAATGTTCCTACATTAAACTGGCGAAAAATTCATACTCGCCACGTAATTTTCATGAGATCCCAGGGTACAACTTTGGTGAGGTGAAAATTTTTGATTACATGCCTGATACGGAACTGACTCCTTTAAAAATATTCACTACAGTTTCTGATTTCGAAAAATAGTTAGATGACATTATTGTACCTGAATCTATACGTTATGCTGAACAAGATGGGCGATGTTTTACCGTGACCAATGAGGAAACCAGAGCGTTTCTCGGCATGAACTATGTGATGGGTTACCATTGCTTACCGACATTTAGGAATTATTGGTCTACAGATCCGGACATGGGGGTTTCATTGATTGCTAATGTGATGCCTATAAACCGCTTTGAAGATATCCGAAGAAACTTACATTTTAGTGACAATACAAAGAAACCTAATAGATCCGATCCTTCTTATGATAGGGCATTCAAAATTCGATCTATTATATTTATTGATCACTTCAACCAAGCTTTTCAAAGCGCTATGACCAATACCAAAACACACGCAATAGATGAACATATGATCAAGTTCAAGGGTCATACTATAATGAGACAATATGTCAAAAACAAGCCGATAAAGTGGGGCTTTAAAATATTTTGTTGGGCAGACTCTACTACTGGCTATTTTTTTTTTTTTTTTTTTATGAATGGCATCTCGCAGTTCAACCAAGGAGGTTGTCATCTGCTTAACCGGGCGAATCCTGTGGATGCCTTAAAAATTAAGACCTCCAGCCAGGGTATAAACTTATAAACTAAGCGACTACACGCTAAGGGCACCCCCTGTGGGGTACGAGCCTCGGCTTAGGGCGTCGCTGAGGGACAGCAAGGGACAAGCTGGATCTGAGTGATATTATTTAAGGGCTGATTTGGACTTACTGGCTCAGCAGCGCGGGCTGGCTCTTGCAAGGGACGGGTGGGACAATTACCGGGACGTCGTGACGGGCCTCGTCGGCGAGGACGGAATGACGGCGCTTTGCGTCTGAATTTGCGAAGGGTGCTAGTCTCCCTGCTGCTCTCCTGAAGCAGGGTTGTAGCATCGTCAGGAGTGACGAGGGTATGACGGGGACGACGAATTTTACTTATTCGCGAGGGATCGTATCGAGCGGCCGATGCGATAAGGGGGTTGCGATGTTTTAACGCGGAGTCAAAGAAGCGCTTGGTAAGGCGCTTCATGAATTGAACGACGGTGGGGATTCTTAAGTCTAAGTGAAGACTATCGTTACGGACGTAAAAAGGGGCTCCCGTGATTTTACGAAGGAATCGGTTTTGCAAGATCTGCATCTTATGAAGGAGACGCGGGTTGTCGTGGGCGAACACGACTACTGGCTATTTATTTTAGTTCGACATATATACCGGCAGAAAAAAAGGGGCACAGAAACTGGATTGGGCGAATCAGTTGTATTACAACTGACAAAGGATTTAGAGGGTAGAGTGTAAAATATATTTTGTTTTTTTTTTCAATTCTCCTTATTTTCAATATACATTAGCAAACATAAAGGCCTGTGGATCGGTACGGTCCAATAGGAAAAATGTTCCGAAAAACATTCCAACTGACAAAACTATGAGCCGTGGCGACATATTTGCGACCAGCAGCAATGGTCTATCATTTATTAAATGGATGGACAACAAAGCTGTGTTTCTTTTGACTAGCTTCTTGTCACCCATAGCAACTACGACAGTCAAGAGACGTGACCAAGGTAGTGGTGACAAAATAAATGTCACCTGCCCTGAAATTGTTGTAAAGTACAACAAATATATGGTAGAGGTGGATCAAATGGATCAAAACAAAGTGTGCTACGAGGTAATCGAAAGGTAAAAATAAAATACTACCTAAGACTTTTTTTCGATTTACTGGATATTGCAATGAATAACTCGTACATAATATTGCAAGTTACATGAACAAAACGCGTTGAGGGAACTTTACTGTCCAGACTAGAGTTTCGTCAGGTAGTGGCTCGTCCACTCATTGGAAGTTTTTCTTCTCGGCAAAGAGCATTGTGCTCGATGGTCATGATGAAGAAACTCTCGCTCAAAAACGCGGAGCTCCTTCCCACGTCATGGTAAAAGTGGGCATGTAGTAGGCATGTTTTCTTATTTTTTCATCATTTCCGTTTTGGAATGCCGCCTACAGTGAATAAGCGAACTTGTATATTCACTGAAGATTTACAAAGGAATTTTCGGTCCTAAAAAAATTGTTTAACTTCTTCGGAAGTGCGGTGTAACAAATTCAATGGAACCTTTTCTTTTGCTCACGGCGGCGGCAGAAATGATATACAAAGGCATTTGGCTTGACTTCGGAGAAACATAAAAAATCACTTTCTGCTGTAAGTTCGTCATCATCTCTTACAGCTTACTTCCGCCAAGAAAAATATGGTGACAAAGAAGCAGAGCTGGCAAAATCTGGTTTGTGGGCTTTCCATACTGTATGTCATAATCACAGTTTTGGATCGATAGAATGCACTTCCAAATTGATACATTAAGTTTTTGAAAAGAAGTTTAACTGTGGGAAAACAAAATACGAGTGTGCGAAGTGGGTGGTGGGGAACGGCAAATCGATCGTAGCGCACGACGTGGCAGAAATGGGAATTAATTCTGGGCTGTCATGTGTCAAATTGCTTTATTTTCATAACTTCCTTTATAATTTTAAGTAAAAACGTAAAAAAATTGCGATATGGGTCATAGTACATGCTGTGTCGTAAATTGTAAAAACAATGAGAAAAACAGTTCGTGCAAGTTTTATTCGTTTCCAACATCAAAGTGGACATTACAGCAAAGACAAAAATGGATAGCTGCTGTGAAGAGAAAAAAGTAAGAAATTTAACCTAGTACACTATAATAATAATAATAAGCGTTCCAAAATTACAGTCCTTTTTTATTTGTTTTAGTGCTGATGGGTCCCCATGGCACCCAAAACGACATGATTATGCAAAAACGAAATATGATGCGAAATTTCGGGTATGATTTGCAACTGGCGGGAACATTTCTTCGAAATATCTACCTTTAGTATATTTATTTTTGACAAATTGTCGAGTGCTGGGTTTTCCCCACTGCTGTTCGCTGCTTGTTTTTGATAAGCTCTCTTCTGTGTTGATGTAATGTATCAAAGCAGCAACATGCTTACACTTGCCACTTTGGTTGTAAACACAGGCGCACTTAACATTTGTTACAACACGTTCATCATTTATCTGGAATTAAAATAAACAATAAAACAATTAATATAAGTAAGCTGACATAAAGCTAACTCAAATATACTATTTCTATAACTTGATATGTAGGTAGGTATGTACTCACATTATTTTAATGATGTTTTGTAGGGAGTTTGTGTCACAGACGTTTGTCTTATGATCAGAGCTCTTATTAAGAAGGTTTTCCCGTTCGTTCTAAGCTCTTCCACTTCTCTCACATGCTGTGCTAATACTATTTTTTTCCCTTTTTGCTCAGTTTGAGGTTGGAAATGTATTTTATGCTTAATCGATTCAAATCCCGTACGTATTATAATATCCATATTTTTCACGAGGAAGAAAATCGCTAGGTATAATATACACACTCACTTTTTACACAATTTTTTTCAATTTCGTTGAAAAACTAGTCGAAAATCAATATCACAAAGATATCTTATCATCTAGTTGACATGATTTGACAGATGACAAGTCCTGAATAGTTGTGGCCACTAGGGACGCTGTCATCGCGCACACAACGAATTGCAACGAATGTGATCGCGCCGTATTCTGCGGTTATTCTTAAGACAGAACTTAATGATGTCCCGTTTATCTGCGTATATACAGATGCTTCGAACAATATATAATAAATTACTTTATTTCAGGTAAGTTACACCCATTACATCACATTTATAAATAAAGATCAAAATATTTCCAACGTTAGTGAGATATTTTCACCCCACAACTGGCTCTAACGTCAAAATATTAGATCTCGTAAATTTACCTGGTGAAACCGCAGAAATGATTTACGTTTCTTTAATGGGCATCCTTGAAAAGCACAATCTTAAAGATAAAGTGATTGGATTTTGTGTCGATAATACCAACACTAATTTTGGCGGAGAGTTCAGGTCAACCTAACGTTTTTAAAACATGTACGTCAGGCTGGCCCGGCCCCATGGAATTTAATAATGAGATTGTTATCAATCCAATGTACCCGGGTATACTAATATATGTAACACCTTCATTTTCAATGTAACTCTTTTTAAAAGAAATTACGTGCACTTCTTAGTGGCCCGGCCAGCCTGACGTTTTCAGCCCGGCCACCTTGTTTCCCACTAATCTACAAAAAATACTGGCAATATTGTGCTACAGATGAAATGTACCCTATAATTTATGCATATGTAACACAAAATCGAATCCTAAAATGCAATAGCATACGAAATATTAGCGGTTGCAGGTGGCCGGGCTGAAATTATTTCGTTACTATAAAACAGTAAAACTGCAACACCTACCAAAAAATAATACCAGTACATAATGAGATATAGAGATATAGAATACATGTAACGCTTTCATTTTAAATTATAATACATATTTAGAAAGAATAATCACTTGAAATTATATTTCAGCCCGGCCACCTAAAAGCGGTAATATTCCCTAAAATCTTATGCTAATTTGTACAGTAAAACCTGATACAGCTATGAAATGAAAGTTACATTCGTTTTGTTTTAGTCGTATACCTTTAAGCCTTCTGTTTGACTAGATTATCAAAATCTGAGAAACTTTCCGAAGAGTGACTATCATTTATTAACTAATTTCAGGACATTTGGTTTGTTGAGTGAAACAAAATTGGTAATTGTCATATTTTTTTAATAATCATTTTTGAAATTAGTTAGACAACATTTGTACTTATATTAATTAGGTACTATAACAATTGTTAATCCTTACTAATATTATAAAAGTGAAAGTGAGTTTGTTTGTTTGTTTGTTTGTTTGTTTGTTTGTTTGTTTGTTTGTTACCTCTTCACGCTTTAATGGCTAAACCAATTTTGATGAATTTTGGTACAGAGATAGTTGGGAACCAGGAGACGGACATAGGCTAATATTTTTTATAAAAAAGTGGGATGTGAGGGAGAAAGAGGGATGAAAAGGGAAAACTTAGCGTTGCTATAAAAATTAAAAAGGCGCTACCGAATTTAACGCGAGCGAAGCCGCGGGCAAAAGCTAGTTATAAATAATGTAAAAAAAGGTTACACATTGATAATAACACAGTTATCAAAAAATTATAGTAATATCAATATTACCTTAACATCGAACATTCATTCATTCAGAATATTAGAAGATAATTTTTGGTTAAATACTTATTATACCTTGGTAAAAAATCACAGATTTTCATAATGATTTTTACATCAACTTTGAATTTAAAGTTTTGAAAACTTTCAATTAAAATTATGCTAATATAATTATTACAACAATTCTTAAATAAAGAGAGAACCATAGTTCTTTCAGTGGCAGCTAATGGAAATATAGCTATGTAGTATATATAATTTAACATAATATTAAAATCACAGCTAAAAATCACAATGTTAACTTGTATAATTAAACGTATGCTAATATAATAATCATTGCTAGTCTATATCTGGCATTTGTACTATAAGTATTTTGACTAATTCAAATTTAAATATATTGCTTATTAGAATCGATAAAAACGTACTAATCACTTGATTATGTTATTTAATCAAGCTAAAATGTACGTCAAGGAATGTAAAAATATTAAATCCAAATTACTTTTTTTAACACTAGACTGTAAATCGTCATAACACATCCACAGATCTTGATTAAATAAATGACATTTATAATGTCCTAGATTTTCCCCCAATACTACATATTCAATAGCACCTACAATCACATAAATATTAGTTCTAACTTTGATAGATAAAGGTATATCGTTCAATATTATTTGATCTGTTCCATTTAAATCAAAAGATATAATATTCTTTACATTATAGCTGGACAAAACAGTGCCCGGGCAATCGTGTTCACAATCCTTCGAAATAACGTCTATACAAATTGAGTCTTCTAGGGCTGATATTCCAAATGTTTTAATTACGTTCATATTAATGGGTAAAAATGGTACTGTTCTTTGAAGTTGAAATGCACATTTTTCTTCGGTAAAAAATCGTCCCATATCATCAACAGATGCCAAACATATCTCATTAAATACATCTCGACATTATGATTATTTTTTATTATGGCGACATCACTGTAGGATATGGGGTTATCGTGCAATAAAAAAAAATATGTTATACTTATACAGTTTTATTAAGTATTAAGAATCGAATTAAAAATGTACTATTTAACTAAAAAAAACTCGAGAGAGAACAGCCGTAAGACGTACTTTACCCTCCCTCCTTGCTCCGTTACCCCGACCGCACCCTTTCGACGCCTGCGCCCGCGCACCTCCCTCAGTCGTGGCTAGTACGTTCTGCTGTGTTCGCGTTGTTTATTTGTGCGTTATCGGCTTGTTTGCGACTATTACTAACCTCTGCTTGTTTATTGGACCTTTTGATTGCTACTCGATGACCCCGGCACGTTTAATGGACTGTGATTTATAAATATGGAGACTGGACGCCAATGTGTAATGTGTCCTAGATCTGTTTTAAGACAGAGACGACATATATTACAAGAAACATTGCTTCATAGTAGTCCTGAGTTAGCGGCCTACATTTTGCAAAATGGATTGACACAAGTAAGTCACAGTCATTGTATTTATTTACTGATTTATTATACATATATCGATAACTTTTAGATATTATGTAGAATACGTATAATGAATAAGAATAAGTGTCATGTAGTTAGAATATATAAGCAGATAGAACATTGCTACGATACTATATGATACATTTTAGAATTGCTTGAATAGAAATATAGCACTTAAAGTATAGCTTACGTTAGGAACGACTCAATCGTCCGGCCATAATTCCTATGAGGAATGAGATATTTTTACCTGCATAATTATTTAATCTCACCTTAATATTTTTATAGTCTAGTCCAAAAGTGAGTGTAGATTGTGTTCCGAGTTCTAGACAACTGACAAGCACACATATAACACCGATATAATCAATATAACACAGAAAAAATACTTCTGCTTATTACAAAAACACACATATGCTGATATCTTCATTTTTTCCCTTTTCAGGTAGTATTCAATAACGTAATGGCAGTATGCCATAGATGCTGGCAGAGAGCCAATAATAATGACGGTGGACAACTACGTCTTGAGAACGCTCCCATTGTAGAAGGTAATTACATCTGTGCTATTAATCCTTATCAAAATAAATTATTTCATCACTAAGTACAGTCTAGCTTCGCCGGGACAGCTAGTAATAAATAAATAAATAATTTTAGATGCTGACAATCAAGAACCCCCCAATGTTGCTGAAGCCCGCAATGTTGCTGAAGCCCCCAATGTTGCTGAAGCTCCCAATGTTGCTGAAGCCCCCAATGTTGCTGAAGCCCCCAATGTTGCTGAAGCCCCCAATGATCCTCAGGACAATCCAGAGGATGATGCTCGTTTCTATGTTCGCGATTACGTACGTGCACCGAACACTTCACGGCTCTGTATGTATAGGCAATGTAGACATGAAAATCTACGACGAGTTCCTGTGTCTATCAAGCTACATTTGGTATGTCATTATCGATTATATATTCCACCGAGTTCGCGAATATGTGAAGAACATTTAAATAACTATGATTTTGAAGAGTTACTGGATAATGTAAATGTTACACATTATTTTAATGCTTCATTTTTTAGTAACATGACAAACATGTTAATTGAAGCAATCAACAATAGGACAAGATTCGATTTTGAAACATTATCTTCACTGAATAATAGTGAACTTATGTTTTGGACTGGATTGACTTTAGAGCAGTTCAACGTCATTTTGGAAGAAACGCCATCGCTCGCAGAAAAATGCAGACATCCCCGATCAGTTCTCGGAGCTTATTTAACGAAAATACGAACTGGAGAACCTAACGAGCGACTAGCTACGCTTTTCAGCGTAACACGTCAAGTGTTTGAATATCGCCTAAAAATAGCGCGACAATGCTTGACAGGTCAATATGTACCAAGACATCTTGGTATAGGTCATATTTCTAGAGATGAGCTTCTAGAGAGAAATCTATTTTTGCCCAAACATATTTTTGGAAATGAAAACAACACCAAGTTAATTATTATCGCAGATGGCACATATGTATATATTGAAAAAAGCACTAATTATTTATTTCAAAGAAAAACTTATAGCCTCCACAAGTTTCGCAATTTATTGAAACCATTTATTTTAGTAAGCAGCGATGGATATATCATAGATGTCATAGGCCCTTTTCCTGCAACAACATCAGATGCAACTATTATGCAGAACATAATGAATGACGAGGAGCACTTACTACATTGGTTACTACACAGAGAGGACGTCTTTATTTTGGACAGGGGCTTCAGGGACAGTATTAATGATATTGAGTCCCTTGGCTATGAACCTCACATGCCACCTACCAAGGACAGGAACGCGACCCAGCTATCAACAGAAAAGGCAAATGATTCTCGGTTGGTGACTGTGTGTAGATGGATTGTGGAGGCGGTTAACGGCAAATTCAAAAACCGTTTTAAGTTATTAAAACAAACTTATTTTAACCGAGCTTTGCCAAACATGTTTGTCGATTTCCGCATAGCAGCATCATTAATAAATGCTAATTACCGTGTTGCTACAGACCACAGGCTTGCGCCGGAATTCTTTGAAATAATTCAAACTAAGGTTCATCAACCTAACCTTTTGAAAAATTATGTCGAAGGCAAAAATCTTAACAGACAAAGAGTTAACTTTGTGACGATGGAGGCCACCATGCCACTCTTGAGGACTTTCCAGAACTGACTGATGATGATATCATTTTATTCGCCTTGGGGACCTACCATATAAAACTTGCAAAATCCTACTGTGCGGAACATATTCGGAATGGAATTTATTATATTGAATTATTTCGAGAAAACCAGCTAACTGATTTGCCAAGGTATAATATTCGAGAAGATAATGTCTGGTTAATTAGAGGAAGAATACAATCTCGACACGTTAGATCGCGCGTTTATTATTGTTACATATTAATAAACCGAAGTGAAACTGGCAGACGTGCTATTGAACAGTGGTATTGCACATGCCTAACAGGGGCGCGTACGGTTGGAAGTTGTGCCCATATAATATCAATTATATGGTATATGGGCAAAGGTCGACATATCGACTTTAATCTACCAGCGGCAATGTTATCGACTATTATAATAGATGAATAATATAACGTTATTTTTGTCTGGATAATAGTTCTGTTGTTATTAAGTGTCTACTTGCACAATTGTTTTTGTGTTATTAATACTTAAAATGTCTAGTTGAACAATTGCTTTTTGTAATTATCGTCTAAAATGTAATTTTTTATTTTAAAATAAAAATACTTTATTTTTGTCAAAAGTCTTTTTAAAAAAAAAACCCCGTCGAATTCCGAACTAAAAATTGGTACTGACTTTTCATGGGACGTAATAATGATATTGAAACTTGTCCCATGTCTGTTGATGGGATGGGACACTGCCCATACATTTTTTGCATGGTCCTTTGCGACATTGCATTCACAATTTATATCTATTGTATTTTTCGAGGATAGTTTGTAGTACTTTTTACATATGGTATTTCTTAGTTCGTATACTGCGGCTTCAGATATGTTTTTGTTACCTATAAATTGTATATAATTACATAACATATTATTATTATTTTCAGTCTGATCTATTTCTAATTTAAAGTTATTAAATGCAATATAACCATAAGCTATTAAATATGTAACAGCATCAAAACCACATGTATTTGTTAAAGTGGAACCAGTTACAATATTTCCATTTTTTATAAATTTTAACATTTTATAAATCGGTACGGTAACTGGCTCTTCAGCTTGTCCTTTCCAATTTTCTACAAAACTTGGCATATCACTGAAAATAGAATCTTGAGGAAATAACCGTTTTTGGTGTGTTCTTTTTTGACGATTCTTTTTGATTTTAATCTTTCGCTCTTGAAGGGGCGGTGCCTCATTATTTTGAGTTCACTAGCAGCGATATTAAGCTCTCCATTTAAATGATTAATATGTATGTTTAGAAATTCGTCAATCCTGTATTTTCTTACTTTAGTTTTGAGTAATAAATGTTTTATTGTTTTAAAATAATCCTCTGATGCACTAGACGATGGATTTTTGTTTTTTGAATTGTATAATGGAGCCATAACGTTTGACCACATGGGCAATTTTCCCAATAAACGTTTTAGAGTAGATATTAGAGGCGGATAATATAATTTGTTGGGGCGTTCACAAGATTCCTCTTCTTGTTTATTTTTACAAGCAACAATATTATCAAACCATACCATAAAATTGCTTACATCTAAAACATTCTCCTCATTTAGGAATCTTTCTTCATCTACGTAATTGTGTGCGTTGTTAGAATCTTTTTTATCAATTGTAATACCTTGAATTCTTCTTTTCAAATTACAGTGGGCATCAAAGCAAATTTTTGAATAAAATTTAGTTAAAATAACAGTTAACATATTTTCAATTATCTCTCTTATGACTACGATACACTCTGCTGTTTTAATGTAAAGAATACAACGAACAAAGAAAAATTTTACATTTTCTGTTGTATTATTGAAGCACGAAAGATTATGAATAGTTTTGACAAAGTGACTTGTATCTATTCGCATATATACTACAGGCAAACTATTTGTATGTCCCTCCAATGCACTGTAAAAAGCTTCTAAGTAATCTTTTGTAGATTTATATGAAGTAAAGCATTGGATTGTAGCAGCAATCAAAGCTGAGGAATCGTCCGTGATTATTTCTGCAGGAGGGATAATTCCATTACTGGCCCATTTACCCAACCAATCCGCAATGCTATTTTTAGTGTGAGAATCACTAAGCATTTGTGAAATTGGAATAGATTTTAAAAAGCTATCAGCAGTTATTAATATAACATATAAGAATAATCTTTTAGTAAATTTAGTCCCATTAGGTAACACAATTGGTTTAATTATAGAGCCTGTGGCATCTAATGATATGGTTGGTCGACCATACTCTTGAACATATTGTTTGTAATATTTTATTTGTTCTTCTAACCAGTAGTAAATATGAAAAGTTGGTTTCATTAAAATTTCCTGAATTACGGAAGAGTATGTTGAAGTATTTGCCATAATGACAACAGATAATATTTGATTGGTATGGTACCATTTCTGCTTCCTTGTTTCATGACGTATTTGGCGTAATGCTCCGACTGATGGCAATACAGGTGGTTCCTTATCTTGAAATATCATATCATGACTCGCTATTTGTTTTCTAACTATTGTTGCTGAATCAAATTTTAATTTCTTAGATAATGTTCGTCTTGAGTACGGAGTGAGTCGTATTTTTTTTAAAGGATTATGCTTAAAATTTGGTTGAAGTTGATCAATTTCACATAAAAAATCAATAATATGATCAGTCTTATCTTTATTTTGAATTTTCACTGTTGCTTGACACTGAGTGCAACGTCCGTAGAATGTAATGTTAGCGCCTTGAATAACATGTCTTTTAAATGCTACAGTACAAGGTAACTTATAAAACTCCCAGAGTTTTTTTCTTAAAAGACCGGACCACTTAAATTTGGGAATAGCTCTGTACGTCTGATATCTTGCACTAGGTTTATTTTTATCGTGTCGTTTATACGTATAACTTAAGGGTTCAATTTTCTTCCATTCATGAACATCAATTGGAAATTTAAAACTAATTTGATGAAGTAAGCTTGCTTGTTGAATAACTGGAGAAGACCCTGATGATGATGTTGACGAAATTATAATACTATTGGTATTATCTTCATTTCTTTTAATGAAGCACTCATCTTTTGCCCGAGGTGAGTTCTGGTTGTTTAAAAAGTTTCTTCTAAAGCTGAGATATAGTGCTTTTGGTGACATCACATAGTTTATATCTTTTGCTATGGTATTGTATATAATAGAACTATATCTTGTCGTGGTGATCAAGCGTTTATGTTTCTCAAATATTTGTTTTTGAGCCACAATATCTAACGCACTACGTTTTCCCATGGTGTAGGCACGCTCAACTGAAATAAAATATATTCATTTTAACTATGGTTTCGTAATAGGTATTCATGTAGGCTAAATAACTACATTAATATTTATTTAAATACAAATTCCCTAAAAAGATAAGTGTATGCAGTAACATTTGCATGCATTATCAAGTATATACATAAATCTATTAAAAAATATTTTAGCACCTAAGGAAAGAAAGAAAGCAAAGAATGTTCATAAGAATCAAATTTACTTTCACAAAACTTATAACTTTTGGGACATTAGAAATATATAAGATAGAATAGAGATGGGGAGAGGGGCGCGTGTCGCGGGACGAGGAAAAGAATGCGGTGAGCGAGGGACGTGGATCGCTGTGGCAGGCCGTACAAGGGGGAGTTACAAGAAGCGCGGGTACAGACGAACACCGTCGACGGTTGCCTGATTACAATGAATAATTCACTAAAATCCAATATATAAATCTTACAGTAATTAATAAGAAACTGATTAATTATTGATTTCACGAAATAAATAAGTACACAATAATAATAAGTAAATACATAGGGTAGGTACACAACAATAAGATTCACAAAAACTAAACACTTACTGTTAGTAAATCACCAAAATTATTACCTATCCTTACTAATATTATAAAAGCGAAAGTGAGTTTGTTTGTTTGTTTGTTTGTTACCTCTTCACGCTTTAATGGCTAAACCGATTTTGATGAATTTTGGTACAGAGATAGTTGGGAACCAGGAGACGGACATAGGCTATTATTTTTTTTAAAAGAGTGGGATATGAGGGAGAAAGAGGGAAGAAACGGGAAAACTTAGCGTTGCTATTACAAATCAGTAAGGCGCTACCGAATTTAACGCGAGCGAAGCCGCGGGCAAAAGCTAGTTGACTATAAACGAAAGGATAAAATATATTTAGTTGATGGCATTGTATGGAGTTTTATTATTAAGTAAATGAGTGTTTAGATTTACTTTACTTTACCTGTATATTTTTTTAAATAATTACTTAGCTACCCATTAACATTGTTTGTCGATATATTTTAATTTATCAAAACTATGACTTACCTTAAAAACATCACATCACAAACAACTACACTGCAACAACTGATCAAATTTTACACTCACAGTAATATTAAAACGTAAAATATTATGTCAGAAGTGTTGATAACTACACGGCTCTTGCGCATCTATTCTGTCTACTCGGGGAAAATATCTTACGACTTAGGTTGGGACGCGACACAGGCGCCGTCTAAAAATCGGTGGTAGCGTCTGTGAACTATTATCTTTGTATGGTTATGTTGTGAAGCCAAAAACGGAGAAAATATATATAGGTTTAGGTATTATGTATCCAACAATTATTATGTGTGATTTATACTACTTAGTTTATTAATAAAAATATCATAGTAACGCATTTTGTTTCACTCAACAAACCAAATGTCCTGAAATCCTTACTAATATTATAAAAGCGAAAGTGAGTTTGTTTGTTTGTTTGTTTGTTACCTCTTCACGCTTTAATGGCTAAACCGATTTTGATGAATTTTGGTACAGAGATAGTTGGGAACCAGGAGACGGACATAGGCTAACTTTTTTGAAAAAAAAGTGGGATGTGAGGGAGAAAGAGGGAAGAAAAGGGAAAACTTAGCGTTGCTATTACAAATTAATAAGGCGCAAGGGGAACTGTGTTACCCCGAATTTAACGCAAGCGAAGCCGCGGGCAAAAGCTATCCTTACTAATATTATAAAAGCGAAAGTGAGTTTGTTTGTTTGTTTGTTTGTTACCTCTTCACGCTTTAATGGCTAAACCGATTTTGATGAATTTTGGTACAGAGATAGTTGGGAACCAGGAGACGGACATAGGCTAACTTTTTTGAAAAAAAAGTGGGATGTGAGGGAGAAAGAGGGAAGAAAAGGGAAAACTTAGCGTTGCTATTACAAATTAATAAGGCGCAAGGGGAACTGTGTTACCCCGAATTTAACGCGAGCGAAGCCGCGGGCAAAAGCTATCCTTACTAATATTATAAAAGCGAAAGTGAGTTTGTTTGTTTGTTTGTTTGTTACCTCTTCACGCTTTAATGGCTAAACCGATTTTGATGAATTTTGGTACAGAGATAGTTGGGAAGCAGGAGACGGACATAGGCTAACTTTTTTGAAAAAAAAGTGGGATGTGAGGGAGAAAGAGGGAAGAAAAGGGAAAACTTAGCGTTGCTATTACAAATTAATAAGGCGCAAGGGGAACTGTGTTACCCCGAATTTAACGCGAGCGAAGCCGCGGGCAAAAGCTAGTTAGTTAATAAATGATAGTCACTCTTCGGCAAGTTTCTCAGATTTTGATAATCTAGTCAAACAGAAGGCTTAAAGGTATACGACTAAAACGAAACGAATGTAACTTTCATTTCATAGCTGTATCAGGTTTTACTGTACAAATTGGCATAAGATTTTAGGGAATATTACCGCTTTTAGGTGGCCGGGCTGAAATATAATTTCAAGTGATTATTCTTTCTAAATATGTATTATAATTTAAAATGAAAGCGTTACATGTATTCTATATCTCTATATCTCATTATGTACTGGTATTAGTTTTTGGTAGGTGTTGCAGTTTTACTGTTTTATATTAACGAAATAATTTCAGCCCGGCCACCTGCAACCGCTAATATTTCGTATGCTATTGCATTTTAGGATTCGATTTTGTGTTACATATGCATAAATTATAGGGTACATTTCATCTGTAGCACAATATTGCCAGTATTTTTTGTAGATTAGTGGGAAACAAGGTGGCCGGGCTGAAAACGTCAGGCTGGCCCGGCCACTAAGAAGTGCACGTAATTTCTTTTAAAAAGAGTTACATTGAATATGAAGGTGTTACATATATTAGTATACCCGGGTACATTGGATTGATAACAATCTCATTATTAAATTCCATGGGGCCGGGCCAGCCTGACGTACATTTTAAAACACTTCAAGAAGGCTTAGGCAGACAAATAATTGAAGTCGGCTGCGCAGCGCATATCGCATACAACGCTTTTCAGACATCAGCAGATTTATTACCAGTGGACGCAGAACATATAGTTACGAAGATTTATTCGTACTTCTATATAATATATACTGTGCGTGTAGAAAACCTAAAGGATTTTGCGAAGAAGCAGAGATGCAAATAAAAGAATGTTGGGATACAGCAAAACAAGATGGCTAGCGCTTTTTCCTGCAGTTGAGAGAATCCTACAAATGTATTCGCAATTGAAGTCATACTTTTGATCACAAGAAAAATGCCCTGCAACGAATGATCTGAACTGTGGTTGAAATTTATCCATGTGCAAGCATCAATATTTGACGATTCAGTGAAAATGATGGAAGGAGAAAAGACTAGCATTATGGAAGTTTCCCGCATCTTTGTGGATTTCAAAAATAAATATACAAACAGGTTGGAGAAAGATTATATTCCTCTGACCGTAAGAAACGAGTTGACAAAACTTGTTGAGAGTGGTGTATAAAATCGAATAAAAAAATGTAGCTAAACAATATTTTATTCAGTGCCCGAAATCATTAGCAATAAATACAGCTTTGACATAAATCGCTAATGATTCAAAATATATTTGTTAGAAAAAATGCCAAATTTGTTATATAAGGATCTGGCATTTTTCTACCTATTTCGATCGATAGAAGTCAAAGCCCCTGTCATATTGCCAAATTGTACAAATACCTTGGGTTAAAAGAACTTAGGTTAAAACTCGCTGAAGGCTTACAAGCAAAAAAAGAAACTCCACTAGGAATGGATTTGCATAATATTCCGGGGCCATCATCTAGGAACTTAATAATCAACCCTATAAAGGTACAGCCTGCTGAAGACTTACGATATGATGGACACAACCATTATCTTATAGTGACAACCAAAGGTCGGTTCAGAAAATGTAATTCGGGAATAACTACTTTTATGTGTACTAAATGTGAAATGCGATTGTGCATAAAAAAAGACCGTAATTGTATTGTAAGTTTTCACAGTAGGGAATAACAAGAGGATAATTTTTATTTGTGTGTCCGAAACTAATATAAGCTGATTCATTATTATACTCAAGCTTAGTCCGAGATATCTTCTATATTCACTATGTAGTTTCACAATCCTCGCATATTTAGAGGAAGCGAAAAGCTTTGTATCCAGACCGGAAATAAGGCAGTCTGCTGTCAACACTATATCTGTAAGTCATTCATTATTTTCGCGCCGTGTGTGCTTGACAGAGTTAAAAATGCTTTAAAGGAGTGTTAGTGCAAAGAGGAAAGGTACCAAAGAAAGATTAAAAAGTTGTAAAAGAAATTAAATAAAATAAGAGCAAGATGACTGAAAATCGTTCAACATCACCAGAGTTTTCGTCGCCATCGCCAATACCATTATCGTCGTGTGAGGCAGAACGTGATGCCTGTGATTATGAAATACCCATCACAGAGCTTACAGGCAAGTTGTTTTTTACAAGAAGAACATGTGTAGTGATCGTCCCTGTTTTCTATGACACGTGGTACGTGTCATACAGGCACTCCGGTGGAGTGAGATCCTGCTGTGTTTAACGTTGTTACAAAAGAATTCTGTTCTTGCATGACTCACTGCCGCTAGCTGTGAGGCCAGTCCAAATTAATTTCGGTAAAGAAAGTTTTCTTTACTAAATTGCCACGGGGTGGCATTATGTATGTGGTAGGTAGTAATATCTTAATACATACAGCTGGTAGCTGTGGGCACGATGTATACTCCTAATATCTTAATACAGCTGGTAGCTGTTGGCAATATACTTGTAGTAAATACATGTAATAAGGTACATCTAGTAGCAGCTGTGTAAGTCAATCAAACATGGTTTGATTTTTTTTCTAGGTGCTAAATGTGTAGATAACACAGAAAACCCTTTGATAGTAGAAGTGTTGGATGATTCCATTATGAGGGCTCTAAGCCAAACCCTATCCATGGAAAGGGAATACGGGCCAGAAATTCATAAAGGGGTGGTAAAAAGAGTTGAAGGTATTATTACCAAAGGGCCTTAAACAAGATGTGAATGATGGTTTTCTAAAGAAACATTTTATATCCACTTACATCAAGCTATTAGATGCACCACAGCTTAAGAAAGAGCTGGAAGGAATCCTAAATGATACTATAAAGGCCCGAGACAAGCGGTTAAGACCGCCAACATATTGCATATAGCATATTGGTGTTGCAAGAGTGGCCTTGCTGTTTGCTTCAGACAAATTGATTAAAAGTGATATTGATAAGATAAATCTAATTACAACTATCAGTGATGTCATATTCTTATTGATAGACCTCCATCATCAAGACTCAATAACTAGAAAGAAGCTGGTAATTCCACATCTTGATAAAAATGTAGGAAAGACAGTTGAGAACCAAGAGCGTGATGAATTCCTCTTTGAAGAAAAATTTAATGACAATTTCCAATCTGCCACAGCAGTTAAAAAATCTGCAGTATGACTCAGCTCAAACAGGAAGGGGGGGGGGCAGATATCACCAACAGACACAGCACTACAAGCCCAGACCCCCCCAACGTCTTCCAGCCAAAGCACCTGTTAGACAGTCTCAGAGGTAAATACTTTTGCTGGTAGACTTAAGTACTTTTATTCTTGCTGGCTAAAGATAATGTAAGACAAAACTGTCTTATTTTTACTGAAAGGTTATAAAATTCCCTTTTTAGAGACTCCTAACCAAGATTATGTTCCAAAAAAATCATTTTTTTCTGTAACTGAAAATTTTATAATATTAAAGGAATAAATCGACTTAAACAACTTAGATTACTTACAAACTGTGTAGCAGAAAAAGGACAATTTTTTTTAAGATTTTTACTGTGCCCAAATCAAACAGGGAAGTTAGTTAAATTTTAAATGTTTGATTAAATTTATTTCTATATACAAATTCGCTAAGTTATGGAGCCAGTTATAAATTTTCTTAAAAGAAAAGGTTACAAGTCCGTTGTTTATCTTAATGACATTATATGTATTGGTAGTTCTTATTAAGAATGCCTAGGCTTTATTATGAATAAGGAAAAGAGTGTCACTGTGCCAACCAAGATTGCAGAGTTTTTGAGTTTGAAGAGAAGTTTGAAGAGGAAAGCAATTTCTTTATTGATAAATAAATATTCCAAAATGGATCAGTGTCCAATAAGGGAATCTGCAAAACTTGTAGCATGTTGCCCGGCTGTGTCTTACGGTCTTTTGGGGCACTAAAGCATTTGACCAACAAAAATATCAGGATTTATGTGCAACAAAAAATGACTTTGATGCAATTATGAACATCAAGGATGACTGTAAATATGATTAAAAATGGTGGAAAAATCAAATTAAAATATCAAAACATCTAATTAGGCAGTACAATTTTTCTTTGGGAATAAATCAAGATGCATCAAGGACAGGCTGGGGAGCATGCTGTTATGGTAAAGTTGTAAATGGATTTTTTATAAAAGATAAGGAAAACCTTATTAACTTTCTAGATCTTATAGCTGGATGGGGGGGGGGGGTATACAATTCCCAAAGCTCAATTCTTTTGCTCCGAGTATTTGGCAGTGGTGTGAGCTATGTAGAATATGATTGTCTGCCTTTTACATCAAGTCAAAAGAAAATAACGACCAAAAATCCAGAATTAAAAATATAGACTCAGAATGGGAATCAGGTAACAAAACTTTTCTAAATACTACTAAGAAACTTGGAGAATCGGATATAGATTTGTTTGCGACCAGAGCAAACAAAAAATGCCATAGAGATGCACATGCAGAGAATATTGATGTTTTTACTGTAGACTGGTCAACATTTAACAACAGAAGTCATGGTAACTCCTTTATCACAAAATACTATTAAACAATATACAACGGCACTTAAAAACTGGTGGTCATTTTGTAATGGGGAAAACATTATATGAGTAATGTCAATACGGTTGTCAATGTCAATAAGGTTTTAAAATTTCTCAGAGAAATATTAACAAAGCGTTTCGTACGCTACTCTTAATACATGCCGTTCAGCGCTGTCTCTTATCATATATACAAGTTTAGGAGCAGATATACAAATTAAGAGATTTTTTAAGGAATTTTTCAAACTTTAACCCTCTAGGCCTAAGTATAATGACACATGGTATCCATCTGTTGTCCTGAATTATATCCAAGATTGTTCACCAAACAGTAGCCTAAACTTAGAAAAAGTAACCATCATCTATAATATTCAAACATTGTCAGTTATCCAATTGAGCAACATAGAGTTTACGGACAACGGTGTAAAAATGACGATCATGTTATAAAAACCAAATATGTTATAGAAAAACTAGTTAAAAACAGTTTAATGTAAGTATGTAGACTAATAGTTTGGTTACAGGCACAACTGTGCCAGTAACCAAACTATATTATTCCATACTACTTATACTATACTATACCATTATTTTATGATTTCCAACAATTCTCTAAACATCTACATAGTGAATATAGAAGATATCTCGGACTAAGCTTGAGTATAATTACATAATTAAACGAACTTACCTGAAGTGAAGTTCTATTGTAATTATACGAAGAGCTTAGTCCGAGATATCACTCTTCCACCCACCCTTTTTATAACCATGGATAATATCCCTAGATCAGGTTGGAAATCATAAGCCTATATGCTAATGCTCTGAAAAGAATGACTTACAGATAGCGTTGACAGCAGACTGCCTTATTTCCGGTCTGGATACGAAGCTTTTCGCTTCCTCTAAATCAGGGACTGAATTACCCAAAAATTAAGGTACCTTTATATTTCGGTATGACGTCATACCGTTAAATAAGGATAACCGAAATATTTCGATACCGTTATTTTTTTCAGTAGCCGAATTTTGAGGTTGGAAATGCGTACCGGTATGTTTTGGTAGAAGTACTGTAACCTTTATAAATGAATCGGTAGCGGAACATTAACCTTAATAATTAGGGGTTTTCTTTGACGCACCGCCTCGCCGCTCTGTATGTCCTTCACTTGCTGATTGTTGCACATTATGATGACTCAGTATTGGTTTTTATTTCCGATCGGAAGGACACTACTGTGTAGGTACGCCAGACTGCCGGATTAAACCGAGTGCCTACCAAAGGTTTTCTTCTTTTGTTCTTCTTACCTGACTGGAAGAATGTTACCTCATAAACGTGTACAGCATATACGTAAACGTAAGTACCAAATCTGTGTAGTTTAATTAGATTACATTATTTATATTAAACGCAAGTAAACTGTAAAAATTGCAGGCGAACATGTCATCATAGATGAGTCATCTGAAAGCTCAGATGACTCTATTACAAATGACAAAGAATTAGACCTAGCGTCTCAGTCTGTTAAAAATAATTATAAAATAGACCCCGAAGGCACAACTCCAGAACTGGATTCCCGAAGTTCATCGGACTTATTTGAGACCAACGAAGTAAGTAAATTTTTGTAATACCTAACATCACGTGGGCATGCTAAATTGCACATTGTTATTAGGTACTATGTGTCATAATATTTCGTCATTACCACTGGCTTTTTTGGAAAAAAATATAAAATTTACTTTAATATTAAGTGTATAATGAATGAATTTTTCATATGCTCATTCCCAGCAGTGAGACAGTAATGGGGATGAAGGTAAGTAAGTACAGAAAATTCTCAACGCGGAGCGAAACCAGGGCTGCCACACTCCAGACTCCACACTTTCGATTTCAAAGAAAATTAAAATATAAGAGCTAATCTGTCTAAATACTAGGGTTAGTAGGGAAAGAAAAATAATATACGGTTCATGCATTTTTATACTTTTAGTAGTAATCTGTCTATAGTTTTATCACTTTCATGTGATGTCACAGAATCCGTACCTAATAATACAAGTACGATTAACTCCGCAAAAACATTAAAAAAAATAGCGACTCCTCATACGACACCATAAAATGTAATTCAGGTCGATAGCTCTAATTACCTATAGTTATATTCACTTAAAAGATGCCTCTCTATCGCGTAACTGTTTAACCGCGGCCCGGCGCGCGGCGGTCCCATTGAATTGGCCCGCCCGCCGCGTATTTGAAGCTTCATACCTAAAATGCAGAGTGCGTCTGGCCCAGGGCTTGAAAACGTTACCAATTCACATTAAAAATAACGTTAAGTAACGGTATTTCCATAGAGATACTTGCATATCGGTATAATTTGGTAGCGTTACTTAGTAGCATAACATTATAAGAACGTTAAATATTGCGTTAAAAATTAACGGTATTTTTAATGTTATTGTGAAAATAGTGGTAACAAGTTAACGGTATATTTTGGTTATTTTATGCGACGTTGCCGTTTTCTCCAAGGCCGGCGCGGGTGGGTAGCGGCGACGGCGCGCGCGCACCTCTGACGCGCTGTTGTTGCCATTTCGTTTGTCGTCTTCTCAAAATCTCAACTCTCACGGCAGTCGGACGCGCTTACAGAACACGCTCGTGAATTATTACCTACTTCAATTTAAATTAGCTACTACAGCTGATGTAGTTTTTGTGTTTTGAGTACCTAACGATTACAAAAAGTTCAACATGGGGCGTAAGAAAAGAAATGTCGTCTATAGATATTTTGAATTAAATGATGACAACACCTCAACTTGTTTAGTGCCAGAGTGTAGAAAAAAATTAAAGGTAAGTTTTAAAATACTTAATTATTATCTGTATTTATGTAGCTCAGTGCCGATTTTCTATATGGTCGACTGCATGGCGATTATAACAATCTTATGTACCTACCTACGTATATCTTGGCCTCTTATTTTTATAAAACCCTCTCGCTAAACCAGTTCAAGGTCCAACCATGCGGTCAACGGTCACCATTACCATGCGGTCGACGGTAACAACTAGGTATAAAAATGATACCTACAAGATTTCTTTTGAAGAATGAGATATTTTTATATTTCTATCTTCATTTCCAAACTTAAGCCGCAATTATATTAAGCTGACGCCGCGTGTCGCAACGCGTGGGTAAGCTATCGGTTACATACATTTAGTACTGGATTGATTACATTAGTCCCGTCCCGCGTGTCGCAGAGCCTCCTGACGCCACGCAGACCGAACGATTTCGATCGGCGTGGGGTCGGTGGTGGGGGTTGTGACGCGTCAGCCCAGTCGGGTCTAGTGTAATCACGCGTGGGCACGCGCAGACAGCCGAGTGGCGACGAAGAACAGTGGACGTGTTTTTAAAAATGTCAGACGAATTAATTGAAGTCGTGAGAAACTACGAAATATTGTATAATCAAAAACACAAAGATTATAAAGACCAACTAAAAAGAAATTCGGCGTGGGAGGAAATATCTTTAAAAATAAAACTACCAGGCATGTAACTGTATTGTTTTTATTTTTTAAGTAGGTAGGTATATCTAGACGTAGTAAGTAGGTATATTTATCAATAATGGATACCGATGTTCTCCGCAAATATCGTGCAAAAGTGATGCTTTGTACCTATGTATTGTAAGTAGTAATTTTTATTTAGGTATAGTACCTATATTGCTGATTGTGTGAAATTACTATTTTATTTTTAATGACGATTATTCGCGGGTAACGACGATATTATTATGATAATTGTTGATACCTACTTAAGTACTTTTTTCGGAAATTTAAAAGTACATAGGTGTTTAGAGTAACTTGGGATTTAAGGATTTTAAGATAAGTAATTATAAGAGTTGCCGTGTGGTGACGGCAGAAAAGAATACAGTTGTCACCACCCCTACTCTTCTTTAGTCCTGCAGTGGACTGTTACGGGCTATTATGATGATGATTTATGATAATATGATAAATGAGACAAACTCTAGTCTATTCTGCCTTGTCTGATCATATCCATTTGCCACGGTACTTGTCCTTCTGGAGAAACAAAGTACTCTTTAAATTTTTCTCTAACAGCAATAGCGTCTTGACAGTAATTTCTTCCAACAATTTCAATATTAGAGAGACCGTCTTGAGAACTTTGACCTTCATTAGAATTTAGATAATTTTCTCCAATTTCTTGCGAATTTTCGGTACGCAAATAGTTATGAAGGGCACATGCAGCTTGTACGATTATGTCTGCCATATCCGGTTGTACTTGCATAGGTCCTTGAAAAATGCGAAACCTTGCTCTTAAAATTCCGAAAGCATTTTCTACAGTTCTTCGAGCACGTGATAAACGGTAATTAAATACTTTATTAGAATCATTGTTTACAAGCTTTGCTTTACTGTAGGGCTTTAAAAGGTAAGTTTTTAAAGGAAATGCTGCATCAGCCACAATAGTATACGGCATAGGTTCAGAATTTTGATGTATTGGAGTATTCTGTGGAACATTCAGTTGGTTCCGTTCGAACATTTTCCCCATCACGGAATTTTCGTATATACCACCATCACTGTTACGGCCATACGCCCCTACATCTATCATAACAAATTTATATTGAGCATCAACTAAAGCAAGCAATACGATTGAATGATCTTTTTTATAGTTGTAATAGGATGATCCAGCATTTATTGGGCATATTATGTTTACGTGCTTGCCATCCAATGCGCCTAGACAATTAGGAAAATGCCAATATGTTTGGAAATCTTTTGCAATCTCTTTCCATCTCTCTTCTGAAGGTTGTGGCATTACAATGGGTGCTAGATTTTTCCAAATAGCTTCGCATACTTCTTTGACTATATTTCTCACTGTGGTAAAACCCATACGATAACTGAATGCCACTGAACGAAAGGAGTTACCAGTGGCCAAACACCTGTGAACAAAAAAATATATAATTAAACAACAGATATAGTAAAAAGAAAAAATATAAAGTCAAGTAACTAATATTAAAGTTAACATAAAAATACATGTTAACAAATTGTCTACCAATATTTTAAGGGGTGTTAGTGTTGAGAAATATGAACAACTTTTCAAAGGATCATAGATCGCTAAAATGATCTTGTACTAAGGCACTATGAACAACTAAATGTTAATTCCATATTTCGAACTATGTTTCGTGGGAAATAGTTGTTTAATATAATAACACTATCAGCTCTTAAAATAACGATTGTTGTTTCAGTTGAAAAATGCAAAGATAATTGGGCTAAATTACGCAACGCATACTGTAGTGCATTAAAACGACGAAAAACTAAATCTGGGCAAGCGGCAACGCAAGGGACTCCATGGAAATACGAAGATCAAATGGGTTTTTTACGTCCATACATGGAAATGAGAAACACTAAGACTAATTTGATACCGCCATCATCTCCATCGACATCGGAACTGCCTGCAGAAAGTCCTGAAGTTCCTGAAAGTCCGCCTGATTTCAGGAGTGAGTCACAACAAAGCAGCTTAAGTTCATATTCTCAAAGGAGCTCGTCTTCGAAGAGAAAACCTGATTTAGCAGACATTTACGATATGATGAAGACACAGCATAGTCTGAGGCAACAAAAACAACAGTCAAAACTGGACTTGGATGAAACAGACATGTTTTTCTTAAGTATGAGCAAAGCAGTCAAAGCACTACCGAAATTAGACCAAACAAAAATTAAATTAGATTTACATACGGCTATTTCTCAGGCTGAAATTCGTAACGTTGAAATGGAACGTGTAGTAAAGACACCGCTTAGAATAGTTTCTCAAACGGTAGTTTCGCCAAGTACCCAGCCTCTCCCTGAGCCATCCAGAGCCTACTACTATCATAATTCACCTACACAAATAAATGAGTTTTCACCTGAATCCCAGTCCATACTCGATCTTGAGGCTCAAAATTCAAATTCAACCGGAGAAGAAAACTTGTCCACTTATTACAGCGGTGTAACTTTTAATTGAGCACCGTATTTGAATGATTATTATATAGTTAGGTACTTGTTAAAATTGAAATTGTTGATTTTTAATACAAAATAAAAATTACCTCAAACTGTTGACTGATTAATATAATAGTTTCGTACTTGTTAAAATTAAAATTGTTGATTCTTAATACAAAATAAAAATTACCTCAAACAAACTGCTAGCCTTTCTTTTGTTCCAATGGGTCGGCGAAAGCTGGTATGAATCTTTTTAATATCTTGTTCAATTAAAGAATGTATGTAATTGAATTGTTGTTTTGTCATCCTGAAGTACTGTTGAAATTTAATTTCATCGCTTTTTAGTTCTTGCACCAACAAATGATATTCACTTCGGCTTCCTCTTGAAGTATTTATTGGATGTACCCAATATCTCCTTTTCTTTCTTTTCTTTTTGAGTAGGCTTAACATGAGCAGGTATGCTACATTTTCTTCAAAATCCGTATCCGAGTCTGAAGAAAACATTGTAGACGTTTACTCCAAAGGCCTCCACTGTACTGACTGAGACGAATTTTCGTGGGGGCGCGCGGCGACACGACACGCAAATGTAATCACCCGCCGTTGCGTCAGGCAGCGTGGCGACACGCGGCGTCAGTTTAAAGGCGGAAACATACTTACGTGTCGTGGCGTGTCGTGATGCTTACTGTCGTGACGGTGAGTGTGCACACCAACGTGTCGTGTCGTGGCGTACTCTGGCGTTATTTCTGAACAGTACTTAACGAACCTTTGCAGCGTTCAAACATACATAATGTTTTCTTCGGATTCGGATAGTGATTTTGATGAAGACCTTCAATTTCTCTTAGCAATGAAACTTCTTAAGAGCAAAAAAAAGAAAAGAAGATACTGGGTTCACCCTATAAACAGAGGGAGACAAGACAAAGGTGAATTTCATCGTCTTGTTAAAGAATTAGAGAGAGACGAAGAGAAATTTCATCAGTACTTTAGAATGAACAAAGCACAATTTGAGGAAGTCCATTCGCTGATTGAAGGAGACATAAAAAAGTACATACTAAATTCCGTGAACCCATAGGTACTAAAGAAAGACTTGCGCTATGTTTAAGGTAAGATTTATTGCTTTAAAAAAATATAATTGACTATGCTGTTGTATGAATTAGGTTTAACAATCATTTATCAAAAAACTAACATATTTGAAATCAACATTTAAGTAATCACACTCTGCTGTCTTATTTATTAGTATAACAATCAATATTTTATCATTAAATCATTAGTTCAACCATCATTTTCAAGTTCATCATCATCAAAATTTATACTGTCATAGTATGCCTTCAAGTCATCTGAAACAACAGGCTTTGAGTTTAATCTGGATGGAAATGATGATGACTGGATATTTTTTGGTGACTGAGCGTGTATAGGTGACTGGATGTATGTTGGTGCTTGAACGTCTGCAGTGGTTTGGATGTATTTTGAGGACTGATGCTGTGGAGTTGACTGGATGAATCGTTGAGTGTCGTCAGAATTTGAAACAGTATGTTTTTGTGAGCGAAATGTGGTTGGAAACGATGAGGACTCGATATATGTGGGTGACTGAGCGTGTGAAGTTGACTGGTTGTATATTGGTGCTTGAACGTCTGCAGTGGTTTGGATGTATGTTGAGGACTGATGCTGTGGAGTTGACTGGATAAATCGTTGAGTGTCATCAGAATTTGAAACAGCGTGTTTTTGTGAGCGAGATGTGGTTGGAAACGATGTGGACTCGATATATGTGGGTGACTGAGCGTGTGTAGTTGACTGGTTGTATGTTGGTGCTTGAACGTCTGCAATGGTTTGATTGTATGTTGAGGACTGATGCTGTGGAGTTGATTGGATGAATCTTTGAGTTGTTATTTTTATAGGCGTTCTTAAAATCTTGTCTCTCTGTTCCAATTGCCGTATTACTGCTTGGGAAATAGCAGTGTGTAAGTCTAATTTTATTTTTGTTTGTTCAAGTTTTGACAGCGCTTTTACTTCTTTGCTCATACTAAGGAAGAATAAATCAGTTTCGTCCATGTCTTGTCTAATATTTTGTTTCTGACGTCTTAAATCTTGGGACGATTTCATTAAATCGTACAACTCTTTTAGTTTGGGTTCGTGATTAGTTTTTTCACGTGACGAACTGGATTGAGATTGACTTCGAGTAGTACTTGGACTTGCTGGAAGACTTTCGTCGAGAGAGTCCTCTGTAGGTGGTGATCCCGGTGTAGGCATCACATTTGTTTTTGTGTTCCTACATTCCATATAAGGAAGAAGAAAACCCATGCTCTCTTCATGTTTCCAGGGCACTAACGCTGCCGCAGCCTGTCCACTTTTCTTGTACCTTCGTCGCTTCAAAGCGCTGGCGAAAGCATTCCTTAGTTTAGCCCAGTTATCCTTGCATTTATTTACTGAAACAAATAATAATAATTGTTTATTTCTTTTCAGATTTTTAGCTACTGGACACACTTTTCGGTCGTTGGCGTTCAACTATCGCATGGGATTTTCAACTGTGAGAGTTATAGTAAAAGAAGTGTGTGAAGCCATTTGGAAAAATATGGCACCTATTGCCTACACCTTCAGAACAAATGTGGAAGGATATTGCAAATAACTTTAAACAATTTTGGCATTTTCCAAATTGTATTGGAGCATTAGATGGCAAACACGTTAACATAATTTGTCCAATAAATGCAGGTTCTACTTTCTATAACTATAAACAAGAACATTCCATAGTTTTACTTGCATTAGTTGACGCTCAATACAAATTTATCATGATTGACGTAGGTGCGTATGGTCGAAACAGTGACGGTGGCATATACGACAAATCTTTGATGGGAAGATTATTTGAGCAGAAAGCATTAAATGTACCACAGGATGAACCACTCAGTCTAAACTCACAACCTATGCCATACACTATTGTTGCTGATGCAGCATTCCCGTTGAAACCATATTTATTAAAACCTTATCACAAAGACAAGCTAGTTAACAATGATGCAAATAAAATATTTAATTATCGCTTATCACGTGCACGCCGGTGTGTAGAAAATGCGTTTGGTATTTTACGGGCTCGATTTAGAGTATTTCATGGACCTATGCAAGTCCAGCCGGATATGGTAGACAAGATTGTGTTAGCTGCTTGTTGCTTACATAATTTTTTAAGAACGCAAACATCGCTAAGCACAGATAAACCTGAAGAAAATTTTATGGATTCTACTGACCATAGCAGCAACATCGATTGTCTGCTTAATATTGAATCTTTACCAAGAAACCCATCACAAAACGCTGTTTATGTCAGAGAGAAATAAATACAAAGAGTATTTTATTAGTCAAGAAGGGAGAGTACCATGGCAAATAGAAATGATTCGCCGGGGTAGACAAAATTCTTAAACAGTATTTAAATGTTCATTTTGTATAATTATTCATTTATCCCTTTTCAAATAAATATGTACCTGGGCGACCGAGTTTTGCTCGGTTATTATATTACTATTTATTGTAGTATTAAATAACAAATACACATTTTAAATAAACCTAGTTCCTTTATTCACTTTTATTTGTATTTTTTGCTGTGTTTAGAATGTTAACCTTTCAGCACTTGTCACAGGGTAACGCCATCTATTGTCAATTTCTCTTATTACATAGCTTGTGAGCAACTGGAAAACACGCGTTTTCCCAAACATAAGACTAATCTAGATCGATTGTTTACCCCCGAAAACCCCCATATACCAAATTTCAGCGAAATCGTTAGAGCCGTTTCCGAGATCACAGAAACATATATACAGGGTTATTTGTAAAACATTAACAACCTCGCAGGAGTAGATTACTAACATCAACAATAACAATAACATTTGTTCTACGACTTTTCAGAAAAGAGACAAAAAAAATACAACTCTCTATACATAATTCCGAACAGCTGATCGAGTTTTGTATGAAAAGTCGATTTTTTTGGCTGTTTTCTGAAAAGTCGTAGAACAAATGTTGTTTATGATGTTAGTAATCTACTCCTGCGAGGTTGTTAGTGTTTTACAAATAACCCTGTATACAAGAATTGCTCATTAAACATATAAGATAAAGTAAAATACTATTTTATTGACTTACCTGGTTCTTTCAAAATTTCGGCAATTTCTTCCCAAGCAGCATTTCTGATCAAATGGTCCTTGTACTCTTTACACTTTGAGTCATATATAACTTTTCGTTGACGTACAAGTTCAATAAGATCGTCAGTCATTTTGGTGCAAATATGTTTAATAAATTAAAAAATAAAAAGCGCCTGCTAGATGTTCGCGCCACGTGGCACGCGCCGGTATAGAAACACATTTGCCTGTTGTGTCGTGTCGCGTCTTACCCCCCACCACCGCTCTGGCGCAATCGGTGGCAAGCAGTCGGCGACACGACAGAACGCGTTGCGACACGACACGACATGCAAATATGTCCCTAACCATATTAAATCTATGAAACCGATATGCTTCTGGCGCGTCACGACACGCCACGACACGTAAGTATGTTTCCGCCTTAATATAATTGCGGCTTTATTGTAAGTACCTAATAAAATAATGTTATTTCACAGTCAACCACTTCAATTGATGCGACTGTCGCCGTCTGTCGGCTACCTACCTACTAAGTATACCTACCTAAACTAAATCTTAGGGCCAAAACACATTAGGTACACACATTACGACGTCATAAAAACTACGACGTCCAGGCACTTCCAGGGTCGAACGCCGCTACACAGTGGTTAAAAACCCGAATTAAGCAAATTATAAGATGCAAATAATAATTTCTAGCTAGGTCAGCCTTTCCGATCAGTATGTGCATAATAGACATAAGTCAGTCCCGCGACCTCGTACCTACCACTCATACAAAAATACCTACATGTGTTTTGTGTTGGCCCTTAGAGTTGGTTTGCGTGCGTCTCGATCAGTCGGTATCTACACAGTGTGTAAGTAACGTGTTTCTATGCGTTTCAACTAAGTACCTACCTATAAGATGACCTTGGCGCAATATAGTGATACCTAACAATTACGTTTAACAAAAAATACCTACTTTGTGCAAATTAATTTTCAATAATGTTTATTATCGTTATTATCTTGTTAGTGTTATTTTAATATAATTATTGTTTATATAAGAAAGAAAATAAAAAGGAAGATTATTAGAAAACGTGCATGAAGTTACAATACGTCGCCATTGTCATCCTGTTCTTAGTTGAAGCATAGTACCTATATTTCACCAGCTTGGCAAATTGGCACTTACTTCATACCTTACCTACCTACTTGCCTGTGTTTTACGTGTGCATGTACATGCGAATACGCTACTATTTTCTGTCTGCTCAACGTAACGTAAATTTAATTTGTGCTTGGAGTTTGCATTTGGGCTGCGTAGCATTGTGCTAGTGCTAGTGCAGGTGAACAGCCTGTTGTTCTTTGGTTGTGGTACCTACTATCCTATATTTAATTCGTGCTTAGATAATTCGAACCATTCGTTGTGGGATATTCTAATAAAAAGTACCTAACATTTTGCTGTTTTCGCTCAGTTATTATGAAATGAATGATTGTTGTTTAGGTCACAATTTTGTATCGAATGACCCTTATCTTCGAAACTACTGAGTTTAGACTCAATTCTGAAAAAAAATACAAATAATAGTTATTTTATTTTTGTGAAGATTACAGGATAACCTATAAGAAATTATTATACAAGGTCTCTTTGACATCGATGCTCAAACGAATACCACGGATCTGGTACATGATTCTGGACCCTCCAGTAGTGGAATTTTTTGTTTTAAAATTAAAAAAAGACACTGTATATAGGGTGACTGGTAATTAATGAACGATATTTGACACATGATTGTACTCATGATTACAAACAACTTTCCCAAAGAAACTTTTTTTTATACACATAAGTTTTATTTTTTTCACAATAACAAAACAGCTGGCGCACATGGAAAGTTCAAACTTCGCACGTGCGCGCCGTCACCCAATCAGCTGTTAGCGATGAGGCGCAAAACTGATTAGTAAGTATACCAAAAGGTCCCTTCAGGAAAGTTGTTTGTAATCATGAGTACAATCACGTGTGAATGGTACTTAAATATTGTTCACTAATTACTAGACACCATATATGTAGTTAACTAAATGTAAACAATTTTGGCATGTCTTTTAATCTAAAGGTGGGCTAAAAATTTTATCTAAAAGTTTTTACAATTAGGTATTTACCTAAATCGATGTTAGGTAATAAACTAGATCTTAAATAATCGATGTATGTCTTTTATACGACTTTCTTACAATAAAAAGACATACCAAGATTGTTTACGTTTAGTTAACTACCTAAACCGACGGACTGTAGTTTTAAAGTAACATGTTACAAAAATGAGATTCGCTTGAAACTTGCATATGAATCCGTCTCGCACTTGGCGTGCTGTTTCAAACTGTATCTCTAAAAGAACCCGAGACCTCAAAAATGCTGCTTTCTGTGTGTTCTTAATTCTGTATTATTGCCAGTTTGTTTTGCATGTTTTTCTTTTCTATTGCAGACGCAGCATGGCGCAAATTTGCTAAAACATTTAAAGCATGTGCATAAAGATATACATAAAGAAATCGTAGAAATTAATAATAGTCGTCAAGATCCCGATATGGCCACTAAGTCAACTACTGTATCTGACACTGTGCTTAAGGAATGCACCAATTTGGTAGCCATTCATGGTCGTCCCTTTTCAATGGTTAACGATAAAGCTTTCCAAAATTTGCTATCTATGATACCCGGAAATACCAGCACTATTAACGCTATTAATATTAAAGAAAATGTGCGCTTACTAGCTACAAAAATGAGACATGAATTAGCGTTTACCTTACAAGATAAAATTATATCGCTGAAAATAGACATCGCTTCGCTTGCAACGAGAAGTTTTATGGGGATTAATTGTCAATATTTAATGGAGGGGCAGCTTGTATTAAGAAATTTAGGAGTGATCGAAATTTTTCAGCGCCATACTTCAGAGCACCTCAAAGATCTACTGGTGTACAACCTTCAGCGGTTCCGTATTGACACGGAAATTAATAAAAAAAATTATTGCATCACAACTGACAATGGCGCTAACATGATTAAAATGACCAAGCTCCTTAATGATATGGACAATTGTGTTACCCTTGACAGGAACACTATAGAGGCCGGCCCCAGCTCCAGCCAATGTGATGATGAAAACGCAGATACATGTAATGTTTCTGATTCAGACTTTGAAAATTCTGATTTAAATTTTCACGTTGAAGAAGCATTTACTGCACAATTAACAAATATACTCAGAGCGCAGTTTCCTCATATTACTGGCGAAAATGTTGAGTATAAAATTGGCATAGTAAGATGTGCCGCACATACTCTTCAGTTAGCGCTACATGATGCTTGTAAAGATGTAGCCTTTTCTAATCTGATTTCGAGTTGTAGAGAAGTTGTACGACGCTTGCGGACACCACAGTTTGTGAGAATTATTAGAGAACATAACAAAAATTCTGCAGTAACCCAGTTGTATGACACCCATGCTCCTATCAGGAAAGTCAAGCTGAAGCGTCCGCCTGCGCCTTGGATGAATGTGGGAGTTCGGATGGCAATGCGGAGAAGGGATCGCGCGTTCCGGAAATTTAAAAAGGATCGGTCAGAAGATAATTGGACCCGCTTCAAAACTGCTCGCAATCGTTGTAATCAGATGATACGCAACGCAAAACGCCGCCACATTCTCGATAATATCACATCTACTTCTTCTGCTGATATCTGGAAATTCCTTGGAACTCTAGGTTTCGGCAAATCGCGGCATTCAGACCTTCCTAAGACATTTGGTTTGGATGATCTAAATCGCCATTTCTCCACTGTTCCTATTCTTGATAGTCTAACCAAATGTCATACCATTAGTTACCTTGCTAGTCTGACGCGACCCAATATCAGCCCCTTTGTCTTCACCCCAGTCGACCCGGAAGAGATCAAGAAAATTATCCTGTCCATTAAATCCAAAGCCGTGGGCTGTGATGATATCAGTCGCCACATGATCGTGACGGCTCTTGATCAGCTCCTTCCTGCAATTTCCCATGTGGTTAATTTCTCCCTTGACTCCGGTGTTTTTCCGTCAACATGGCGGAAAGCCCATGTTCGACCACTACCAAAAATTCCTAATCCCACTCTTCCCTGTCACTTTCGACCAATTTCCATCCTTCCATTTCTATCTAAAGTACTTGAGGCCTGTGTCCATAAACAATTCTCCTACTTTATCCACCATAACTCCCTCATTAGTCCATTCCAATCTGGTTTCAGGAACGGGCATAGTACCGTTTCTGCCCTCCTTAAAGTGACTGATGATATAAGGCGGGGAATGGAAGACACAAAAGTTTCCGTTTTAGTATTGATAGATTTCTCCAACGCCTTCAATACCGTCAGTCACGAAGTCCTCTTATCCATACTCTCCTATCTCATGGTCTCTCCCGAGGTTTTGAATTGGTTCTCTTCCTATCTTCGGGGGCGTCAGCAGTCGGTTCTTGCGTGAGACTCTTCTTCCAGCTGGTGTAACCTTGAAACTGGCGTCCCTCAAGGCGGTATATTATCTCCACTATTGTTCTCTATTTTTATCGATCTTATAACTTCTGAGCTTCAGTGTGCGTATCATCTTTACGCTGACGACTTACAGCTTTACTGTCAGGCGGGTGTTGACAACTTATCCGATGCGATTGAGGAGCTAAACCGGGATTTAAACGTGGTGAAAAATTGGTCTGATCGGTTTGGAGTAGCGGTTAACCCAACTAAGTGTCAGGCTATCATTGTAGGGAGCCCCTATAGTCTACGAAGGATGAATGGGTTAACGGTGCCACCGGTTAGTTTTGATGGCACAGTCATCCCGTTTAGCTCCGACGTCAAGGATTTGGGTTTGTACGTTGACACTTGTTTAGACTGGCGTAAGCAGGTCGCGATTGTGAGCAAAAAGGTCACTGGAACGTTGCGGTCGCTTTATCGTTTAAAAAATATTCTCCCATGTCACATTAAGGCAATGCTGGTTCAGTCACTTATATTCCCCATAATTGACTATGGTGATGTGTGTTACTATGACCTGAATGCAGATCTCCTCAACAAACTTGACCGACTTCTAAATAACTGCATTCGATTCGTTTTCAATCTTCGTAAGTATGACCATGTATCTGCACATCGGTCGCTCTTGAAATGGTTACCCATCAGACAGCGACGAGCGCTGAGGGCTTTGACCACCTTGTTTTCTCTGCTCGATAAACCCACATCTCCTAATTATCTTACTTCTCATTTTAAATATTTATGCGCTGCGCACAGCAAGCACCTTCGGTCCTCCAATAATCGTCCTCTACGATGCCCTACTCATCGCTCTGGTTTCCTTAAATATTCCTTCTCTGTCCAGGCGGTTTTCCTGTGGAATGCGCTCCCTCTGAATATCAGGACGGCTACCAGTCGGTTTACATTTAAGGTAAAAGCTCGCGAACACTTACGTAAGAAGTTGGCAGACTCTTCTCAAAATTAAAAAGTTGTCAGTTTTTCATCATTTTTAGTAGTTTTTACCTCACTTTACTTTTGTATATTTTCTATGTATATATATATGTATTTATTATTAATAGAATTGATATTTCCTGTCACATTGAACCTACTATGTCTTTGTCTCTGCATCACCCTAAGGTTGACTGGTAGAAAATGCCCAAGGCATTAAGTCCGCCTTTGTACAATGTTTTTGTGCATGAAGTTTTAATAAATAAATAAATAAAAATGTACCTAAATTAGACTGCTCTACCTGATGGCATTCTGTAACTGACATGGTAGAAAGTTTGCTATCGCTAAAAGATATATGTGCAACTGATGTCCGGCTTTATTTACCTGACTTAACATGGGATACTTAGACAGAAATCCTGAAATCTTTGACACCTGCAAAACAGTTGACAAAAAAACTACAGGAGGAACAACTGACAGTCGGAGATTTTAATCTGGCATGGATGATGTGCCAATTCAAGTTATCCAAAATAAAGACCAGACTGTCCGAAAACATAATTGAATCGATGAAAGAAAGGCAAAAACTTCTATTTGAAAATGAAGTTTTTATTACTGGAATGTTTTTAGACCCAAGAGTAAATTCAGTGTTGACATCTGTACAACAGAAAAAAGCAAAAGAAAACTTAATCCTACAATACTTAACAAATTTTGAATTGGAACAGATAAACAAAGAAAATAACATAAGTAACAGTAACATCAATAGTACAACAACAAATGACCATTCTGAAGCGCAGATTGAACTAGACGATTTCTTAAATGCAAGTTATGTAAATAGACACGATGATTTAATGGATTTGTTAGACTTGGATAGAAATGACCGTAACGTGCTGAACAGTTTACAGGAATCTTTTGATGCCTTTTTAAAAGAGCCACTTCTTCAGTCTACAGAAAGTGTCTTGACGTACTGGGAAAGGTCACGTTATATATTTCCTCTTTTGTACAAATTATCTACCATCGTATTAGCTGCACCAATGACACAAGTGTAGAACGGTTATTTTCTTCACTTAAGTTTGTAGTATCTAATTACAGATACTCCATGAAAGACGACGTCATTGAAGATTTACTATTCATACGTAGTAATAATATTTTTAATAAGTAGCTTTCAATAGAAAGCTCAAAGTTATTATTCAGAATATTTTTTTTTTAAATAAGACTGGCGAGTACCTCCAAACCGTCCTTACAGGTGGTGCATTTATTGTATTTTTATATCCGTAATGATTAGGTACATAAAGAAAAAAAAACAATTT
Source organism: Ochropleura plecta (assembly GCA_905475445.1). Lineage (NCBI taxonomy): Eukaryota > Metazoa > Arthropoda > Insecta > Lepidoptera > Noctuidae > Ochropleura > Ochropleura plecta. The sequence goes on from FR997738.1 coordinate 12,479,321, forward strand.
TTTTATTAAACCTTGAAGGTTTATTTTTAATTAAGTAATCATAATTCAACATTATAGATTAATGTATCGCTTTGAAGTCCGAAATATATAGTTTTTGTACTTAAATTTATTATATGTATTCCTATACCTTTTCCAAAAATTTAATCATCACTAATAAATACTTAAATAGTTCACACTTCTTACTATTATTATTATTAAGTATTGTAAAATATTTTATTAAAAAATCAATTATTTTAATTGATATGAATGTAACATATCAATCTAGATATGTCTAAATGCCTATGTCATACATACACGTGTCTACATATTATATGTCCCAAAAGTATAGTACCAGCTGGAGCCCTGAGATAGATAATCCCTAGAGTCAACATTCCGTCGGTTTAGGTAGTTAACTAAATGTAAACAATCTTGGCATGTCTTTTAATGTAAAGGTTGGCTAAAAATTTTATCTAAAAATGTTTACAATTGGTATTTACCTAAATCAAAGTTAGGTAATAAACTAAATTTAAATAATCTATATATGTCTTTTATACGACTTTCTTGAAATAAAAAGTCATACCAATATTGTTTACGTTTAGTTAACTACCTAAACCGAAGGCCTAGACGATTTTCCTTAGTTTAATTTTTAACAATTTCTGACATATAAGACACTAGTTTTTACCCGCAGCTTCGCCTGCTTACAAAAAATAAATAAAATATAAAAAAAAATTCTCTCAAAAAAAAAAATAACTCGAAAACTACGAAAAATCGTAGAACATACATAAAAGTTATTCAGGATTATCTAGGCGTCTTCTATCTCTGGGCTTCAACTTACTATACTTTGATACCCTGTATGTTCTAACATAATAGGAACAAGAAAAAACAAACTTATTTTCTACTCTCTCATAATTTTAAGTAACGACAGCTGATCACCATGAGTCGTGTAGATAGTGACTCTGCACTACCTACTTTAAATTGTGAGTTTAATCGATACCAATCAGTTACGTTATGCTACACTATAATCGTAGATATTGTAAATTTAATTATTTTTTTCTGAGTCTGTTAAATCTATTTCACTAGAATGACAATTTCTGATAGTGTCTACAAAATGTAAAATTTTCGTATATACACGTGTCCGCATGCAGGGTTGGATAAACTGTAATTCTCCTTGTAGTAGGCGTGAAAAATTCTCATTTCTCCCATCATTCCCAACACAGTTATTAAATATGACACAGTCTGAACAGGTATTCTCGGAGGTGCATTCTGTAACCGTTTTAGGTATTTTTTTGGTCTCACTTTCTGTAACCATTCCAGCTACTTCCTTGTTCTCACATGTATCTTCTTGCTTAACTTTTTTCGGCATTGTCGTCCGTATTTCAGTTTTAAGTGCCGCGTCTATTTCGAATTGGTTATTCCAGTCACATGTAAATACGTCAGGTGACATGTTTCGCTTTGCTGAAATAAAACCAAATATAATTAGATAGATATATGCTAGGTACGCTTAATATACAAAAAAATCACAAAATATTCAATGATAATTTTATTGAACTTACCCATTTTGAGGCTAAAGAGAAGGCTTCAGTCAGATTCGCTATTTTACGATTGCACGTTACGGGTGGACGGCAACATTCACAACAACAAGCACAACTCAGAATAGCAAAGAGAATTAAAAGAATTAAACACGCAAATAGTCGTACGGCACAGTCATAACGTCGCCGCGTCGCTGCTGTCTGACACTCTTTTGCGATTGGACGAGAGCGACGGTAACAAAACTAACTCATAACGATAAAATTTACGATAGCGTAGATTTTAACGTTCCATATGTTTAACGATAAAATGTGCCAGATATAACGTTAAATATGGTAACGTTATTTATTAGATAACGATATCTGCATCAAAAGGCTGTAACGATACCATATTTTTAACAGGTATTTCAAGCCCTGGTCTGGCCTGCTATCGTTTGATTTGGATGCTAGACTGACACGACACGGATTGTAGCAACAGTTTATAAGTGGCCTTGACACTATGAATTTAGAGTTCCAAATTGTTTTGGTACTTTAGCTTAAAGTTACAGTAGTTTGTCCTTCTTCTTGCTTACAGTGGGGATCTAGATCCTCATTGATCTCAATTCCCACTGCAAGCAAGGCAGAAGCCTTGTTATTTTACTAATACACTTTTTTTTTGTTTTAGGAGATTGAAAATAATCAAGAGAATAATAAAATGTCTGTCGGAGTAAATACGGATCTTTTCATGAATGACGAACGAACGAACGCTTTAGATACGGAGACTATTGTTCCTAAAATGTTACACATTGGGGCTAATCATTGGAAGAGCAATGACTAAGATGTCAAGAGAAAGAAGAGAAGATTTTATTCACCAATTATCACATTGCTTTGAACTACACGAATTGAATCAGTAATAAGCTTAAAATAATATTTTGTTGAACCATAAAATAATCATAATATTCATAATCACTGGAAAATATAAATAAAAGAAAACGTATATGTATTTATTTTGTCTTTAATTACCCATAAAAACAAACAATAAAAAAACAGACAAAGGACTTCAACCAAAATGGGCTAACCGGTGAACAGCTGTATTGGGAAAAAAGAAATTCATAAATAATTTAGTAATAATATTTAGTAAACATTGGTTGCTTTTGGGAGTGTCAAACTAAATGATATTAAAAACGAATTAAAAAGATTTGAAATTGATTATTGGTTGTGTATGGTGACAGTTGTTGTGCAACATGGCGGGATGCATTGAGTTAGGGTTGCCAGAATAAAAACTCAGAAAAATAACATCGATATCAGATGTTTCGATTCGAGAGCTTCAAAACATTAAAATGTTTGATGGAAGACCGAGCTTTATCTAGCCGTTGGAATATTCATCGTTCATGTTGGAATATTCATCGTTGGAATAGCATCATCATCATCTTAACCTCACACAATTAAAAAAATATAGTTTATGTAGAACCTCATTTTTTTGTGTTAAAAATCGACAGCTTGCCTACGGAACGTGGAACAAACCAAGAAAGTATTTATCGGGGGAAAAAAATGTAATAAACATAACAATTGTAATAAACGTTCGTAATTGGTATTTTGTCTTCGTTCATTTGGGTTTTTTCCGTCATGGTAGCGAGTTTACTTAAACTAACTTTACTTTAAATCGATTCATAAGGAATCGATTTCAAATCGTATAGTTCGACTGATACCTAGTGCAGAGAACTGACAACCCCGATCCAGAACAGGTGATCGATTGTCAATGTCAATTTCATTTGCTCTGTGTTCGTGCTCTTGTTCGAATATTGCTGTGAATGTTATTTTGACTTTGGATATTTTTGACGACTTACGCTATTTAAAATGGATTCTGATGATTTTTTACCTAACGATACGAACGAGCATACAAGCTATTAAGCATTATTGCTGCAATTGCATAGTCGGCCGAAGGATTGTAGGTTGGTGCGCTCACATCATGTCTGTGATATGTTATTTAAGCTGGGCCAGGTATGAAAATATAACTCCAAAGGCCCAGTTTTTAGACCACGTTTTAACGCACGAAAATGAATGATTTTACAAATAAATTATTTATTTTAAAGTGTTGAAGTTTTATTTTTTATAATTTTATTAAACAATTTGATACAAAACTTCCTATATATATGTTTTCTATGTACCGTAAGCCACTCACTAAAATCAAAAATAGTGCAATATTTTTATGTTCATGTTCAAGCCCAAACGCCATACAAAGTGGTTGATGTCCTTTGAACTGTTGTTCCTTAAGATTAAAATGTCCTCGACTATCTTGTCGTTTAAATTATAACGCAAATCATTCAAAATGAATTTTAGGGATGAAAAGAAATGCTCCACACTAACTTGAGTAGCTGGAGTGGCTAGAACTGTAGATGCCAAACGAAATAGTTGAGGTTCGCATACGACTTTACTTTTCCAAAATGTTAATATATCTTCTGTGGGCGGTAATCGTGGATGGCAAGAAAAGTTCTCTAAAAGTGCTGTTATATTCGCTTGAGTCTGGACATAATGTTCATGGCGGTTACGGTTTTTCAATTTTTCCGTTTCGGCTAGTATGGATTCCATTTCATCCACAGCATCAGAAACTAGTTGCGATGTGCTCGCAGTTTCATCTTCAGGTTCCCGCATAGTATTAACCTCTACTTTTAAAATTTGCCTCCAAGTCATGTTAAGATGTCTAATAGCTAATGCTTCTTCATCTGCTGACAAGACTACATGAAATCTAGGATCCAGATATAAAGCGCTTACAAATGTTGGGTTAAGCATTAGCTGTCTTTCTCTTATTTTTATATACTTACATATACATTGGGCCAGAGGTAAAGCGCGATGTCTCCAAAAAACATTTGGACCAATGGTAATAGAAGTCACCAATCGTGAGTTGTTCTCTCTGCAGTATCTTTGTCAGTATTTTTGCTGGTCTTAGTGATGTAATAAGGTCATCTAAAGCATCCCAGGTTATTGGTGACACATACAAGGTTTCGCCTGTTATTCGAGAACAATACTCCTTTAAATCTACAAGCCGCTCTAACATGTCCAACGTTGAATGCCATCGTGTAGCCACGTCAAGGAGCGGCTTATTTTTTTTTTTATGCTTTAAGTATGTTTCGCATCGTAGGAGTTCGAAGTCCAGTGCCGCACGAGCTATCCTTGTGATCGGTCGTTTACTAATTACCTTCTATAGCTCATTAGGCGCATATTTTTTATCTTGTTTACGCTCGGGCTAACCGGTTCAATCCGGTACCTGCAGCTGTTGCTTCGCTCAAATGTGTGAATCAAACCTAAATAATGTAAACATTAACTCATTATCGAATGCTGACGATTTGGAGGACGGTACAAATATGGAGTTTGAGGACAATACACAACAGGATGACACGGAGGTGATAGGATTGAAAAGGCCAAGAGAGGAAAACTCGTCTGAAGAAGGATGGAGCGTAGTGAAAAGAGGACGAAATAAAATAGAATGCAGTAGCCACCAAGGTGAGAAGGAAAACAGGGTACAGGTGTACGTGACTTGTAAAGAACCTTTGCCGAAACAGTTCGCTTTAGCGCGACTACTTAAGATGCATAACATTGCCAGTGGCAAGATTTATAGAATTAAATACGTACATCAGAATAAAATGTTAATTACATTTGATGATGATATCAGTGCTGATGATTTTATAAATTGTTCAGTATTTACTGACATGGGTTGGTTTTGTCAAAAAACGTCTGAAGTAGGAGTGTCATACGGCCTTATTAAAGCAATGGAACTGGAGATATCTGATGAAGAACTTAAAACTAATTTGTCAAGTAGTGGGGAAATAATATCTATCAAGAGATTAAATAAACGGTGCTCGGATGATCCTGACGGTAACGGTTGGACTCCGAGTGAAACGATCCGGCTAGGATTTAAAGGACCCTCTCTTCCGCCTTATGTTTATATTTACAGTTTGAGGATTCCAGTGCAGCGGTTTGTGTTCCCGGTCACACAGTGTGCTAACTGTTGGAAATACGGCCATTTGAAGATAAGATGTCCAGCAAAGAAACCCGTTTGCCCCAAATGCGCTCAAAAGCACGAGAATTGTACCATTACATCATTTACTTGTGTTAATTGTTCTGGTTGTCATATGGCGTTTGATAACGTGTGCCCTTTTTTCAAGAAAGAAAAGAAGCTGAGGGATTTAATGTCAGAATTTAATTGTACCTACAGGAAAGCACTTACAATATACGTTCCTCCCTCCCCTAATAATGTCACACAAATAACTTCTGTACCAATGCCTGAAGCTGAACCGACCTCTGCAGTGATTGCCACAAATATCAGTGCGGTTCCAACGCAATTGTCAAACAAAAGAAATTACAGCACAGTTTTGAAAGTGGACTGCCCAAGCACATCTACAATTAATCAGCGAATTAAGCCCCTGCCTAAACGTAATTTAAAGAAACAGAATCGCAGACCAGGGACCCCTACACCTTCCGAGGACATAATATGGAATCAAGTATCCGAATCTTCAGATTGTTCAGAGGATATTAACCCTCCATGCCCGGATACAAATAATCATTCTGATTATAAATCTACCCATAGTTTGACCTTTTGGCATTTAATCATAAAAATTAGAAATATTATTAAAAGTAATGAATCACTTCAGATTAAAATTCAACAATCAATTTCCATAATTTCCGAGTGGCTGACACATCAATTTGTAAGTAACATATCTATTGATTCGTTGTTTGATTTATTTGTTAGAAATGGCTAATAGTACCAATTTTATGAACTTAAACATTATACAATGGAATTGCCAAAGTTTAAGGCCCAAATCTCGGTCACTGGAATTACATCTAAGTCAAGAAAAAGTCCACATTGCCGTGTTGAGTGAAACTTGGTTGGAACCCGAGAGTTATTTTAAAATTAGTGAGTATAATACGTATAGATTGGATAGAGAAGATGGTTACGGTGGCGTCGCCATTATGACTCATCGTTCTGTTATGTCTATTATATGTACAACGCAAAGTCGCAACCCCGGTATTGAGTTGCTACATATCAGAATTCTGAATTGTCAGCATATTGAGAATATAATTTCCATTTATTGCCCTTCTACAGTACACACAACTCAAATGGACTGGGACGCGATTTTTTCTATTGGAAGTAGTAAAACTTTGATCCTAGGAGATTTTAACGCGCATCACTCTAATTGGTCTCTAAGAACTGATCGACGCGGTTCCGAAATATTTGACTCAATGTTAGATTATAACTTTATTCATTTAAATGATGGTAGCTTCACTAGAATCAGAATGGTTGATGATGTTCTCCAGCAATCTAGTCCTGATATTTCATTTGTTTCATCAGATCTGTCCTTATTATTCATGTGGAAACCAACAAACGAATCACTCGGAAGTGATCATCTAATAATTAAACTAAATTGTGTACTTAATTTTAGTCGTAAATACCAATTCAAAAGGAATTTTAAAAAATCTGATTGGCTTTCATATTCTGAATTTGTAGATAATTATTTACAAAACTGCGTAACTCCCCAAGATCCTCAGGAGTTATATAATCTTCTACATGATATTATGCAAAAAGCTGCGGATAAGTATATTCCTAACATTAAAATCCCTCAAAACATCTGCAACACATTCAAGGCAAAACCATATTGGTCTTCAGAGTTGTCCAAAGCTGTTGCGGAGCGGCGCTTGGCTCTTGCGAATCTGAGAGGTTGCCCATCTCCAAGGAATTTAGATATCCTCAAAGAAAAAATAAGCACTGCTCAAAGGCTTATTCGCAACGCTAGGTGTAAATCTTTTCAGAAGTTTTGCTCATCTGTAGATGAAACCTCTTCAGCATCTGAAATGTGGCGCAAGATGAGGTGGTTAAAGGGGCGGCAAATTCCAAACGCATGTGTAGATAAAGAAAAAATCGAGCGCCTACTTAGCGACCTTACTCCAGATTTTGTTTGTCCCTCGCAGCCTTCTTTTATCTCTGACAATTCATTGTTGGAGTCGCCAATATTAATGCCAGAATTAATCAACAGTATCAAAACTAGCGACACAGCTCCTGGTTCAGATCAAATTTCCTTTTCCATGATTAAAAATCTTCCACCATCTGGCAAATTATTGTTACTTTTAATATATAACCAATGTTTTTCTAACGGTTTTGTTCCTTTACAATGGCGTCAAATCAAAATAGTTCCAATTCCCAAGCATTGTAGTTCTTCTTCATCTATACGTCCAATCTCTTTAATATCTTGTATTTGTAAAATATTTCATGCCATTTTGGCCAAACGTATAGAATGGTTCTTTGAAAAACAATATCTTTTTCCTGAGAACATGGTAGGTTTTCGTAAAGCACGATCTTGCCTGGATAATCTTACGCGGTTGGTTTCTGAAATTGAACTAGGATTCTCTAAAAACTTGATTACAGCGGCGTGTTTCATAGACATCGAAAGCGCTTATAACAATGTTGATATTTCTTGCCTGTTGAGCATTTTAGACCAGTTTGGAGTTGGTTCGAAAATCTGTGTTTATTTGTGGTCCTTTTTATCTAATAGACATCTGCAAGTAGCAACGCACGATTGTGACGTTATTAGATGTACTGGCCGTGGGCTAGCTCAAGGAGATCCATTGGCTCCACTTTTATTTAATATTTTAACATTACATATATGTAAGAACGTTGGCCAGGTTAATATATCTCAATATGCTGATGACTTTGTGTTGTATTCAACAGAAAATAATCTAGACTTAGCGTTTGATAGACTTCGAACTGCTCTACAATATACCAAAGTGATGATTGATAAACTAGGTTTAACTATGTCTCCAAATAAAACAAAGATTTGTGTTTTTAAAAAAGGTTGCTTTAGAAGGTCTGTCAACTTTGATTTTGATGATGCTTCAATTGAAGTCGTCAATAATGTGAAATATTTGGGTCTGTGGCTGGATAGTTCATTAAGATGGGGTAAACATATCAATGAAACTTCTCAGAAAGTTATGAGGTTCATTAATTTGCTTAAAGTTTTGTCTGGTCCGGGATGGGGACTCCATCAAAAACACTTAAGACGTATTTATATTTCTATAATTCGAAGTAGGCTTGATTATGCCAGTTTTTTGTTCGACAATGCTTGTAATTCTAAAGTAATTAAACTAGATAGGGTCCAAAACCAGGCGTTACGTGTTGTTGGAGGATTTATAAGGAGCACGCCAATCCATGTCATGGAAAGCGAACTAGGTCTTCCACCACTTTATATTCGTCGGAGATATTTGGCAAGTAAATTTATGTAGGGTGTTGGATGACCGAAATAATATACTTCTTTTCTTCTTTAATCTTCTTTTATTAATTATAACACGTAAAAATACTTGGAGTCCGTCTTTCGTCTTAGGTTAGCTCGCCATACTCCCTTTCTCCCTCACACACATGCTCTCTCCTTCATTCACCGCTGCGTTCATACTATCTAACTTATTTAATATTTTGCTGCGTTCCGAATTAACATCCTACAACTCGGCCATTCTGCTTTCAGTCTGCCCTCAGACTGACTCTACTACAAAAAAATAAACTAAGCTGAATAAAGTTTACACACTAAGTTTGCTAACAATCTAGAAGGTTTAGAACTAAATTAACAACACAATGCTTGTTCCTAAATGAAAATAAACTTAACATTATATTACTCCTTACTTATAATTATAATACACTCAAAAAGCCATTCACTCCTTTAACAATACTCCAGCAGCTAAGTATCATCTAATACAATCTAAAATCTTACTTACTACTTAAATGTTTAGGTACATTTGTTACACAGAATTACTATTATGGTTTTTTACACATTAGGTATTTTAATTCTTTGTTTATTACATAGTCTTATTAAGTTACACTTCCTTAACTTTAACTTTACACAGAATTACAGATATTATGCAGTTTATTAGTACTCACTTAAATTTTACACTGATATAAAATAACTGATACCATGAATTAGTTGCTAGTTATGATACAACAACCTATCAACATTACTCATCCTATTAACCAAAATAGCATGGAAAGTCAGCTGTGCTCAATGGTAAGTATGAAATATTAAGTAGGCATTATTTTATGAATGAAATAAATTGAAATGATAACAAGATATCTTTGAATTAAGGCCATCTTTTCATAAAGTCTACTCCTGTTGTGGTGTGTTTTGGTCCCTCCTTACTATTATCTAATTTTCTTACTTCGTACCTATCTTTTCCTAAATCTTTTACTACTTTATAGGGTCCAAAGAATTTTTGTTTTAATTTTAATGCATTTCCAAATTGAGTTCTTTGTATTGCTATGATATCCCCCATTTTATATTTCTGTCCTTCCCTTCTTTTACTATTAAAATTTCTTCTGTTTTCTTCTTGAATTTTTAATATCTGAGCTTTTGCTTCTTTCCTTAAATCATCTCTTTTGTCTATGAATTCTTTTCTGTTTTCTTCTTCCAAATATTCTAAAATTTTCATGTCTTCCTTAAGTTTAATTTTAGTCCCTGTTAACAATTCAAAAGGCGATGTTTGGATGGATCTTTGATATGAACTGTTTATTACCCTCTGAACTTTACTAACATGTTTGTACCACAATGCAGGTTCTTCAATACACATCTTGGTCAATACAGAGATAATGATCCGATTCATCCTTTCAGCTTGACCATTTCCACGAGGTATTCCTGTTGTTATTGTAATATGCTCTATCTCCTCTTCCTGACAATAATCTTCAAATTCTTTTCCTGTGAATGCTGTTCCTCTGTCAGTCACTATACGTCTGGGGTTTCCATAATCCTTTTGATGTATTTTTAATTTATCCACCGTTTCCTTTGCTGTTACAGTCTTAACTGGGTATATCCATACAAACTTTGTATATCCATCTATGACAGTTAAGATATAGTTATACATCTTCTTGGTAGCATCCAAAGGTCCTAAATGATCACAATGAAGCGTATCAAATGGCAGTTCTCCTTTTGGTATTGGGTTTAAAAATCCTTCCTTCCTTCCTGTATTCCTGCTAGCTAGTAGGCAGGGCACACATGTAGATATTACCTTTTCAATTTTATTATCTAACTTAGAAATGTAATATTCTTGTTCTATTATGTCTCTTATTTTCTTTTTTCCAAAATGTCCAATACTATGAGCTCTTCTAATAATTTCAAGATCCATTACTTCTGGAACAACCAATTTCTTTTCTTCACCTTTATAGATAACGTCATTTTCAAGCATATAGTCTTCATACTTATTTCCCTTGAGAACTTCTTTAATTGCCTTCAGTCCTGCATCTTCTTCTTGAGCGTTCTGTATGCGAAAATGGAGTTCATTTTGAATAACGCATATATTTCGACTTAAAGCGTCGACATGTTGCATCTTCTCACCAGGTCTGTGCATAATAGTATAATTAAAATCTTGCAGGTACATAATCCATCGGGCTACTTTAGCTGAAACATCTTTTTTTGTTAAAGTCTTCTGAAAAGCTTGACAATCAGTGATTATGGTAAATGGAATTCCTATTAGGTATCTACGAAACTTTTTCACGCCTTCTATCACTGCCAGTGCTTCCAGTTCATAACTGCACCACTTTTGCTGAGTTTCACCAGTCTTTCTGCTCATGTAATGAACAGGGTGCATGCTACCATCTGTAGAATCCTTTTGCATCAGCACTGCAGCATATCCGTACTTGCAGGCATCTGTGTGTAGTTCCGTCTTTAATTGTGGATCAAATATCTTTAAAACAGGTTCACAACATAGACATTGTTTTAACTTCAAAAATGCATTTCTTTGATCTTCTTCAAAATAAAATTCTTTCTTCTTTAACAGGTCACTTAGAGGTCGTGCTACCATAGCATAATTGGGAACAAATTTCCTAAAGTATGAGGTTAACCCAATGAAGCTTTGAACTTCTTTAAGATTTTTTGGCACAGGAAACTTTTGCACTGCTTCCGTTTTCTCCTTTGAAGGCTGCACTGTTCCATTGCATACCACATGACCAAGGTATTCTACTGACCTTTGTAGTAACTGTGTCTTCTTCCAATTGATCTCGAGACCATACTCTGCAGCTACCTTCAGTACCTCTTGAAGTCTTTGAACTGCCTGGTGTTCGTCTTCAGCCAGGATAATTAAGTCATCAATAAAAATAAGTAGAACTCCTCTTCTTACAAAGTCGGTGAAAATAATGTTGATATATCTGGTAAAAAATTTGGGACAAATTGATAAACCAAAGGGTGCTCGTAGGAATTCAAACTGACCTTCTGGGTTGCTGGTCACAAACGCAGTATATTTTATTGAGTCCTCGTCTACTGGTAAATGGAAAAATCCATTCTTTAAATCTAAAGTGCTAAAAACCCTAGCTGTACACAATTTATCTATGTGATCATTAATTACTGGCAAGGGATATTCGTCTCTCACCATCTTCTGATTTATCTTCCTGTAATCCACACAGATTCTCGTACTTCCATCTTTCTTCTTCACCAAAACGAGGGGACTGGCATATTCCGAATAGCTAGGACGTATGATGCCATTAGCCAACCACTCTTCTATTTGATGTTTTACAATGTCTTCTTCTTGCAAAGCTAGACGCCGTGGACGCTGTACTACTGGTATGTCATCTTTCAATACTATTTTTAATTTTATTGGAGCTTCTTTAATCTTTAAGGGTTTGTAATTATCTACTATATTTTTAACTTGCATTGGTACTTCACTTTCATCAGTGTAACTGGAAAGTAAACACTGTAAATACGAACTATCATAACACTGAGGCCTTATCTCAATGATACCTTTGTTGATCATGGTAATAGTATTAACCAGGAAAGTTTGCCCAAGAATAACTGCGTACGGTATGACACCTTTAGGCACTACATGAAAACAAACTTCATAACAATGACAATCTATTATCAAATTAATTTTAAACTTACCCATCGAGTACACCTTACTTGAACCAAGACCGGTTAGCAACATTGTTTCAGCTTCACATTTAACAGATAGCATCTCGTACACATCGTGAGATATTAAATTTAGGTCGCTGCCCGTATCTATTAAACAATGTACTGTGATACCGCCTATAATAACACTTTTAACCGATTTATTCACTGCACTTTTATTGTTTACATTCAGAACACTGAGGTTACTATTTTGACACTGACATTGACAACCACTTTCTTTCCCGTTTGACATCAGCGTGCTATCTCGTTCACTCTCCGTTCCGTTATCCGGTGATTGATTTTGAGCGAACATGGAACGCGCCTTGTTAGCTCCACTTCCGCCATCATTCCGACACGTCGATGGTTCGCACTTCCCCTTCCCGCTTCCGCTGGCGCCTCCTTCTTGACATTCGGTACCAATATGGCCGAATTGGTTACATTTGAAGCACTTGGTACCTTTTTTGCATGAACTCGCCACATGACCTTTTTCTCCGCACTTGAAACAGCGATACACTTTATCACTTGCGTTTTCCTTGACGTTAGTGTCATCTGCTTTAGCTTGCTTTGAGGATTCGCGACACTCGCGCTGCTTGTCCGCCGTACCGCGTGGATTTCCTCGTTTCTGCATCTTCTGCTTCATAGCTTCGTATTGTGCCAATTTTTCCTTAAGAACCGCATAAGTTGTAACACCATACAGACCAATTTTATTCTGCTCGTAATCGGCAATCCCGTCTATTATATATTGGATGGAAACGTAATCGGCGAACTTAGCCCTTTTTCCGAGCTCCTTCATGGTGAGCATGTATTGGTAATAGCTCTCATTGTTACGTTTTTTACGAGCCGCCATGATTTCATGCATTTGCTTGGTATTTACCGAATCTGGAAATTCCTTTATCAGGGCGTTCCTCAATTCCTCGTACGATTTGAATGGCTTTTCCGTTCGTAACCATAACTCAGCAGTTCCGGTAAGCGATCTTCTGGCTATGATGAGCTTTTGTTGAGCCGTCCAACTGAAGATTTCGGCATTGTCTTCGATGTCTTGTGACCACTTCGAAGACGAGTAGGTCATGTCTTCACCATCAAATTTAACTATGGTGTCTACCATGCCATATTGTAAGGGTTGAATTTTTGTTTCCATGGTATTGTCATTGGCCATGATGTCTTCCGTCGTAAAATAATAATTTTCCACCGGCGCGAGCACACGTTTTTTCGTAATGGCCGCCGTCGTTGTGCCGGTGTTTTTTTTCTTCGTGACTTTCTTCGTTAAAATACACCTTTTATTATTACGGTCGATCCCGGACGAGGCTGTAGGGTGTTGGATGACCGAAATAATATACTTCTTTTCTTCTTTAATCTTCTTTTATTAATTATAACACGTAAAAATACTTGGAGTCCGTCTTTCGTCTTAGGTTAGCTCGCCATACTCCCTTTCTCCCTCACACACATGCTCTCTCCTTCATTCACCGCTGCGTTCATACTATCTAACTTATTTAATATTTTGCTGCGTTCCGAATTAACATCCTACATTTATATTAAAATCAAAATCTTTTCGTAGCAATAAAACTATAGAAACACTAGAAAATCTTTCGTTAGTTGCAGGTTCCAACTATTGGCAGAACAAGAAGCTGCCAATACTCATTGACATCGTGTCCCATTATAGCTCTGTTCCAATATACTCAAGTGCTCAGCTTGGTATGTTTTCACTAGATAAGTGGATAAGTAGTATAGATACATCTCATATAATTTTCGATAACATTCCTAGTATTTCTAAAGCTAAACGCCATTACAGTATTTTACAATTAAATCATATATGTACATCATATATACAAGAACAATATTCTGGTTATCATAAAATTTTCACCGACGGTTCTAAAGATGGACACCAGGGTGGCGCTGCCTTTTTGGATCCCATTCTTCTGAGCCACATGGGATTTAAGATTGATTCAGATATTTCGATCATGCACATTGAATTGACTGCGATATTGGAAGCCTTGTCCTATATTCTGTCAATCGATGGCGATAAATTTGTGATTCTTACAGACTCCAAAAGCTCGCTGCAACACTTGGCTCGGCACACTTCTCACATGCGAAGTATTCCGACAGCCTACGTAATATATGAATTAATCTTAAAACTTCAAGCTTATTCCAAAACGGTGCGTCTCCAATGGATTCCATCCCATATCCAATTTAAAGAGAATGATGCGGTTGACCTGCTTGCCAAACAAGCGTGTTTTGATGGAGTTCCTATGAATATTACTCCGCTGTACTCGGACTATTTCGGAAAGGCAAAAATAAAGTGTTTAGATCTGTGGCAGGAGTATTTTGATGAAAGATCAAAAGAAAAGGAGATATGGTACCGAACTATCCAGCCAGAGATTGCTCGGGTTCCATGGATTGATTGTAATCTAAATAGAAATTTAATTACTATAGCCTTAAGACTTCGTTCCGGACACATCCCATCGAATAAGTTTTATCATCTAATGAAAAAAGTTTTGTCTCCAAACTGTGATGACTGTGGAGTAATTGATGATGTTTTTCATATTCTGATGGAGTGTGTCCGGAATGAACATAATAGAATTCATGTATTTGGACAAAACAACGTATTTAATATCGGCATTTGTAATTCCATTCTAGCCTTTCCAATGTCCGAGAAAGCAAAAGAATTGTATGAGTTAGTAATAAGTAGATCGTAAGTTAGTGTTAATTAGATTATTAATAGCTTTTCCTGCACTGGGTAATGTGGTCGCTAAGCGACACAACCCTTTAAATAAATAAAAAAAAAAAAAAAAAAAGAGTTCGAAGTCTGCGAACAACATTGCGAGCTTCATCTATAGTGAATATTAATTCGTCTTCCTGCAACGCGTCATTGACTGCAAGCTGTAATGTATGCAGCGCACCGTATCGTGGTGACACTGTATGGAATCTCGGGCTCTGTATTGTCGCCGTCATACTCATTATTTATTATTAAGTGAAATTTCGAGTGATCCGTATCATCATAGTCAGTATCATTGTCCGTCATTCAACAATTGGGTCATTTTGATCATGTTTTCACCGTTATCTGTGGTTATAGAATATATTTGTTGTCCTAAAATGTTATATTTTCTCATGATCTAAAACAATCTATCTTTTAGGTATTTAGCAGTGCTCCTGGCATACAATTATGTACAACCTTCTATCAGACACTAAGAAGCCTTTATATGATGAAAACTTATTTTAAATAGTGTGTTTTCATTTGTTATTATTATTTTTCATTTCCCAAACCAATAAAGAATTAAAATACTTATAGGTATATTTTATATTTATTTCGTTTGGTTTGATATGATTGCATAATGCCAACCATTCCAGAAACGCGAGCTTTACGTTGCCGGATTTGCCCATAATATTTTTATAGCTGTGTGCCACCAACGCAACTTAGGAGTTTTTTTTTCTGTATTTTTAGCTTGTTTTTCGAATAATTGAATATCGGTTCCTACGTACATAAGGTTAAGTCAAAAACCGAGGTTTACAGGAGAGCGTAATTTGTGTTCAACACGCCCTAGAAATAATTCTATGAGCAATAATAAATATTTTCTTTCTATAATATTTTAACAGTTTTAAGAGATTTATAATGCTTTTTACACAAGTATTTTATTTTTTCACGTTTTCTTGTAAAAACTGATAGATGACCGTTTCTACGACACTTTTTTGTTGTATTTATAATACTTGTTCCCTTAATACGATTTCTAAAACAAGGTAAATAAATTAAATTAAAATAACAATCGTATGTCAGCATGTGCGCATAGATAATCTAAAGCCAATAATATAATTTAAAAAATGCCATTTTCGACATGTCTTTATGAACGTCGGGACCGTCGATTTATTTGTGTAATAATACTAATTTAAACTAGGTAAATAAAAAAATAATAAGTTGCGTAAATAAAAAAAAAATCTTGTGGAGTCGAATGGATAAAGATGGTGTTCATGTTACCATCTTTATCTAAAAATGGGTGTAGTGTTTTAGAGGACCCACAATCTTATTACCTAGCTGCAAAGAGTTAATTTCTTTTTATAATAAACACTTTGTTCATATTTTATAACAAGATTCAATGCAACTTGTAACTCTCCAGAGCTTCAATTCTGGTGGAGGCTAGAATTGAGGCTCTGGAGAGTTACAAGTTGACGACTTTGATTGACGACTCCGTGGATTCGATATGACCCAACTCAACATATTCATTCATGAATTTACAAAATTCTGTCAGTAAATGAGATGATTACTGTAGTCTTTTTTCCAAACTTAAAAATCTATTTAGTGCCAATCACCAATATCAAACGACATGCCCAAATAACTATTAATTTCACTAACTGGGATTTTAAGTGGCAAATCTACTTGAAATTTACTATAAACTAATTGGACAGAATCTTGATAACATTTTTCTGCTAAGTCATGTTCATTAGTACTTTCATTTTAAGTTTCTGGTACACTTTCAGTTTGCCAGAACTTTTTCAAAGTATCATTGAGTGAGGTCAATAACACTTTGAAAAAAATGACATTTGATACATAAAAGAGATACCTGTTTATGTTGAATTTGTTCCAGAACCTGTGGCAAAACTGATCCCCCTATGACATGTGCAAATTGAGTGTGAGATGACGTGTGGTGCACCTGTAGCTTTATGCTGCAGCTGCAGTGGAAGTAAAATCTGAAAAAATATATCTGCACTATAGGGGTGGTTGAAATTAAACGGCACAATACGATATACGACCGATATATTTAACTCCAAAAACAGAAACACACTTAACAAAATACTTTTAAGACACGTTAACGTTACAAATAATACAAGTAGGTACGCCGCGACGCCGCCACGGATAACATGCGGTTACGCTACGCAGGCTCAACGCGAACTAAACCGGCGCGTGCGGGTTAGGTGGGACATCCACGTTGACAGCGCGCGCGGCGATCCTGGCCGAGCGGCGACACGGCGGAAGGGTTGGCGGGAAGCGGGGGATGGTGCAAGCAGGCAACGTAGCCTTATTTTGGCGCGCTATTCCTCCCCCTCCAAGTCACAAGAACGGCCCGGCAGTGACTTGGCTGATCGGCCACGCCGACGTTGGTGAACCACCACTGGGGTTGATCCCATATAAGGGGTCAGAGCGCTGCCATGGTACCTTCCCTTTAAAATCCCGCTGTTATCAACGACTAAAAAGATGTAGGACTGAGGACCTGCGAGACACGATACGGGCCTTCCCGTCTTGGCGCAAACTTACTGGTAAAACCTTTGGCTGCATTTCTCGCCAAATGGGTCTCCACAAGGACCAGATCTCCCTTCTTATAAGAAGGAACGTCCCTACGACACCCGTCGACTTGCTAGCATCTTGCTGTTCCTCTACTCGGTGCTTCACGTCATGAAGGACGCGTGCAAACTCTTTCAAATACGGTGTAAATTGGGGCACAAAGTTCTGCTGAGAGACAATAGCTCGAAAATCTGTCAGTACGGCCAAAGGAGAACGCAATTCTCGGGCAAAAGTTAGAAACGCTGCGGATTGACCCTTCCCCTGATTGTAAGCGCTATTCAAGGCGAATCGTACCATCGAAAGAGCGAACGGCCATCGGCGATGCTCGTGTCCAACTAGAATGGCAAGATGTTTTTTCAATTCACGGTTTTTGCGTTCCGCAGGATTAGCTTCGGGATGGTATACTAGTATCAATGATTGATGAATCCCAAGCACAAACATAGCCTTTTGCATTACGACCGAAACAAACTGGCTTCCGTTATCAGAGATAACGCGACGAGGCAAGCCGTACCGCAAGACAACTTCCTCAATCAGTACTTTTGCACATGACTCAGCAGTCGCGTCACAAAGTCCAAAAAGTTTGATCCATCGGGTGGAGGTTTCCTCGACTAGGAGAATCCACTTCTCTCCCTTATCCCCTTCGGGTAATGGTCCAAATAGGTCCATTGCGACAACCTCGAATCTTTGCTGATGTATTGGGGTTTGAAGCAAACCAGCAGGCTTTATGTTGGTAGCTTTGTACTTCTGAAAAATATCACAGGACTTAAGGTACTGTGCCACATATGTTTTCATATTTTTGAAATAGTATTTTTCTTTAATTTTCCTCAAGGTCCGCTCTAAACCTAAGTGTCCGGCAGTAGGCGCGTCATGAAACTCTTTAAGGAGTTCTTCTGCCTTTAAACTCTCCGGGACTACTAACTGAGGTTCATCGGAATCTCCATCCGGATCACAGCGGTACAAAACACCTTGCGAAAGGTAATATCCTCTGTCAGTCCAGCGCATAGCTGCTTCTGGATTGTTGGTATCTTCAAAATCAATTATTATTTTGCTTACATCCAGGTCGTTAAGTTGGGAATTGCGAATGTCTTCAGGTGATTTTTGAGGTAAGTGTGGCGTGCTGGTACTAAATTAAACCACATAAAACTTAATAATGGACTGTATTTTTGATAAGTAAAATTTTCGTGTACAATACGCGTGTCGGTCTTACGATGACTAACTTAACACCATAGATAAAACATTAAATTACAGATCAATAGTGTGGCCACTTTCCAAATAGTATCTATGGTTTGTTTATTGGAACGAACATGCTGGGGAACCGGGAAACAAATTTCACTAAATTTAAATGTAAGAGGCAAATCTCATCATGCTATATTATTTACTTTATAATACTTAATTAAAATGTATATAAACCAAAGTAGATTGTTTATTATTTATTCTACTCATTTAAGTCCCCGTTCCAGAATTACAAATTGTTATCTTTCACAACTATTACATACAGTTTGGAGCTCTGGTTGAGAGCTTTAGCTAAATCTGAACCATACTAATAATATATTATTTTAATTACAAGGCCTTTATTAACATTTAGTTGCTAAAACTAAATTACAACTAGGTATCATCAGTTAACTTGAATCTTTGACATTATGAACATAAACAAGGCAAACAATATGTTTTGAAGTTGGGTATTCCTTAAACTTCTACACTTCTCATATGTCTAAGATTTTCTTATGATCTTAAAACTACACTTATGATTAAATCTTTATTAAGAATAAACCTAAAACTACACTTATGCTTAAATCTATATTAAGAATAAACTTAAACTATAAGAATAAACTTAAATTATAGTCTGGCACCTAGTCCAGTGAAGCAGGTGAACAAATATTAATATTTTTTATATAGGTAACAATGTATGCACAGTCTAACTATATTAGCCTGCTACTACGGAAAAACAAATTATTAGTTTTACAACATTTAGATCACACCATGATGACCCTGACACAATCAACTCATACTGAACACATGCATCTCCATCCCTCTACTGTTTGTAGGTTATTAATATTTTTCAAAGTACAACCCTGCTCTTATTCTACAGGAAGTAAGCATACCTTACCAATGCTGGTTGTCATAACGAAACCCTTGCTGGTTATAATGTCCAAGGCTCTGACTTTGCCATCTTTGCCAGGATGAATTTTAACTACCCGTGCCATTGGCCAGCGAAGAGGAGACGTGTTTTTGTCACGTATGATAACAAGAGAACCTTCTTTTATATTTAATGTTTCTTTGAACCACTTAGGTCTATTTTGTAATAAAACCAGATATTGTTTATGCCACTGTTTCCAAAAACTCTGTACCATTTTAGTGCATTTTTTCCAAAATGATAGTCTATTGATTGGTACATCTGATAAGTCAGGTTCAGGAAATGTTGACAATGATTTTCCTGTTAAAAAATGACCTGGAGTCAAATACGAATAGTCTGTGGTATCAGAGGTTGATAATGCAGCTAAAGGACGTGAATTTAATATACCTTCAATTTGGATTAAAATAGTATTTAATTCTTCATAAGTAGTAACAGTATCTCCTACCACTCTCTTTATATGGTACTTAGTACTTTTTATACCTGCCTCCCAGAGGCCACCAAATACTGGTGAATAACTGGGTATAAATTTGAATTGAATCCCGATTTCAGCAGCATAACCTTGCACCTTACTTTGGTGATACTTATTAGATTGCAGTTTGTATAAGTCCTTTAAGACATTGCTGGCACCTTTAAAGGTACTGGCATTGTCACAATGTATCTCACTGGGCCTATTGCGCCGAGATATAAACCTTTTCAAACAATTTATGAAACTTTCTGTAGTTAAGTCTGTAACTAATTCAATGTGCACAGCCTTTGTAATGAAACATACAAATAAAACTATGTATGATTTTAATATAAGTGATTTTCTAACACGATGCATTTTTATGGGAAATGGTCCACCATAATCTATTCCCACCCTTTCAAATACACGAGAAGGAGATACTCTTCCCTCTGGTAAAGAACCCATTAGCTGTTCTGAAGCCTTTGCTTTAAGTTTAAAACAAATTATGCATTTTTGTATTACATGACTAACTTCTCTTCTACCATTGATGAGATGATATTTTTGATTCAAATTTGACAACACTAGCTTCTGTCCTGCATGTAATAATATTTTGTGTTCCCTGTCGATAATTGCCTTAGTTACAGTTGATTTCTTTGGTAAAATTATGGGGTGCATTTGCTCATAGGAGAGATTAGAATGCTGTAGTCTCCCTCCAACCCGAATCAATCCCATACCATCTACAAAGGGACACAAATGAACTAAATTAGACTTAATAGGATTTTTTGTCAATAAACAGTTTATTTCTTTCATTAAGTGTTGATGTTGATCATGTTTAATAATTATTTTTAATGCATAATCTAATTCATTAACTTTTAAATAAGAGCATTTAGTTCTCTCCTGAGCAGGCAACCTGCAATTATTTATAAATCTATAAACATATGCTACCAATTTCTGAAGACGATTGAAGCTATATTTTTTGAAAATATCTAGCTCTTGTTTATATTTGACGACAGCTGAAACATTGGTTTCAGGATCAACCTTTAACAAAGTAAATTTAGTATCATGCCTATAATCTTTACTAAGCATATGTTTTGGACCATGCCACCATAACTTGTTGGCTTGTAATAAATGAGGATCCACACCTCTTGATAAACAATCGGCAGGATTATTATTGGTGTTGACATAATGCCATGAACAATGCTTGCTAATTTCTAAAATCCTTGTTACTCTGTTTGCAACATATCTGTCTAACTTTATAGGTGCTAATTTAAGCCAAGAAAGTACTATCATGGAATCTACATATAGGTAGGTATTGATTTCAAATTGATCCTTGATATTTTCTATTATTTTGTGAGCTAAGGTGGCTAGTAATAAAGCACCATTGAGTTCAAGCCGCGGTACTGTCAGCCTTCTAATTGGATTGATGCGTGACTTTGAACACAGTAAGCTCATATTGACATTTCCTTGTGAATCAATTGTTCTCAGGTATATGCAACAACCATAGGCTTGATTGGATGCATCAGAAAATCCAATTAATTCAATTGATTTCATCATGTCAGTTCTAATATTTCTTTTGATAGTTATGTCAGACATGTTCTGTAAATTATTAACAAACTGTTTGAAACATTCATTTAATTGTATGGTTAATGGTTCATCCCAACTGGTTTTTGATAACCAAGCTGCTTGCATTATGATTTTTGCATTGACTAAAATTGGACCAACCAACCCTAATGGATCAAATATCTTACTGATAAAACTTAATAAATCACGCTTAGAGTATGATTCTAATGTCTGATACTTGGGACATTTAACAATAAACACATCTTGTTGCACATTATATGAAATTCCTAATGTTTTAATAGTGACATTATTTTTACTGATATCTATTTCACTTAAACTCTGATTTTCCAAAAGAATATCCTGTAATAAACTTGGTTCATTAGAACACCATTTATGAAGCTTCAAGTTTCCTGCTGCTAAAAGTTCAATTAATTCACTCTTAATTGACAATAACGTTGAAAGGTCATTTGCTCCTAGATTAATGTCATCGACATATGTATTCTTAAGCAAAGCTTGAGAAGCAAATGGATACTTATCTTTAAATCTATGAGCAAGCTCATTTAAACACCTTGTTGCTAAGTAGGTTGAACTTTTTAAGCCATATGTCACGGTACGTAATTGTATACATTGTATATTTTCAGCAATGTTATCTCTCCATAAAATATTCTGAAATTGACAGTGTGCTGGATTCAGCATCAAAGCTCTAAACATTTTTTGAATGTCAGCAATAAGCACAAACTTATAAAGCCTGAATAAAACTAGCGTGCCAAACAAATCATTTTGCATTATTTCACCATTAAGCAAAACATCATTCAGTGAAATGCCTTCATTTGTCTTCATTGATCCATCAAATACAACTCTTAATTTTGTTGTTTTACTTCCTTCATTAATCACACAGTGATGTGGCAGAAAATAAACTAAGTCTGTAGACAAGTTACAGCTTGAAATATCAATGTATTGTGCATGACCTAAAGAGATGTATTCCAATATGAATTTTTTATAGGATTCATACAATGTTGAATCTTTCTTTAGCCTTTTTTCTAAGTTTAAATATCTTTTAAGTGCACATGAGAACGAGTCTCCTAACTTCAATTTAGATAAATCTTGTTTGAAAGGTAAGTCAACTTGAAACTGGTTATTTTTAAGTTCTACAGTTTTTTGAAATATCTCCTCAGCAAGTTTTTGTTCAGAGCTTGCTTCAGAGTACACTTCAGGTACCTTTTCACATTCCCAAAACTTTTCAATATTATTATTTAATATTTCGAGATCTTTTTCATGAAGACAAACATGGCTTGATAGACTTGCTGACCCACTGATGTGGTCAACTGTACTATTAGAAACTCCAGCAACCACATAACCAAAGCGTGTGTTTTGCAAGCATAAGTTCCCCGGAATAGATAGAGGAATTTGTTCACGCAATAACAGCTGGAAAAATATATTGCAACCCAGCAGCATGCTTATTCTTTGGGATTTATAAAATTCTTTATCTGCCAGCCTTACATGAGAAGGAAGCTTTAAATTGTGTATATTTACATCAAATTGCGGTAAGTTACAGGTAATGTCTTTGACAACACAGCAGTTGATGGAAGTACTAAAATTGTCATCCAATGAAGATATACAAAATTCAGCGTTGCAAGCAACATCCTGTTTTCCATCACCTATCCCCTGTACAATGGCCCGTGCAGCATATAAGTTGCAATTAATTAAATCGGCAATGTCAGATACAATGAACGACACCTGGCTTCCAGAGTCTAATAACGCTCGGACACAGATAGCCTGACCATCTTTTTTAAGTAACTTTACCTTTATTGTGGGCAATAAAACATTGTCACCACGCCTTGCAATTAAGGCAATAGAATTATCAACATTTTTGGCTTCTATAGCTGCATTTGAGACATGGGTCTCTGATGATATAGCATCATGCAGTAAGCTATTATGCTTTGATTTACATGTCACACACTTGAATTGCATCTTGCATGTGCCTTTGTGTGTATTTAAACATAATTTGCATAAATTGTTTTTAGTAACAAAGTTTAAACGATCAGCAGTATTTGCAAGCTTAAATTGAGGACATAAGTATAATTTACTACATCCCTTGTTGCAAAACTTACATTTGTGGGATGAAGATGAATGTGTTCCAGCTAAACATTTCAAATTGCTCCTTTCATTCCTCTTTCCTTGAACATCATCTGCACTGGTAGACTCCAGAGCAGTAGCCCGTTGATCTAGAAAGGTTAAAAGTATGTTTAACGTAGGTACTTGTCCCTGTGTTTCCACAAAGAAACCCTTGAGAGTATACATATCAAGTTTTCTCTGCATTATGGTCAACAAAATATGATCCCAATGTTCTATAGGTACATCTAAGTTTTTTAAAGCTCCTGTGTGCTGCCTTAATTGACAAACAAGCTGCCTTAGGCCCACAGAAGTACACTTCTTTATAGGATTTAAGTCCAATATGCTTCCTATGTGATAATTAATTATTTTAGGCTTGTCATCATAGCGTTGTTTGAGCAACCTTAATGCCTCCTCATAATTTTCTGAAGTAAGACTTAAATGTATAATAATTGCTAAGGCCTCACCCTCTAAAAGAGATTTCAGGTAGTAAAACCTTTCACAACTGTTAAGAGTTGTGTTATTATGCACTACGCTTGTAAAAAGTTCTATAAAATTATAAAAATCGCCCACCTGGCCGTTGAATTTGGGAATTTCTATTTTAGGCAATCCCTTGAACCCATTGTTATTCTCACCACCTTTGCTGATAGGTAAGGAATGTAGAATTGCTGTTGCCGCAGACTTCTCTCGGATATGGCGGTTCAGACAGCTTAAAAGATACAAATAATTATCTTCTACTGCATCAAAATTATCTACAGAGTCTGGATTTAAGACTTGAATTTCTAAATTTAATTCCGAGTAATTGTTAAAGCACTCAACTAACCTGTCTTTTTTAACAATCATTTCGTCTATAGAAATTTTTTCAAAGTTAGCATCACTCACAAATTGTCCAATTTTTGTGATGCAGCCTTTGTTCTGACCGCGTGTTGCAACTAACTTCGCTAATTCCCGAGTCATGTTGCGCAATCGTAATAGTTACTAACAATATTTTAAACTGTTTTATGGCTATTTCAACGACAATTACTAAACCACACAATAATAATTATTATGCTAACAAACTTAATCTTTCGAGCTCGATTGATTCCCGAATGCAAAATGGCGTGCGCTGCGCTGACTGACGCCGCCGCCGATACAATTTTCGGTTTCCTGTTCCGTCGCACGTAGGGGCGCGTTCCGATTCAAGCAGCGCTGCGATACATATCCGCAGCATGTATCGGTATGATTTGTTTGCACTGTCCTTCTTCCCGTTATGAGTAGGAGAAGGACAGAAATATAACACACGTAATCACGTATCCGTGGACCGTGTGCAAATCAAGTACATACCATACCAGGTTCTTCTAAAAAAACGATAGCGTTGCAATTATTGATGCCCGATTGTAGGTTGTAGATCAATGATCTTCGAGACACGGAGTGGCGCAGCAATGCAGACAGCCAAATAACCTCCGCAGCAGCAATGCCGCCGGCAGACACTTTGCAAGGCAGAACGCCCGCCGTCCTCTTGAGTTCTTGAGCCACGCCGACACGACGAAATAGGGCTTCCCACGAACGTTTGACTTTCGAATTGAATTTATTTCCGCGAAGGACCAATTTATGTGGCGTGCTGGTACTAAATTAAACCACATAAAACTTAATAATGGACTGTATTTTTGATAAGTAAAATTTTCGTGTACAATACGCGTGTCGGTCTTACGATGACTAACTTAACACCATAGATAAAACATTAAATTACAGATCAATAGTGTGGCCACTTTCCAAATAGTATCTATGGTTTGTTTATTGGAACGAACAGTAAGTCAACTACGATCGGGCAGATGCTGCAAGCATTTGAATCAAGTTCCTACGATTCTGTAGTCACTGGGCGGGTTAGTGAATCCGCGACTCTCACGCGCATGATGGCGTCCACCGTCGAGCGCCCCTTGCGGAAACCATTCTGGTGTTCCGCAAGATCCGGCCCCGTCTTCACAAGGTGCCCGACGAGGCGGTTTGCAATTACTCTTTCAAAGAGCTTGTCCACCTCGTCGAGCAGCACGATGGGCCGGAATGCGGACGGAGAGTCCGCAGGGCGCCAAAGTGCATGGATTAGATTATTATTTTGAATCAGCAACAACTTTGTTTATATTTTTAATCCATAATTCCATTTCTGGTAATCCTAAGAGAAAAAGAAACATTAACCCTATTATTCTTTTTAGGTCCATCAGATTTGAAAGTTCTGACCCCAAAAAAAAAAATATCAATAAAAGACTACCAAATGAAGTTCCGGAAGAACCAGATGACCCTAACAAAGATTTTTGGAACACACCAAAGAGGAGGGAACAAATAAAAGCCCAAGATACGTCTGTTACGGCCCCGGCACTATCACCGGGACTTCAGCCTGCCGTGCGCTCGCGTAGCCATGCAAACTCTATGGCCGCGCGGGCGCGCCGCCCGGGCGCCCCACCACGCAGACGGTCTGCGTGGTGGGACGGGCAGCGACTGGTCTGCGGCAGACCAGTCGCTGCCCGTGCGCCGGAGCGAATCCACGCTCGTCGCACGCGCCAGCAGCGCACTCAAGCATCAGACATGTTTATTTTAAATTGTAAAGTACAGATTACAGATGTATTACTTAGCAGAATAGTATTATTTCACTATCACCTGACCTCAAGACCGCAAGCAGTCATCACAGCGCTAACAGTGGTCCTTCTACCGTCTTCAAGAACCAGAAAAAACAGAAAACAGAAAATCAAGCAGCGTCGAAGTCTCGCCATCTTGTGGAACGCCGCGCGGCGCGGCGGCGGTGAACAAAAGAAAGGGACTGGTATTGAGTGAGTTCGTTCCAATCCTTGCTATTTTCCTTTCCTACAATTTCCAGCGTCTATTTGTGCTAGGTGGGTTGTGCATTTTCGTGTTTTTTGGGTGCTTTACCGGCTTTACTGCAGATACCTAAGTACCTACTTCACGCTAAACGCACGTGGTCAGAAAAATGTCTGAAGCACGCTATAAGCAACTAATAGCAGCACGTGGCAGCCTAAAAGCTAAGCTCACCCATTTTGCAACCCATTTAAAAGCTATAACTTCAGAATCCAAATCATCGTTAACAGAAATTCAGATAGCAGAGCTTGAATGTCGCTTGTCTAAACTTGATGCTACCTCCACTCAATTTGATACTATCCAAACAGAGATCGAGTCACTGGCCGCTGAGGAGCACGATGAGTACGAGCAGCGCGAGCAATTTGATAATCGCTTGTACTCGCTGCACGCTGAAGCCATTTGTTCCCAACGAGTTACACCCTCAAATGTCACACTGTTACTCGATGGGAATGTTTTTAAAAAAAAATTCCCAACCAGTCACACTGTTACTCGATGGGAACTTTTTATTACTAATTTCCCAACCAGTCACACTGTTACTCGATGGGAACTTCTTATTAGTAATTTCCCAACCAGTCACAATATTACAGTAGTTAATGAAAAGAAGAATTAAATCGGTTTTTACTTTAAAAACATTTATTCGTCATATTGCTGGTGATTCTCCTTTGAACGTTTTATTCTTAAATAATTAAATAAAATTACAATACCTAAATACATACATACATACATAGACTCACGCCTGTATCCCCGAAGGGGTAGGCAGAGGTGTAATATTACACCCACATCTCGCCATCTATATTTAAGTCCCACGTAATAAGGGGGGGGGGAGGTACCTAAATACAATCAGCTTTATATAATATATCAGAGTAAATCATCACATTTTACAACAATTATCAGTTCTAATTTCTAATGTTAATTTGAACTTTAAACAATTTTCCAAATACATATAATTAGCCATAAGTATGTTGTGACAATTAAAATTATGTATAGCAAAATAAAGTTATGATAAGCCGGCAACATCAGTTATCGCGAGTGTGTAATGGCGGTTATTTTCCATGCACATTTAATGTAAAAATACTTTTGCATCCCTCTTCCCGCGGCCCCGGCGGCGGCGGCCACGTGTCGTAAGTGGGGGAGAGGGACGCAAAATGAATTAGTCAGAGCAGTGCAACGAAGCAAAGTGCACGTTGTCGACAATGTCAGAGCCCACCGCATCTAGTTCGTCCGGTCAAGTGCCATTAAATTTAATTAAAAGGAATGATGGGACAATTTTGCTACGAAGTGGACATCAATTTTATGCTAGACGAAAGCATAGTAGCGGATTAATAGTGTGGGCGTGCACAAAACGAAACATTTGCAAAGGAATCTTGAGAATAAAAGTAAGTACCTATATAATAAAGTTTACTGATAAACCTATGGTTTGTTTGTTAATCAATACGTTTATTTGTGAATGAATGCTTTGCATTATTTTCATAAAACTATAGATTTGTTTTATTTCAAGCTACTTAAAGTCCTAAATACTTATTCGTTTTCATTTCTTCCAAGCATACGCTATTATTAAAAGCGGCTTAAAACATTTTTTCTTAACGCTTTTAAAATTGCTTAAAACTTGTTTCAAAATGTATTATTAATAAAGCCGAGTTTACACTATAAGACAACATTAGGCGCGCGACAAGTGACGTTCAACATGTATGCTAAGTAGTAGTAGATGCGTCATACACAAACGCGGCATAAACACTTAATCGATTTATTTGGAACTGTTATAAACACGTGTTTTAAAACAACTTGTTTTAATCATACGCAGGGTTAAACAATATGACGAATATTACTAATACGACAGCTTTGACTCCTGTTATTATTGTTGCTATTTTCTATTTATAGGATCAACGAATACTAGACGAGACTGCTCATAGCCATGCTCCAGACTTTGCGAAGAACGAAATTGATGAATCAATCCATAAATTAAAGACTGAATTGTACAAACCGGACTTTCCTAACATTCCACAAAAATACAATTCCATGATAGGCAGCCTTAAAGATGCCGGTATCCAACATACCAAAATTTACTAGCGTTAAAAGTACACTGTATAGACAACGGAACAAAGAAGCTGGAGTTTCAAAGATGTTATTTAAAAACGCTCTTGAAGTCGAAGTGCCACCAAGATATAATAACTTTTTGTTAGCAGACTACTCAAATAAAACTAATAATACACGAATAATAGTATTTTCCTCGGTGGAAGCAAGGCAAATTACATGTGAATCAAAAGAATTTTATGGCGATGGCACATTCAGAAGCTGCCCTTCTCCATTCGTGCAATTGTATACAATTCATGTAGATACTGGTAGTACAATAAACCACACAAATATAACCCCTGTGATATATGCTTTAATGACCAACAAAACAATGCAGAGCTACTTAATTCTGTTTCAAATGATTAAGTCGCAGTTGCCGGATTGGAATCCAACAAAATTTAAACTTGATTATAAAAAGGCTGCAATGAATGCCATTATCAAAGTCTTTCCAACAGTCATAATAAAAGGTTGTTATTATCATTACAACAAAGCCATTTTTAAAAAAGGAAAAAGCCTGAATATGACCTCACGAACGTCACAAGATTTGAAGGAGGTGCGAATAATTGAACTTAGTGCGATTCTTCCATTATTGCCCGAAAACGAGATAATTAATGGATGGGTTTACATAATTGCTAGATACGGAGATAGTGAAGGTACAGGCACAAAAAAATTCATTAACTACATGGAAAAACAGTGGCTCCGTGAGGAATATTTAAAAGTGTGGTGCGTTTTTGGTGACGCCCATCGCACAACAAATGCACTCGAATCTTGGCATAATAAACTAAATAAGACCATTGGAACAAAACACCCGAATATTATGCATTTCTTGCACACAATTGAAGAAGATTCTTCTCAGAATACTGTCAGAAATGTTCTGAAACAACAAGGCAAACCGTCAAAAAGAAAACGGGGTGAGAAATCTATATCAAGAGACGAGTTTATTCAGGAAGTGCAGCTGGAATTAACACAAGGTCTTATTTCAGTTGGCCATGCTTTGGAGATTTTACGACACTAGAATTAAGAACTGATACTTATTGTAAAATGTGGTGATTTACTGTGATACATACATATAGGTACAAACATAAGGTTGATTATATTTAGAAAATTGTTCTTTAAAGTTCAAATTAACATTAGAATTAATAACTGTTAATTGTTGTAAAATGTGATGATTTACTGTGATACATGCATATAGGTACAAACATAAGGCTGATTATATTTAGAAAATTGTTCTTTAAAGTTCAAATTAACATTAGAATTAATAACTGTTAATTGTTGTAAAATGTGATGATTTACTGTGATACATGCATATAGGTACAAACATAAGGCAGATTATATTTAGAAAATTCTTCTTTAAAGGTTCAAATTAATATTAGAAATAAGGACTGTTAATTATTGTAAAATGTGATGATTTACTCTGTTATATTATATAAGGCCGATTGTGTTTAGATATTGTTACTATGACTAAAACATTAAAATGAGAATTACTAGCAATATGACGAATGTAATAATAATATAATAATAAAAAAATAATAAAATCGTTTATTTATAAAAGAACATTAAATGTTAAATGTTAACGTTTAACGTCCGTAATTAAGTAACTGTATTTACCAATGTTGTTATTTTGTTGATTTTAATAAAAATTTAAAAAACCGATTTAATTCTTATTTTCATTAAGTTCTGTAACAGTGTGTTCCCATCGAGTAACAGTGTGACTGGTTGGGATTTTTTTCTGAAGAAATTCCCATCGAGTAACAGTGTGACTGGTAGTGTGACCGGTTGGGAATTTTTTCAGAAAAAAATCCCATAGAGTAACAGTGTGACATTTGAGGGTGTTACTCGTTGGGAACAAATGAAAATTAATTAGGTGATAAATCAATTAAGGTGAGAGCATGTACTGTATGTTTTGATGAAATGAGCATCATGGTTGATTTAGAGTACACAAATAAATATGATTTAATTGAAGGATTTGAAGATTTTGGTGGTGGTGATCGAATAAATAAGAAGCCAAATCCGCTTTGGTATTTATTGCCAGGGGAATTTATAGTAATTGGAAAATCCCTGTGGCATATTTTTTATCATCTAAAACTGCTGATTCAGATCAATTACGAACAATCGTTGATTCTGGGATACATAAATTATTTGAAAGCTTGCTACCGAAAGTGATAGTTTGTGATCAAGACACAGCAAATGTAAAATTGATTAAAAAATTAAGGGGCAACTGTTGATTATCCTTTCTTTTTTGTAAATGAACGTAAGATTTATGCAATTTTTGACGCTCCACATTTGATTAAAAATATCAAGAATAATTTGCTACAAAATAATTTTGAATTCGATGGCAATCAGATCTCATTCAATGATATACTCAATGAATATAATATTGATGAAAATAATAAAATTAAATCTCTTAGAAAGCTAACGCCAGTGCACATTAACCCTAATAATTTCCAAAAAATTAAAGTAAAATTAGTCAAATAAGTTTTGAGTGCTTCAGCGGCTGGGGCTATGAAAACTGCCATTGATTGCGGAGAGTTAGAGAGTAGTACTGCAAAAAACACTGCTGATTTTGTTCAATTGTGTAACGATTTATTTGATTGTCTGAATTCAAAAAAATAATTTAATTGTAACCCCTTAAGATGTGCAATTACGAATAATCGCAATACTGTCGTGAAACATACTTTAATCAAAAGCAAAGATGTTTCTAATAAATTAAATAAAACAATATGTAATAAAAAAATGAACAACGAATTACCCGCCCTCCGTGCTTTGATGGTATGATTCAATCAAACTTCTGGCAATTTTAAAGTGCTGTATAATATTATACTCCGAGAGTAAATAAGGCTATCTTTGTTTTTTTTGATATTAAGCAATAATTCATTTGATAGAAAGGTTTCTATCAAATGAAAGATTAGTGGTTATGACAGCAATTCTATCAAATAACACGTCGGCACTATAATTACCTTTAAATATTGGTCTTCTTTCAGCTATTTTTGTATTCGATTCGTTGCAATCGTATCCATCGAACACAACTGTAGATTTATTAAAATTGTTTTTAATATAATTTAAGTAAGTATTGCCTATCGTTAGTGTTGGGATTTGAGAGCTTCAAATAATAAGCCTCAATCTTCCTTTCACGATGTTTATTATTAAGTAGGTTTTTATAAAATGACGAAGATAAAAAATGGTGGATTCGACGCGTGCGTCTGGTTGGTTACCGCGGCGCCAAGCGAACGCGCAGTCCCGCGGCTATTATGCAAAAATAATGTCCCTGGCAGAGATTGGATCCGTAGTTTCCTCACAAGACATAGAACCCTATCTAATCGTCTAGCAAACCACAGCAAAGTTAGAGCTCAAGTTGCAGAAAAGGTTATAACTGAATTTATTGAAAACATTCTCTAATACACCGCGTATTAGAGAATGTATCCCCAGAAAACATGTATAATTATGATGAGACTAACATTAGCGATGACCCTGGAAGGAAGAAAATTATATGTAGGCGTGGAACTAAATATCCTGAAGCAATAATGAATGCCACCAAAGTCAGTTTCACAGTAATGTTTTGTGGCAATGCTGCTGGACAAGATATTCCACCTTATATCATTTATAAAGCTGAACATCTTTGGTCAACTTGGACTACGAATGGTCCTAAGCACGCTCGCCTTAACAGGACAAAAAGCGGATGGATAGATGCTGCCAAATTTGAAGACTGGTTTATTAAACCATCTTATTCCTACCCATGCGACTGGAAAAAGAAATGCCTATGGATGAAGGAATACATAAGAGGCCTTCAAATGGAAGAAAACGAAAATTTGGCAAAATGACTTGAAAATAAAGGAAACAAAGAAAGTTCATCTTACGTTACGTTACGTTACGTTAAAAGAAGTAACCCTAAACATTTTTATTGATTTTAACTGTAACTGTGTAAAAAAAAGTATGAAAAGATTTCATTTCAAGACCGGCAAGCTGTGGATAAAAATTAGGCTCGTATCATGCTCAAAATATGTTCATAGTAGTTAATGTTAAAGAAATTCCAGTCAAACGACGATACGTATCACAATCACAAAACAGCTCCAAGAATAGGTCATTTTCACAACAGTATTCCTGAAAGGTATTTCAGTGTGTAGGGAAATGTTTGTAAAAACCATTTACACAACTCCAAAAAGAATTGATGCAGCACTACATATATAGTACTAAAAAGAAGAGATCGGATTCTATTTCGGATAAACGTGGAGTAAATGGAGGTCGCAATAAAATTAGTGAGAAAAGCGAACAATTTTAAAGCTCCCTACTTACATTTCGCATTACTGTCGGTCGTGAGAAAGTCGGAGCTACAAAATTCTTATGCATTTCAAATATATGTATACAGGAAGATTTTTAGTCACCTTCCAAATTTTTTCTAGGCTTTAGGTATCATACACAATCTCCATTTTTGAAAAAAAAAAACGATACGGTTTTTAATCTTTTTCTCGAAAGAATTATCCGCTCTGCGTGGTCACTAAGTTTAACGTTAATAATACTACACTTGCCTCGCAAATATTCAATGAAAAGGGCAGCGCGCATCCCGCTTACCCCCGCCCCGCTACACCCGCGCGACATATCTATCATTAGTCGGCCCCGCGCACCCTTTCGCGACGCAAGCGCTTATTTCCGTGTTCCCGCGCATCCCGCCGGCGAATGTACCGCCTAGAATATGCTAGGTGGACAAAATTCAAGTTTTCATTTCCAGGAAATCTTAATTGCATAACACAAACAACACCCCCAAACTCCAAATTCCGAGAAAAAGTTGTTTTTCAAATGCTTAACCGATGAGTCATAGAGGTCAGAAGTCAGGTAATGAGTTTAATGCAAGCGTTCCGGTCAATCAGTTGCAATTTAGCGACACTTTTGTGCACATCTCATAGTGGTTTATAGTGATATTGTGAAAGCTTTTTGTGATGGATATTAAAATTGAGGGTATGTACTATTTTTTTGATATATTATTTTTATCAGAATCTATTAAAATTAATTTTTAGCATTTTTTTAACTTGATGCATAAATTTTAGCGTAATTTTTGCATAAAGAAAACTTTGAACGTTCAGGAAATACATTGATTCGCCTCTATTCGGGCTAGTTTTTAGATATATTGTAGGTATAACTATGTAGTTTGTAAAAATACATACATTGTTCAGCACACTTCAGTACAACATATTTTTTTCTTTTTTTTTTCAGAACACGTTTACTCTATTTCAAAGGTAGCCTTTTTTGAAGAGTGGTTGAAACAAACGAAGGATAAAAGGTCGCGTATTTATGACTATCTTTCTTCAAAATTTCACTTTGGTGACATTACTGAAAGCAGCCAAAGAGAAATAAAGTTGAAAATATCCAACTTTGCTACTAAGATTGGAGCCAAATGGTTGGCTTCGGGAAAATCGAAGGAGCGTTTTTTAATTACAAATAAGACTTGGCTGGATGAAGGAGACATACAGTTTACTGTGAGTTCTTTAGCCCCACAACCTTCGACATCGAATGAGGCTGTGACATCTGCAGGAAGACCTCGCAAAGATTTCGAGGAATCGTCGTTTAAGACGAAGAAACGTCGAGTCGTGGATCTCGTAGAATCTCGAAGGGCCAGTGAATTAGTGACTGCTGCCGAAATTGCTATGCGTTCAGCAGGGCAAAGAAAAGTTGCCCATGTGATTAGAGACATTAGTGAGAGCCCAGATAATATTATTAAGTCAAAAAATACCAGTTACGTTAATCCTAGGCAGTTAAGTAGTGACGAAGCCTTAGCATACTATATAGAATCTAAGTCAACAACACATGCTTACAAACAAACTAGGAAGTAGTCCATAATGGCAGGACATAATGTGTTTCCGTCATATTTTAGTGTAGTAAAATCCAAACAGGCCTGTTACCCTGCAGAGGAGCACATTGCTATAACAGAAACTCGTGCTGAAATAAAGCAAGCCTTATTAAATAAAACAGCGGAACGTCTAGTATTAGCACAGAATGAAGTTATCAGCAGTGTCCTCCCAACAAGTTCAACGTTTACACTTCTTAGTAAATGGGGATGTGATGGAAGCACAGCACATACAAACAGAAATTTGAAAACACTGAAGATACGGACGAATTTCTTTTCGTATTTTCTTTCGTTCCCCTTAAGTTATATGATGGCCGTAGGCTCTATGCCGGAGTCGTGCGGTCCATGGCCCTTTACGGGGCCCCGGTATGGGCGCGTTCTTTAGGGCGGCGCGCCGCCCACTACCTGAACGCGCCCCAAAAGGTGGTAGCCATAAGGCTGATCCGGGGCTACCGCACGATCTTCGGCGAGGCAGCAAGCCTCCTTGCCGGACTGCCACCGTGGGAATTTAGGAATTTCGATCTTCTGTAAAACGTTCTCCCAGGAATATAGTTGCTCGTCTTTGATAAGTGGCCATCTCCAAAAACTCTTTCCTTGTTTCATACAGTTTACCATTACTCCTTCAGCATGTTCCGAGGTGATTTGGCCTGGATAATTAGAGGAACCCCACCTCACAATAACGTGATCGCCGATATTGTAATCCGTTTTGGACAGCGCCTTCTTCTTATTATCACCGTTCTGAAAACTGCAATCTGGAGGCGGTGCCAATTTTAACTGGTAACTAAGTTTGTCTCCATCCCCGCAACTCTGAGAAATGGAATCGGGCAGCTTGACTGATAACTGGTCATCGACAGGTTTGTCTCCACCACCACAACTCTGACTACTAGAGTCTAGCAGCTTCCACAATATTAGTTGATCATCGACAGGTTGGTTTTTTATTGGAGCTGCTTTGACGATTGGACTTATAGATATTGGCCAATGGTAAGTCATCGTCTGAATTTTCATTTTCTGAATATTCATCTTGTTTACATGCTAGAATCAGGTCTTCAGTTGAGGAAGCGAGGCTCATTTTATCGTCACTGCACTCTGTCGAAGATGAAGAATTTGTACGGAGACAGCGACTTTTCTTTGCCTTCTTTGTCTTATTGGTTTGAATTTTCAAGACACCTGAGGGTCCAGCTTGATCAACGGAGGGTGTTGCTTTTAGAGGTTTCTTTATTTGAACATTTTCTATCAATGAATCTTCGAAGCCAATACTTGTTACAGACTTGCCGGGAGGAACACTAAGTTTCTTGTTTCGAACTTTCTTCATGGGATCTGGGGCACGATTTTCATTCAGGAATTGTAAAAGCGCAATGTCAATGCTGTATTCTGTTTGTGGCTTGGAGTCGGGCAGTTTGTTAATGACTTTGTCAGGGTTAAAAGGATAAATACCAGTACATTTAAAGGCGCTTAGAATATTAGATGTTTTTTCATTAAGTTCGTGCATTAACCGTTTTAGCAATTCAGGAAAATGAGATTTATTTATAGTTGTTTCTCGCGGGTTTTTTATTTTATATTCCAGGAGGATTGCTCTCCATAGCTTCTTCAGAGGGCCAAAATAGCAAACATCAAGAGGCTGTGTCAAGTGCGACGAGTTGGGTGGTAAAAATACAAATCTTATGTCATTGGCTTCACACATTGTAACAATCCGGTGGTTGATATGCGACACCAAATTATCTCCTATCAATATTTTTGTTCCGATTTTGTCCTTTGCCAAGGCAAAATAATAATTTCGAACCAATCTTCAAAGGTTGTGCTGTCGAACCAACCTGATCTTGAGCGATTATACCTAGCTCCTTTCGGTCCATTTATTCTCCATTGCTGGTATAAATGTTCGGCCTTGTTGTGCCTATGCCTACCGTAATTGCAAACATGATAGAAATCGCACCTTTTGTATAGTTTATAACTCTTTCAGGGTACTTAACGCCTCTGCGGAACAAGCATTTTTGCGCACCGGGATTGTCGGTCAAATTAGTTTTATCATAATTTAGGATGTTTTCTTTGGGTATGCCATCTAGAGATAGTTGCAGATTATCGAAATAGACATTTCTCCAGAGCTTTTCTCAGCTCTGCTCCTTTTAATGTTTTGTGTAGCCCGGAGACTAAGTTCACTTTTGTGGCATTTTATAAATGAATACGCCCTTTTTT
Organism: Ochropleura plecta; assembly: GCA_905475445.1. Lineage (NCBI taxonomy): Eukaryota > Metazoa > Arthropoda > Insecta > Lepidoptera > Noctuidae > Ochropleura > Ochropleura plecta. Next base: position 12,516,169 of record FR997738.1, read on the forward strand.
TTCTGGTAGTTTGTTATCAGAAATAGCCGTTCTTCCATTAGCTTGTAAATACATCTGCATGACAAGTCTTAAATCCAGTAGAGTGAGAGGGCTACCAAAATCGCCAGCAGCAATAAGCACTTTTATTATATTTTTTTCTTCGTCAATTGTAAGCCGTGTTGGGCAACCCGGAGTTCGTTGATGTTTACCGTGCAGTTTATCTAAAAGCGTTCGTCGTGGAATTCCAAATGTTTTTTCTGCTTCATAAGAAGACATTTTTTTCTCTTTTAATAATCCTACAGCAACATCTATCATTTCTTGACTGTGCTTCAATGTATAATTTCTTTTTTTCTTTGTAATTTGCACGTTTTTCGGTTTCGTCATTATGACCTGTAAAATATCAAAAGGAACCTACGGAATAAAACAATGTAAAGGTGCCTACATTATACATTTTTGATATACCTACCTCTATGTAACGTAAAGAAGAGCAAACCTTGAAATTGATTGATGGGTAAGTTGTGTATAATAGGCGTGACGAAAGATTTTAAAATCCTCTTCCATAATGTGGGTACACTTTTACTATTTACAAAAAAGCCTTTATTTCGGTAATAAACTTAAGTTTAACAAAGTTTGAAGCCATTTTTCTCATAATTTTTCAATAGTGCCCGAAAACAGCTCGCATGTGTCATGGCGTCGGCATGACGTCACAGTTAAATAAAAATGACATTGTTTCTATAACAACGTCCCATAAATCACATAACCGTGACGTCATACGCTGTGATCGGTGTTTCAGTCAAAATGGCCGATTGCAGTATTTTAATGTTTTATTTTATTGAAAATCTTAATAATCTGTTATTTTTAAATAAAACTAAACCTGTGTTTACTTTTTTTTTAATATGACTTCTCCCCTGTCATCACTGAATCAGCGATTTTTTTATACTGTCGTCATGCCTATTAATACAAGCACATACCTACTTTTTGTTACTATCTATAATACCTACAATTGTATGAATAAATGAGGTGTCAAAAATACCACTTCAGAAAATGCGCATACTAACGCAAGTTACAATTGCTAATTTACATTATTTGACTTCTTAAACAACAAACAATAGGCACATAACTTGCGTTCGAACAAAGTGACAACCCTAGGTGTAGGCGAAGATTGGTAACAACATGGCTGCCACGGTTTCATAAGCGGTATTTCTTTCGATTACTCTATAAGTACACAACTTATCATCAAAACAATTGCTCGAGGGATAAAAATTGATCATGATACACTAAAAAGTTTAGCGTTACCTGATGTCTATAGTCCACACAATCCAGTTTCTTCCGTATTGCAATATGTGTTGCGTTCTATTCACAGAAAAAATACGTTATAACGTCAGTAGAGTGAAGTTAGCTACGTTTTGATCGTTAAAATGTTGCTAGGAATAAAAATTGGTTGTACTTGGTAGTTTAATGCATAGGTAGTCACATACATTTTAATTTTCTTTAAAATAGGCGAAGTTAGGGTTTACAGGTGAAGTCAGGTGGTCAGGTACCGAAGAGGTTCCTGAAGCTAAAGAAGCACTAGTATTTTTAGTCACTGGAATAAATGTTAACTGGAAGGTGATCTTGAAATTTTATTAATAATGCATTTTTATTGTTTATGATGATATTTTATTAATTTATTTTTATTTACAGGTACCTGTTGGATATTTTTAATAGGTGGAGCAACTGGTCAGCAAAAAGCCGATTTAGTGCTACAATGTCTAAGACATTAAACGAGTCCAATTTAAACATAGTCGGTCTTACTTTTGATGGATGTCCATCTAACATAACAATGGCAAAAATATTGGGTGGCAAATTTGAACCAAATAATATGAAAACAACGTTTGAACACCTTGTAACTAAACAACCAATTGCAATTTTTTTAGATGCTTGTCATATGATGAAATTAGTGAGAAATTGTATTCAATCATGTAAAAACCTTGTTGATGGTAATGGCAAATGTATTTCATGGGAGTATTTTGAACATCTGAACAGACTTCAAACTACGGAATATTTCCATTTAGCCAACAAATTACGGAACCACCACAATAAATTTTCACAATAAGAAAATGAAAGTTAAGTTGGCTACCCAAGAAAAATCGCAATCAACACCCAATCCCACCGTAATATTGGCGCAATACGCAGCTGCCAAAATGGACTCAAGAGTAGCGTTTAGCGCCAATCCCAATTCCAATAAGTTCTCAAAACTCGGGAGTGCGAGACGACACAATTCCAATGTAAACTGATCGGAATTAAAATCAAGAGTAAGCCCGCTGGTCACAGTGAGCACACGCCACTGTGTGCTCACTGTGGCCCAGCTTGGACGGAGCACCACCGTGCCCTCGTAGAGGCGATCGGCGGAGGCGATCTCTTGCGTCCACCCTGGTTCAGTCCATGGTCCGGAGCGAGAGGGAATGAGAAGCGGTCACCTCCTTCTGCGAAGCAGTTATGCTAGTGAAGGAAGAGGCGCGATAGAGAGATAGAGAGGGGAAACGCCCCGGGCGCTGGACGCCGCGAGACGACTCCCGGCCACCGTAGATGTGGGCCTGTGGTCGGTGAGCAATGGGTAGCTTACCGTCAGTCCGTCTATTGACGACAGGCCGTGTCGACGGCGACGGCGCGTTCGGGTTTCACGCGCGCCTCAAAGAGATGTCAGCAAAGCAGAGGGGCTTGCCAGAGCCTCCGCCTGCCGGGGTTGCGGGTTGTTCGAAAGAGATACCGCGGCCCCGGAACGTAAAGGGCAACAGAAGGAACATGGGTGGGTTTTAGTGAGTACAACTCTGACACGCCCGCCCGCCCCGCCCAGAGCGGGGGAATTTATTTGATCATTTCCCACCCCAAAAAAAAAGCCCGTTGCCCTCTTCAACCAGTTGATTTCTACTGTTATAGATATTGCAACAGTTTTTCTGAAAATCCACTCTATATCTATTTTGAATCAATTTACTCAGTGATATCAAGTTCGTAGCAACACTCGGCACACATAACATGTCCTTTACTGTGATATCTGTGGTCCTTGTCTATGATGCTCGGATGATGCTCTATGCATGACATCACCCGAGAATATCACAGGCATCATTCTTCTATTAGCTGCTGTTATTTCCTTTACACTCGTATTTTCTGATGCGTTCCGAATATTGTTTACATTTGAGGTTATGTGGCAGTGTTGAGGTAACGGCAGACCGCCTGAAAAATTGACCGGCTTGATAATTTTTTGTCACGACATTTTTCCTACTTAAGTGTTTGCAGTACCCAGAATATAAAAAACCAGGGCTGAAAAAGGTGCTGAAGAGTTTATGAAATATTTCAGAAATTTACAAAATACTTTACAAGATGTCAAATATACTTAATTTTGACGAAACAAATTTAACAGATGATTTAGGATCCAGAAAGAAGTTAAATATCCAGAAAGAGTTCTAAATTCTACAAAAGGTGCCATATCATTGATGTTCTCCGGAGCAGCAGAGGGAGTGCTCCTACCTGTTTATGTCGTATATAAGGCAGAGCATTTGTATTCTGAGTGGAGGACCGCCAGAGGTCGAAGAGGACGGACGTGCCAATCCGCGTGAACAGCCGCAGCAGAAGTTCCCTCGGCCTCCGCTGGCGGCCAGAAGAGTCGCGGCGCCACCTCCGACCGGACGCGAGGAAGGTCGGAGGCCACGCCCCCCTCGTCGCTGTGATTGGTGCGCGCATCGTCGTCCAGGCTTTCGTCGGGTGACGCCCTCCACCTGGGGACCGTTACCTTGACGAGAGCCGCACCGCTCGGACCGCCCACCTACTTTTCCTGTGTTCGTATTGGTGGCTGCCGTCGCCAGTACGAACACAGGGCGAAGCCCTACGCCCGGTGCTCCAGTGCACCGAAGCGGTCGCGGGAGACCTCTCCCAACGAGAAGCCGCTCCATTTGAAGAGAAGATGAAGCCGAAGCCCAAGCCTGGCGCCCGTGCCTCCCTAGGCGACGGAGGCGCCGGCTCCAACGAGGGAAGCGAGTCCATGCGGGGTACGGACCGGGTGATGTCGGAGTCGATGCCCAACATTGGCCCCGGATCGCTCGACCCGGCCCCCGCTGGCCCCCGACCCCCCCGGGAACCAAGAAGCCATCGCCACCCAAGAAGGCCGAGAAGAGGCCCGAACACCCGGCCACGACGAGTGCGGTCGCCTCCGTGTCCGGCCCAGCGACGTCGTCGGCGCCTGCGCGCGTTGCGCCCTCCGCGTCGTCGAGCCGTCTCCGTGCCGCGGACGCGCCGCCTTCGTCGAGGCAGGCCTCGGCCCCTACCGCCGCGCCATCCAGTCGCGCCCCGCAAGCGCGCGCCGCTGTCGCGCACTCCGCTGTGCGCGATGCGGCCTCAACCGCGCGAAATCCCGCGTCCTCGCAGCGCCCAGCCGAACCCGCCGCGCGGCCCGCCGCGCCCGCCGCGCCTCCGGCAGCGCCGCATGCGCGTGCCGCCGCGCCCCCATCTGTGCGCTTCGCCGGGTCTGTGCGCCCCGCCGCGTCGTCTGCGCCCTTCGGGGCTGCGACCGCGGCCCGCGCGCTCTCCCGCGCCCCCACTACCTCGCGTCCCGCCGCGATAAGCCCGCAGCCCGGGCCATCCGCGGCGGAGCGCGACCCAAGACTCCGGCAGAAGACGTCGGCGCCGCCAGCGATGTCGGCCCCCCACGCCTCTGCCGTACTGGATTCGCCCGCGCCTCCCCGCACCTCAGCGTTCGACTCGCCGGCAGCGTGGTCGGCATGCTCGTCGCTAGCCGGCTCGAGCATGTCGATCGCGTCTGCAGGCTCGGTCACCGCCACTGATAGTGACGACGAGCCGAGTGTGCCGCCAAGGGACAGGCGCCCCCCGAAGAAGACCCCGTCGCCGCCGCAGCGCGGACTCGTGTCCCACCCGGACCTGAGACCGCAGCGCCGGCGCCGCAGCACCGAGGACTCCGAGGAGGAGGCGAAGCGGTACTGCCTCGACCCGCCGCGACCGCAGCGCGAACGCGCTCCACCGCGCGGCCGGGACGCTGCCGCCTCGCCCACCACCTTTGCCGAAGCAGCCGGGCGCCCACCAACCGCGACGCCGACGCCCTCAACGTCGGCGCGCACCGCGGATAGGGTGAGTCCCACGAATTTGACTTCTATGACCCCATCAGCGGCGGCCCCCAGCGGAAACGCGGCCGGGGCCACCTCAACGCCGAAGCCGAAGCCGCAGCCGCGGCGGAGGTATCCTCCGCTGGTTGTGGAGAAGCTGCCGGCTTGGCCGACCCATTTCAGGGCCCTTAGGGAGAAGCTGGGTCACCCGCCGCACGCCCGCCCGTATCAGGGGGGCGTTCGGTTTACCCCTCAGTCAGAGGAGGAGTTTAGGGTGGTCCAGCGTTACCTAACGGGCCTGGAGAGAGAGGTCGGCCTGAGCTGGTTCGCCTATTCGCCGCCGGCGGAGCGAAGCGTGAAGGTGGCCTTGAGGGGCCTGCCAGCTGACACCCCCCCGGAGGAGATTGAGGAGGAGCTCCGCACGTTGGGGCATCAGCCGGAGTACGTGCGCCACATTAAGGCGCGCGCGGGTAGACCCGGCTGCGTGTTCCACGTGGTCCTGAAAAGGACACCGGACTTCAGGAAGATTTACGACACCTCCGTGTTCTTGAACATGCGGGGTGTCAAGGTCGAGTTGTGGCGTGGAGTAAACGAGGGCCCGCCCAATGCCACCGGTGCCAGAAATTCCGGCACTCTTCCCATCACTGCCACCGGACGCTCGCCTGTGTCCGCTGCGGCGGTGAGCATGCTGCGCGTGACTGCCCCCGCCCACGGGAGGAGCCGGCAACATGCGCCAATTGTGGGGGCGATCACCCAGCATCGCACGTGACGTGCCCCGTCTTTAAGGCGGAGGCACGAAACAGGCGAGCGGGCACCGTCGCCACCACGACTGCCACTGGCCGCTCAACGGCCCCCATCACTCGTCCCGAGGCGGACGCCACCGAGGCCCCAGGCACGTCGCTGATGGCGGCGGCAAACGGGCCCTCAGTCCGGTCGGAAGCTCCTTCCTCCAAGCGGCGGAAGAGAAGAAAGAAGAAGAAGCGAGGGGGCAATCAACCCGCACCGCCCCCCGCACCTGAAGAAGACAGCCGCCAGGGCGACCTAACCTCCACGGAGGCGCAGGCTGCCCCACCACCTACAGCTGTCAGGCCGGCAGGTAGCGCCATTGTCGCGCAGCCGCCGGCCCCACCCAAGCTATCGCTGCCTCCGCGAGGCGCCGGCGCGCCCGCCGCCGCCTCTGCGGACAGAAAACAGCGAGTCACAGCCTGCGCCATCCGCATCGTGATGCGCCTCCTGCAGGCCATCAAAGATGATCAGGACGTGCAGCGTGTCGCCTGCGAGGGGCTGGCCGACCTCCTCGTGCTCTACAGCGACTAGTCCCTCGTCGGCGGCCCGCGCGCAGCCCGCGTCCGCTCAGGTCGCCCACCGCCGCTACCTCCGGGGGAAACCACCGGATTTGACCGCAGGTAAGCTGTTCCTGGTTCACACGCAGCTTGCCTGTACACTGCTACTCCACACAACGACATACCTGCTGCGCGGCGTGTTCTAAGTTAATATAGGCACGTCACGTAGCGCTCCAGACAGACGCCACTGTACATACACAGACTCACGCGCGGGAGCGCGGCGCGGGTCCGCGTCTCCGTGCACACATGGGCGGTGTTACACAGAACAATACCGCCCATACACACATACGGCCCTTTAGCCTCGACCGCAACCGGCTCGCTCTGGAAGCGGGGGGGGCGGGGGCCACACATCCTAACCGCGGGAGCGCCGAGTCGGCACCTCTCGTCGCTGGTCGTCCTCCGCTGGGCTTCCCCCGGGTAACCGGGGGTCTCACCTGGCGGGGACTTGACCGCCGGAGGTGTCGTGAAGCAAGCAGCTGCTGTCATACAGCGCTGTAGCGCCCCTGCGGAAACACACACTGCATCCACACTTCCAGGTGCGAGGTGCAGCTCGCACCACACTCCATAGGCCCAAGTAAAACGGCCGCCCCAAATACGCCCCGCACTGTGTTGATTGCGGGGCCGGTGAGCTACCGCGGACAGGGGGTATTGTACCCCGGTACCGCCCGCGTGCCCCCCGACGGGGGTACAGCGAAGGCCAACGAGTCGAGTCTGAGTGGATTCAAGGTGGACCGCGCGATACAAGATTTAACCGCACGAGATCTGGATGGTTTGAGTCCACTGTTTTTGAAGATTTCAAGACAAGTGGTTTGAATTGGGCAAACTGTTTACCTGGTAAAAAGGTCATAATATGTGATAATGAATGAAATAATTTGTCAAGCCATCTAAATGTGAGTATTATCAGTCTCGCTCGCACACTCACGCGTAACGGGTGCGTGTTGTCGGATCGTAGCGTTTTGACCGTAAAAATGACGAATCTAGTGAAGTGTACTGCTTGCAACCTCATCATAGATGAATTGCTATGTTATGTGCAGCAAAAAATATCGATCGCTGACGAGGTATCGTTAGTTCGAATATGTGCGTCGGCATTCACCAGTGACGAAATAAAAAAGTCCAAGGCGTTGTTATACGAAGCCTTACCAACGGACAAACGAAAAATACTGCGGAAGAATAGAGGCAAGGAGGAGCGTGACCTGGCAGATATTATTAATTTGTTCATATCCACGGAAACTGATGACATCCCTGTATTTGTGGCGCGACAGTTAGATAAGTTGCCTCCAATACTGTGGGATCATTTAGACTGTTCGAAGGTACTTAAAGATATTTTAGTAATGAAAACAGAAATTGAAAATATAAAGATCGAGTATGCAACCAGAGACAGCGTACAAGATGTAAAAGCGGAAGTTATGCGAATTAGAAACGATTCCCTACCACCATCATCTGCTTTCAAAGTAAATAAAATGCGTGGAGCGTAGTTAGATTGTAGTGTGATAAGTATGTATGTAGTATACATAGTAACTCATGTATTAGTTTAAGTCAGTCGTAATAAATCACTCGTGGCGTATACCCGTATTTCATTATAAACTCCCCGCAACCCGCACACTTCATGGCGACCCTGCCATGCGCGAGCGCCGCGGTGTAGGCACCTAAGTACCGGAGCCGGGTGTCGCGTATCGGGCGAATTCTGCAATGCAGCGGATTCCTGTGTGCCTCGGTGCACTAAGTTAGAGCGTTTAAAATATCCACGTTATAAAAATGGATACAACTTTGAAAACATTCAGAACAAGTGGTCACGTACGTTGGCAAAACTAAAAATAAAATAAAATGGGAAAAACATACTCCAAAACAGAAGACAAGGAGGTGATAATTGCCCAAAATGCAGGAGGAAGTAATAATGCAGTAGAGTCGCACATACAGATCAACAACATATTGTTGGCGTCGGTCTTGACAATTTTCGCCGTTGCTGCCATCATAATTATATGGAGAAAGCTGAAGACCAGGCAAAAGAAATGGATCGGGAAGCATGTAGAGTCAGAATTTATAAGAAGAATGCGTTTGCGGTTGTCGGGAAGGCGAGAACGTGAAGAAGGAAACGAAAATGTGTGAATCGAGTGAATTGTGTTAGTGCGCCACAAAAATAAAATAAAAAATAAATTAAATCTATGAATAAATAAATATAGAAAAGGGTTTACTTTTCATAAAACGTGAATCACATCAAGTGAACAAATAAAAGCAGTGTTGCACCATCCAACTAGAACATTATAGAGACTTTAGTGTACCAATTATAGAGAACTTTTATAAACAAATAAGTATATAATGTGTCCCTGTAAATTAGTACTACCTTTATCGTAATATTACTTGTATCTTACAGCAATTTACAGCATAAGTATAACGGTATGTCACATTGAAATATGGAATAGATAATGGACAAAATCGATAAATTATACACGCAAGGACCACCCTACTAAGTACGTTTCTTCATTTTAACTGTAAGTATGTCTTAATCTTACACTCTATGGAAAAAGATTTAGAAAGAATTTTAAGTGAATTATCTGATATTCAAATTAGTTTAAGGAAGTTAGGCCCAAGTAAAAGGCTACAATATAAAGATAAAGTTAAAGAAAAAATAACAAAAGCTAGAGAGTTATATTCGTCGTATAAAACTATTATAAGTATATTTACTGAACGAAAAAGTTCGTTAGAATTAGCTGAATACATTTACGAAGTGTAAAAGGAGAAAATAGAGGTTAATTACGGAAAAATCTTGTCATATAACCCCCAAGAATCAATTATTATAAACATGGAAAAGTTTGAAATAAAAACAGCAACATCCTTAATACCTGTTATGGATGGTTCAGAAGGTACGACAGAAAAAATTATAGACGCTGTAGAATTATATAACAGTTGTCTCAAGGACCCTGAACAGGAAAAAATGTTAATTTCTTTCGTTTTGAAAACAAGACTAACTAAAACGGCAAAATTAAAATTAAAATGCGAATATGATGACATAACGAGTCTTATACAAGACATAAAAACTTATTTGCTAACAAAAAGGTCTGCAAATTCTATACTTAGTCAATTGAATAATTTGAGCCAAAATAATATGTCCATTAGTGAATATGGAAATAAAATATCGGATCTATTTATAGACCTCACAATAGCCCAAGCTGACGGTAACGAAAAGGCATGTGAGATACTGAGACCTATAAATGAGAAACTCGCGATTAAAAGATTCTCTGATGGATTAAGACATAAACGTTTAAGCACTATCATTTCAGCACGGAACTACTCTGAGTTGAAAGACGCGGTGCGTGCTGCTGAGGACGAGGAGCTGGGGCAGCCCTCAACTTCCAATGGTATTTTCAGCGCGAGAGGTAAGCCAAACAGGTTTAATAGTCGTTTCAATAGAGGTGGCCGGAACAATTATAAAAATCAAGGTTCTCATTACCGTGGAAACTATAATACGGGTCACAGATATAATAACAATAATTACCAACAAAGAACTAATGGTAATCCCCGCGGTGGATACACACGCGCAAGGGGTAATCATTTTTCAAATTGTGGAAATAATCATAACTATACTAGATATAATCGCGGTAGGGGTACTCATAATAGAAATAATCAACAAAGAATGTTTGCAACCGAAGTGAACGGAAACCCCCAAACTACAAACGAAAAAACAGAGAACGAACAAACAGACACCAAAAAACAGTTTTTTCGGTCCTAAAACATATAACATATTAATGTGTAACAAAAATGTTAGGTACGTTCATTTAAATATTAACAATACCAGGTGTTCATGGGTACTTGACACCGGCGCGTCCATTTCCGCTGTTTCTAAGAAGGTGTTATCGGAACATACTCCTTTGTACGAGGACAACATTGTAATAAATGGTATCGGTGGCAAAACTTATTCGGAGGGTTATGTTTATCTTACATTGCGTACTCAAAGTAGTAGTTTCAATCATAAATTTTATTTGTTTAATGAATTACCGTGTAAATCGGATGGGATTCTAGGATTAGACTTCTTATCGAAATTTAATTCACATATAAATTTAGAAAATGATACATTAATCATACATAACGAATACAAACATGTTATACCACTATATGCGTCACCTACTATTGCATATAGCTACTTAACAATACCTGCGAGAAGTGAATCCATTCATTACATACCATTAAAAAATAATAAAACAAAATATGATTGTGTTGTTTTACCACAACAATTACAAGAAGATCTATTTTTAGCAGCGTTAATAGTAAAACCAATAAACAACGTTATCCCCATTAAGATATTAAATACTAAAGAAGAATCAATTACCATACCTACTTTTGAACCAGCGCTGCATTCATTAAATGATTACCAAATATGTCACTTTAATACTTACAAATCAAACGCAGAGAGAGCAGATACTTTGTTACCATTATTAAAATTAGATCATTTACATCCTGCTGAGCGTGGGACGATAGAAGCAATTTGTACTAAGTACAATGACATCTTTTACCTACCGGGTGACAAGCTCACAACAACTAAATCATATACACATAATATTTATTTAAAACCGGATGCTAGTCCAGTTTATACAAAGCCTTACAGGCTGCCAAATAGTCAAAAACCTGAAATAAACAAGCAAATTAAACAAATGTTACAGGATGACATAATAGAGGAAGCTCAAAGTGAATGGTCTAGTCCCATTTTACTCGTGCCAAAAAAGTCAAATGACGATAGCAAAAAATGGAGACTAGTAATTGATTATCGAAAATTAAATGAAGTAATACAAGACGATAAATTTCCATTACCGAATATAACCGATATTTTAGAGTCTCTCTCTGGTGCCATTTATTTTACTCATTTAGATCTTAGTCAATCTTATTATCAGGTGACCTTGAATCCCGAGTCACGTAAAGTTATTTAGTGAAGTGTGCGGGTTGCGGGGAGTTTATAATGAAATACGGGTATACGCCACGAGTGATTTATTACGACTGACTTAAACTAATACATGAGTTACTATGTATACTACATACATACTTATCACACTACAGATAGTGGGCCTGTGGGGATGTCGCATGAATACTACAAAGATGGCTCGGTGAACAAATTGTCGAACAATATAGCTCATAAACCATTATATAGAGAAATGGGGGTAGATGTCGAAAAACGGCGCGATTATTCCGATGACGTTCTTGAGCAGCAACGGTCGCAAGCTACAGAGCGTGAGCAGGTGAGAGCGGGTGTAGCGGGAGGGGAAAGCCCATTGCCTGTGAGTCAGCCGAGCTGCGATCGAGTCGAATCAGCTAACGCCTCGGGGACGACGTCACCACTTAGATGCGCGGCTACGACTGCACCACAGGTATCTACAGGACCAATGTGAGTCACAGCAGTGCATCCGGCCCATAGGGTGGCCGCGTAATGCGTCTGAAAGTAAAGACAATGAGGACGACGGCGAGGGATGGCAGCAAGTGTCTCGTCGTAAGCACGGTCATAAATATAGATTTATGGGAAAGGCAGGCGTGGCGAGGGACATAGAATGTTCTTTTAGAGCGGCTGACCGAAAAATACCTATGTTTATCACCAATATACACAGTTCGACTAAGGAGTGCGATATTGTCCATTATATACAAAAAAGAACAGAGGAATCTGTATCATTAGAGGCCATAAATATGCGATTGCAGCGGGGTTAATAAAACATACTACATACTAATTATATACTAATTTTTAATAAAACATACTACGGAACCCAATATTAATTGTTTACCCAAAGGTCCTCGTATCTATTGCACCTACGCATCTCTAAACGAGTTAAAAACTGGTTCGTTGTGCCGCGCGCGATCGTTCGGCTCACCTCGAGTGCATTCGTAAAATTCAACGGTCAGACGCACAGAGTACTTTATTATATATGAAAGTCAGACGATTTAAAGGCATCAAACGTGACGGCTGTGTCACTCGGTCTCCCGATCTACTTGAAATTGTAATAACGTACTTGCCTATTTAAGACTTATTTGTTCTAAAAACAAATCATAATCGGAAATCTCGCTGGGGTAAGTTTCCATGCATTGCTTAAGTGTTTCTATTATAAGGCGTTTCTTCTTTGTTAATTTCTATCTAAAAGCAGCGGTGTTTAATTTTCTTTGTCTGCTGGGACACTGTGACCTTTGGACCCGACTACGTGGTCCGAGCTCTGCTAACGCTTGCTTTTTGTCTGCGCTTCCAGGATTTATGTTCCACCTTAGACCCTTGCTTCGCAACCTTCTACCTGGCGGCGAGTGGAAGATCAGACCGGATCCTGGTCTGGGACTACCTAGGTCTTGCTGAAGACCTAGAACTGCAACCTGGGAAGGAGCTGGGGGTCTACTCTAATTCTACGTAAAACGAAATTGCGGCCGAAACTTCGAACGTTTGCTACCACGGTTTCATTCCTTTCGAAATTTCGGACGTCCGAAGTTTTTTTGACATAAAAAAATTCTAAACCTACTCTAATTCACGCAAACTACGGAAGAAACGTCAAATTTGACAGATTTTTTGTCGGAATTCTAACCTCAATTTTACGAAACCAAAATTGTTATCGTTTGTTTTTCGTAAGAGTGAATTATTGTGAATATCTGTTTAAAATGGCTGCGAGATTTCTTATAATAGAGGCTCTACGTGAAGAACGTATAAAACGCAGGAGGATCCGGCGCCCCTTGCGCATTCAATTAGTGATAAACAGAATTCCCGACATTGAGTTCATAGGAAATTATAGACTCATAGTCTAGTCAACAAGTGCTTTTTTAGTCAAAACTTTTTAAAAAACTCGGAAAAATATGGTTGAGGGCTCATTCGATTCGGGATCAAATCTAGAAAGTTTTTGAAAAAATTCAAGACCCGCTCGAAAAAATTGCAAAAGTTATTAACAAATTAGTAAACAAAAAAAAAGGGGTTTAGTTTTTTTGGTATATCTCGAAAACTATTTGATATATTTTGATTTTGAAAAAAGATTCAAAAAGAGGAGGAAATTTCCTAAAAGAAACTCCCAACTCGCGAAATTGTAGGACCAATATTAAAAATTTTACAGGGAGCTGAAAATACGCCTGAAAACGGGTACTCGGGTTTCCGCAAGCCACGCCCCCTTCGAGCGCTTTAATGAAAAATATTATTTAAACATATTAAATGTTGATATTAAAATTTGAAAAAATTCAGACATGTACAGGACAAATTAAGGAATGAAATACCGTAGAAAAAATATTTTTATCGCGATTTTATAAAATGTTATCCATAAATTAATTAACAATTTCTTCCGACTGGGCTATAAACATTGCAAGTTGCATAATTGTTAAACCAGAAATCCCAATTTTTTTTCCTCTCGTGGAGCTATTCTTCAAATATTAAAGAAAGGATTTCCGTTGAGTAAATTAAAAAATTGTTAATTTTCGATTTGTTATTAACAAATTACCTAGGCGGCAAATTAAATATTTAAATAAATGTTACAAGAATTATTTTTTTTCCAATGTCGATGATCATTCGTTTTTCTATCAATAAAAGCTACCTAAAAATATTTTTTTATAAATTTTAATTCTTTTTGTTTATAAAATTGTTATAAACAAATAGATTATTTATAAGATAATTGAATATTTTTTTTTGAAAATAGATTCGTCGTAAAAAATTATGAATTTTAAGATAAAAAACGATGCTTAAAAAAAATTTTTTATTGCTAAAAAACCGTTTTGTTAATTAACAATTTTTTTTTACCACTTGTTAATAATATTAAGGTACGCTTTTTTTTAAAATATCATTATTTATTATCCTCCTTAATAATCAAAAAAAAAATTTCGTTTTTTTATAAATTTTCATTGTTTATTAAATAAACAATTTGTTATAAACAATTAATTTTTCTTTGTATAATTTTTTTAGAACTCTTTACACTAAAATAAAACCGACCAATTACCTTTTTGCGGAAAAAAAAATTAATTCGAAAATAAATATTTTTTTTTTTTGCCTAAAAAAAAAAAAATCCGAATTGGTCGGTTTTATTTTAGTGTAAAGAATTCTAAAAAAATTATACAAAAAAAAAATAATTGTTTATAACAAATTGTTTATTTAATAAACAATGAAAATTTATAAAAAAACGAATTTTTTTCTTTGATTATTAAGGAGGATAATAAATAATGATATTTTAAAAAAAAGCGTACCTTAATATTATTAACAAGTGGTAAAAAAAAATTCTTAATTAACAAAACGGTTTTTTAGCAATAAAAAAATTTTTTAAGCATCGTTTTTTATCTTAAAATTCATAATTTTTTACGAGGAATCTATTTTCAAAAAAAAATATTCAATTATCTTATAAATAATCTATTTGTTTATAACAATTTTATAAACAAAAAGAATTAAGATTTATAAAAAAATATTTTTAGGTAGCTTTTATTGATAGAAAAACGAATGATCATCGACATTGGAAAAAAAATAATTCTTGTAACATTTATTTAAATATTTAATTTGCCGCCTAGGTAATTTGTTAATAACAAATCGAAAATTAACAATTTTTTAATTTACTCAACGGAAATCCTTTCTTTAATATTTGAAGAATAGCTCCACGAGAGGAAAAAAAATTGGGATTTCTGGTTTAACAATTATGCAACTTGCAATGTTTATAGCCCAGTCGGAAGAAATTGTTAATTAATTTATGGATAACATTTTATAAAATCGCGATAAAAATATTTTTTCTACGGTATTTCATTCCTTAATTTGTCCTGTACATGTCTGAATTTTTTCAAATTTTAATATCAACATTTAATATGTTTAAATAATATTTTTCATTAAAGCGCTCGAAGGGGGCGTGGCTTGCGGAAACCCGAGTACCCGTTTTCAGGCGTATTTTCAGCTCCCTGTAAAATTTTTAATATTGGTCCTACAATTTCGCGAGTTGGGAGTTTCTTTTAGGAAATTTCCTCCTCTTTTTGAATCTTTTTTCAAAATCAAAATATATCAAATAGTTTTCGAGATATACCAAAAAAACTAAACCCCTTTTTTTTTGTTTACTAATTTGTTAATAACTTTTGCAATTTTTTCGAGCGGGTCTTGAATTTTTTCAAAAACTTTCTAGATTTGATCCCGAATCGAATGAGCCCTCAACCATATTTTTCCGAGTTTCTTAAAAAGTTTTGTCTAAAAAAGCACTTGTTGACTAGACTATCAGTCTGCAATTGTTTGAAGAGCTGTGCTAAGAATTAGTGCCTTTGTTACCCCCAAAGGCAAGGCGTCATGGAATCGTGCCCACAATGAAGGTAGAAAGTGTTTATTTATGATGTTATTGTTCAATAAAACTGCATTTCACAGTTCATAATTTCATCCTATCATATTTTTAAGATCCTTACGGCTTTGAATTTTTATGCCTGCGGATGTCATCAAGGGTCTGTAGGGCATAATATTGAAGGAGGTCACAACCACCCTTCAATTCACCACATTCATAGAAAATATATAAAATTGCCACAAAATAGTAACTAAGTAAAGGAATCTATTGTAGTTCAATATTATTATACCTTTAATTAATGTTTCAGATTTTATGACAAGTATAGACTTCCTGGTGTGATTGGGTGTATTGACTGCACTTATATTGCAATTGTTGGACCTTCACAGCTTGAGGAACAATATCTTAATTGAAAACATTTTCATTCAATTAACACTAATGTTGTGAGTTATTTATCACTAAAATTCATTATTTTATGTTTGTGATTCTCATGGTTTTTGATAAGTAAATATAACAAAGCTTCTCTTTATTATATTGATCAGCTAGCTCTACAGGCTGGCCGGCACGGGCTGAATTAATGAAGATGTTGGAAAGGAATAGATAAGATAAAATTCTATGCAAGCAATTAAGTGTTACGAATACCTTAATAATCCACCTACCATAATTTTTTTTAACTTATGTTTTAGGTGATTATTAATACATTCTTAGTTCAAAGGCTTTTAATAAAATTAAATAATTCAACACTATAATTCACATAATTGTACGAGTAGTATGTGAATACTTATGTTGAAATAGTTTTTATAATTTCAAGAAGAGTTTAAAAAAATGGTATTTTTATTAATAATCATATTATAAATTATTGTATGTTTATTTTTCAGGTCTTCTTCTGAAAAGGCCTGCCTCAACACAGTGAACGATAACAACCAAGAACAATCGTTTCTTAGCAACAACAGCGCTGACAAAATGGACGACAGCGTTGACGAAATAGATAACAGCGACGATACTGATATCGAACCGATGAAGCAAAATTTGATATTTAAGGTACCCAAAACGTTAGTACCCCACACAAAAGCATCTTTTAAGAGTCCACTGAAAGCGAAAGAAAATATTAACCAAGTTTCATGCAAAAAAATTAATATTATCTCTGACGTAATCGTCAAACCACCTTACCAGCAACAAGATATCGGAAAACAAGCCCCAAAATTAACTCCTTGTGCCAAAGATGACATTGAGAATACTTCTCCTGAACTTTCCGAAAATAGCCTAAACTCCGCGCCTCAACTTACCTGCCGAGTTCGTGCAGTACCGTCTCAATGTGCTAATACCGGTCAAGAGATATGATGAACCCTGTGCCTGTACTTACCTGCCATACTCCTGCGGTGTCACCGTCCATCCCAACCGATGCCGAAATAATTATTTTTCCTGAACATGACTGGCCAGACTCCGTTCCTCAACTTACCTGCCTCAAACCTGTGTTAATACCATCCGTCATCGCTGATGTTGAGATAAGCGCTTTTCGTAAAACTGACAAAGGCTCCGTTCCTGAACTTACTTGCCTAACTCCTGTGTTGTTACCGTCGGCCATCACTGATGTTGATATGAATATATGTACCGGTACTTCGAAAGATTTGCTGGAATCTGTACCTGCAGGTACCTGCCTAACTCCTGTGTGTACACCGTCCATCATCATCGATGGTGAGTTAAACCTCTTTCCTAGAACTTTTGAAACCTCGCCAGACGACGTTTTCCAGCATACTTACCGAGCACCTTCTGCATTATCACTGCCTGTCATCAACGATATAGAGATGAATGTCACTCCCGGAACTTCCAAAGACACGCTGCACACCATTGAACCAAATAATGATCATACTTTAAGCACCCCTAGTCAACAAAGTAAAAGACGTTTCCGTAAAATAGCAAATAAGGCATATATCGACTTTTTGTCTGATGAAGAACTAGAAGATTTTTCAGCAGGAAGCTCTGATTTTTGGTCCGACTTTGAAAATTCAGATGACTCTAGCGTATCTAAAAAGGGAAAGAAAAAAAAGAAAGTAAAAAGACGCAATTATGCTGAAAAAGATGAAACCTTAATAAAAAAAATATCGAAACGCCCCAACAAAAGACAAATACGTAAAACATTAAAAGAAAAAGGAAAGATGCATGAAACAAGACAAGGTACTGTAAAAGATGAAAAAAAAATTAAGGTAAATCCTTGCATTGAAGGCAAATGTGTCAAAAAATGTCATGAAATTACGGAAGCAAAACGAACTTCTTTATTTAATCATTTTTGGAGTTTGGATAACCAGCGCAGACGTGACTGGATAGTCAGATGTTGCCGTTATATTACAATAAAAAGAAAGAGGACGAGTGCACCAGAAAGTCGTAGAAACGCCACTTATGAATATTTAATTAATGACGGAGAGGATCACAGACAAGTCTGCCAGAAGTTTTTACTTGCCACCCTGGACATAGGCCAAAAATACTTACTGTATACAATTAAGCACGCTCAAGAAGACATGGCTAAAAAAGACATGAGAAAACCAAATGTCACACCTAGATATACAGAAGCTGCTAAAAATGTTGTTACAACATTTATAGAGCAATTGCCTGTACTTCCATCTCATTATAGTCGAAAAAGAAGCAGTAGAATGTATTTGCCTCAAGAGTTTAAGAACACTGCGCATATTTATCGCATTTATTTAGAAAGTTGCAAAAAAAATGGCCATGAAATGGTGAGTGAATCTATATTTAGGCAGATATTTCAAGGGTATAACATAAGCGTCCATACGCCTAAAAAAGATAAGTGCGTTTTGTGCACAAAATACGAAAACAATAAAGAAGAGAATAATCCTCAGGACGTAGAGCTAATAAAAGCGCATCTTGAAGAAAAGGTTGCCACTTATAGAAGATTCAAATTTCACCAGAACCTTAAGCCACTTTCATATGATACCATTACTGCTTCTTTTGACTTGCAAAAGGTTTTAAACACTCCTCATGGAGAAAGCATGTTGTTATACTATTCACGAAAATATTCCGTGTACAATTTTACTATTTACGAGAGTAACACGCAAGATGCTTTTTGCTTCACCTGGGGTGAGTGCGATGGCAAACGTGGTAGCAATGAAATTGCTAGCTGCTTAATTAAATATCTTGTTGAAGTAGATAAAAGAGGCGTGAAGAACCTTTTATTGTACTGCGACTCATGCAGTGGCCAAAACAAGAATAAAACAGTGTTGGCTATTTTCAATCACTTTTTAAAGACGTCTATAAGTCTGGAAGAAACATATGATTTTGCGAAACAGACCTAACCTACAAGAAGGTATAAATATCAAAGAGGACTACCCTAAAGAAATAATAGAAATACGTAAACAACTACAGCTGCAAGTGGAAGAGGAGAAGAAAAAAGGGAATATAGCGTTTATAAAATACGACAAACTGATAATAAAGAAAACACATGAAAATAACAGAGAAAAAAGGAAGAGAGAGACTTCAGGATCACCGAAAACACCATCACAAAAGAAAGTCAATGCATGTAACACCCAAAATACATCGACCACCTTGTTCAACGCCTCGTCTAAAACTCAAACTAAAGAAATAATCAGACCAAACATACTGAACTACGTTGAGCGCGGGAGATCAGCTTCATTATCAAACAATTCAAAAAACTAATAGGCGACACCCGGACCCAAACAACCAAAACAACCACATTATCAAATATAACACAGATAAACTGCACCCCAAGCCGGCTTGTCACCGTGGGGGAAGAAGACAAACACCCTCCATCTAAATCAAAACACAATAACTCGAAATACCCTAAAGCTAGAAAAAGTATGCACAAAAAGAAAACAAGACAGACCAAACTAAATAAAAATAAAGTTGAACATATACACGTCTGCACACTGAATACTCGGACACTAAGAACAGAAGAGAGCCTAAAAGAACTAGAGTTAGCCATATCCAACATAAAATGGGACATATTGGGCATCAGCGAGATGAGAAGGTCTGGAGAAGGGATAGAAGAGTGGAATGACTATATTATGTTCCACAAAGGAGGAAACACGGGACAAAAAGGAGTAGGTTTCCTTATTAAGTCTAAATTGAAGAAGAACATTCTGAGGTTTGAAGGAGTTTCTGACAGAATCGTGGCAGTTCATTTAAAACTTCCAGGGTACAAGAAAAACTGGGCCATCTTTCAAATATACGCCCCAACAGAACAGGCAGGGAAAACAGATATAGAACATTTCTATGAAAATATCTCGGAAGCAATAAAACCGCACTACAGCAACAACTTAATAATCATGGGCGACTTCAACGCACAGGTTGGGGAAAGGCAAATTGGAGAAGAATCAACTATCGGGAAGTTTGGGCATGGCAAAAGAAGTCAAAATGGTCAGAAACTAGTAGAATTCATGTTGGAAAACAACCTTACATTAATGAACTCACGTTTCTACAAAAAAACTAAAAGCAAATGGACGTGGTCCTCCCCAGGGGCAAAATTCAAAACTGAAATAGACTTCATTATAACCAACAAAGCAGGCGCGTTCACAGATACCAACATTGTTAAAAACCTCAACTTTAATACAGACCACCGTATGGTAAGAAGCTGCCTAAGCCTTAACCAACCCAAAAGATCCAGGAAAAATATAGCAAATAATAATAAGCTGTACCAAATATCAGAGCACAGTCATTCCACAAATTCCCGCACAACTGAATCATTCAATGAAATTATAACTTCGGACGTAGAAACTGGGATTAAATATAGAAGACTACAAAACAAATTGAAGGAGATGCTAGCCAGCAAACCTAGAAACAAAGAAAGCTATTTAAGCAAAGAGACACTAGAACTACTAGAAGAAAGAAGAACAATAATATCAAACAAAGGGGACGAAGAAAGACGCCAAAAAATTGCAAAACTTAGCAAAAAGATCAAGGAGAAAATGAGGAACGACCGTAAGGAGAAAAGAAAAAGAGTTCTGGAAGAAAACATAAAAAGAACAGGAGGAACAAAAAAAGCTATGAAACAACTAAGCGAACACGGTAAAGAATGGATATCGAAGCTAAAACAACGCGAATCTCACTTAACTAATCGACTCTCAATACAGAAACTGGCTACGGACTACTACCGCATATTATATTCTGATAAATTCGATTCGGGGATGGACATAATCTCGGAGGTAAATGAAGCAGGCGAAAACAAAATAGACGAAGTACCAGAAATCCTTGCCTCAGAGGTAATCAAGGCAATAAACTCCCAAAAACTTGAGAAAGCCCCAGGCCCGGACAAGATACCTAATGAATTGCTCAAGGGTACCCTAGAGGAAATCAGTCCTGTGCTGGCAAAACTTTTCAACGAAATTTTACGAACAAAACAAATACCAGTGGAATGGACCGAGTGCCACATTATTCTACTACATAAAAAAGGCCCTAGAGACGAGATTGGTAACTATAGGCCAATTTCTCTAATATCCAACGTATATAAAGTTTTTGCTAAAGTGATCCTGGAAAGAATATCTTTAACACTAAACGAAAGCCAACCTGTAGAGCAGGCAGGATTCAGAAAAGACTTCAGCACAGTAGATCACATCCATACAATTAAACAGTTGTTACAGAAATATAACGAATATAATAAACAAATCTACCTGGCGTTTATAGATTATTCAAAGGCATTTGACAGCCTCAGGCACCAATACATATGGCGAAGCCTTGAACAACAAGGGGTTCAGAGCAACTACATAGAAATACTTAAGAGTATATACAAGTCTAGCAAGGCCAGCATTAAACTAGAATCTACAGGAGAATCATTTCCTATTAAAAAGGGCGTACGCCAAGGCGATCCTCTCTCCCCTACGCTATTTAATGCTGTACTCGAGCACATATTTAGTCAACTTAACTGGGACCACTTAGGTCTGAACATTAATGGAGCTCGCCTAAACCACCTTAGATTTGCCGATGATCTGGTGCTTCTTGATGAGAATCCAGCAGTAATTGAACAAATGATGCAGGATTTAGCAAATAAAAGTAGAGAAGTTGGCCTGGAAATCAATGCCAGTAAAACAAAAATGATGACAAACTCAAAGGAAATAGACATTATAGTGGATGGCACCAAAATTGAATATGTCACAGAATACATCTACTTAGGACAGATAATATCCCCCTCGGATGAAATGACAAAGGAAATAAACAGGCGAATAGCCCAAGGATGGAGAAAATATTGGTCACTGAAAGAAGTAGTGAAAAGTAAGGACCTAAGCAACCACATAAAAAAGAGAACATTCGAGACTTGTATTCTACCAGTCCTTACTTATGGCTGCGAAACATGGTCAATAACACTACATCACAGGGAAAGGCTAGCGAAATGCCAGCGGGCCATGGAAAGAAGTATGCTCGGGTTAAAAATCAAAGACAGAGTCAGAATTGCAGACATAAGAAGAAGAACAAAACTCACAGACATCCTCACTAGGATAGACATCCAAAAATGGAGATAGGCTGGACATATGATTCGCCACCCCAGTAACAAATGGAGCAAACAAGTCACCCTCTGGCAACCAAGAGACGGCAAAAGAGGCAGGGGTCGTCAAATCAGGAGATGGGAAGATGACTTGAAGCAGACAGCGGGACCATTCTGGTTGAGAGTAGCAAGAGACAGGACCCATTGGAAGGAATTGGAGGAGGCCTATGCCAAAAGGCACACCGAACTTAGGGACCTCTTGTAACCCTATGTTAAGGAATAAAAGGCTATTATTATATTATTATATTAAATCTAGAAGTCATACAGATAAACTTTTTACTCCCCGGTCATACCTATATGCCCGTGGATTCGGTCCATGCTGTCATTGAAAGAGAAGTGAAAAGAATAATTGTTTGGGGTCCATCACAATGGGCGACCTTTTTCGTAGCAGCCCGAAAAACACCAAAACCCTATCAGGTCATCGTCATGGAATATTCCGATTTCTTAGATTTAGGAGATTTAGCTAACCAAACATTTACACCTTGTACGTTAAAAAATATTTCCTTCAAAGCAATAAGAATAGCTACTTTCAAAAAGAAAAATCCAAATAAAGTTCAACTAAAATATTCTATGAAGGAGAGTGCGGCAGAGGAACAAATACAATTATTTGAAAAGACACAAAAGAGATTAATTGGCAAAGGTAAGGGAAAAGGAAAATCTAAAGGAAGGGACACGAAAACCAGGAATAGTAAAAGTAAGACCATTGAAAATAGTACGGATGAAAATGTTGTGAGCGATATATCCGAACACAAAAACTACATTATCAAGCCTTTGTATAATTCCAAACTACCGATATCTATAGCGAAATATAAAGACCTTATGAGATTATGTGACAGTGGCACAATCCCTAAGATCTTCCATGAAGAGTGTATTCGGCTCCGCTCTGCTGATGATGTACCCGACACATTACCTGAAACTGATGACGAAGACGAAGCTACAGATGAATAATAAGTTTTATGGATAATTCTTTGCTGTTCGGGATGCTTATGCTTCGCTACAGTAAACTCTTTTTCTCTTTTTTTATGTTTTTTTATGTCATAATTATGATCCCGTTAGTCAGGAAGACGACTTATAATTGGACAATGATTGTTTTTACGATGACCAATTCTATTATAACCATTGCTGTGATTAAATATTTTTGATAAAACATTAATTCTTTTATTTTTATCACTATGTTCTGGACTATACTAATGTTGTGAGTAGGTGTAGCACTAAACCATAGAACAAATGACCTGGGGGCCTACCCCCATCTCTTAAAACCATATTATTTTATTAACAATATTACTTTGCCTTGCGCACTGTTAGATTTTCAACGCTCGGCTCAGAGCCGAGAATTGAAAATCAGTCAACAGAAATTACAAGGTAATATTATAATAATAATTATATTGTTTTATGAGACGGCGGTAGGCCTCCTAATTGGCAAAATTCAAATTTACCTGAGTTTATATTGAGAAATCATTGATAAGAAATGCCACAACGTCACTTACACCACATATTGCTCAAACGGTTTGTAGCTTACATCGTTTGATAAATAGTAGAATACAAAGAGATTGTAACTTACATCCTAAACTGTTAGCTGATTTCGTATGAATTGCAATTACACCCTAAGCCGTTTGCGCACCAGGGCGCCGGGCGCCGCGAGACGACTTCCGGCCACCGTAGATGCGGGCCTGTGGACGGTGAGCAATGGGTAGCTCACCGTCCGTCCGTCTATTGACGACAGGCCGTGTCGACGGCGCGTTCGTGTTTCACGCGCGCCTCAAAGAGAGTCAGCAAAGCAGAGGGGCTTGCCAGAGCCTCCGCCTGCCGGGGTTGCGGGTTGTTCGAAAGAGATACCCCGGAACGTAAAGGGCAATAGAAGGAACATGGGTGGGTGGTTTTAGTCAGTACAAGTCTGACATTCCCCCCCGCTCCACCCAGAGCGGGGGAAGTCATTGGATGATTTCCCACCCGAAGGAGCGCAGGAGCATTTTTTTTTGGCGTAACCGACAGTTTGTATTTGTTTTTTAGGGCGTATAGGAAGTCTATTTTTTTATTTGTTAGATTTACTTTAAATATTATTCTACCATGTTCTTTATCTCATAATTCTAAGAACTTTTGTCTTTGGTTTTTTTTTTTATAGCTATAAGCACAAAAAAGTTATGTCGGAAAACAGTTTTATTTTTTTGTTTTTTGGCTCTCCTGAAAAGTCGTGTTTTGGTGGTTACGCCCTTTGAGCCTAAAGGTATCGATATGTAGAATTAACAATACTACCTTAATTATGAACTACTCTGATAATGAACAATTTTTACCTTGAATTATTATTTTTAGCACGAAATCAAAAATCACAATCAATAAAAACATTATAATTTTTTTTAAAGGAAGAATGATATTCTTCGAAACATTCGACACATAATCCAGGTTTTTTAATGCAAGTAATACAATGCCAAATAGTGTCTGTACGTTTTATTTCTTTTGTGCATTGACGACACTGCTTACGTTTCAATTTACCTTTTGCGTTTATTTCTGTAATCTAATAAATGTTGTGCGTCATAGGTGGTCTTCTCACAGGTCCAGGATTTGAAGTTACATGTTTATCAGGTAGCAACGCGCTTATTACTGATAAACGGTAATCATACAATGACATTTTAGGCTGTCCAGAGTATCTATTACATAATTTGAAAGAATTTATCAGTAGCATCTGGAATGTGTGAATAGCAACCTTTAGGTACCACCGCAGAGTTTTCCTTTCACATGGATAAAATGCTAATAGTTGGTCCTGTCGGTCCACTTCAGACATAAATTAATTATATTTGGCAATTGCCTCGGGTTTTTGAGCGACCTGTCCACGTTTATTAGTTACTGGAACCATTTTATGTTCATATTCTGAAGATATGTAGGTAACAGGTCGTTTATCCTTCCATTTTCTTTTGTGAACCCCATCACAGTATCTATAAATGTTTTCTCCTTTCTTCACATTCTTTTGGACGACCTCTCGAGGATTTTGTTTCAAATTATTGTGTAATGTACCAGTGCAGTAGGTACGTATTATTATCCAGAAGTTTTTTCGCTACACCAAAACTGTTGTAGAAGTTGCCACATAAAGCGCATGCCCATTACCAAGCTTTTCATCTAGTAGCTGCATCACTACTTTCTCGGCGTAATATTTTCCACTGACTTCGTGGTCTTGAGCGCCTGCGTACACACGGAATTTCAAAATCAAACCGTCAGGTTCTGTAAGCATATATAATTTGATCCCATATTTATGGCGTTTATTTTTTATAAATTGCCGGAACTTTAATCGACCTCTCCATAATATCATTCTCTCATCTAAAGAAAATTCTTTTGCGGGGTAGTAGCATTCGTTCGTTTTCGTATTGAAATAGTCGATGACACTGCGACCTTTTAGCACTGCGTCGCCATTATCAGATGTAAAATGGAGACATCTCATAATGAGTAGAAATCTATTTCGACCCATTTGTTCAGCAAAAATAGGTATGGAAAATAACCTGCCGGTCTTCCAATAATCTTGAAGGCGACTTAACATAGTGCCCATATGAAATAGTAGCCCCAACAAAACTCTCAGTTCGGGAACAGTTAGGTTCTTCCAGGCCGATATTCTAGATCCTTGTGACACTCCAGCTGATAATTTGACTGCTTGTTTATTAGTTTTTTCACAAATCATTGCATAAAATTTTCACTAAAGAAGTAGTTCAAATAATCGACAGGGGTTATGCCAGGATTAGCGTAAAAATCGTTTAGTCGCGTAAATGATTTTTTTATTTCATTTCGCCTACCCCAGTCCACTCGGATGTAGAACAATCTACTGATGTCTTCTTGGGTAATATTGAGTTGGTCCGCTGAAGTATCGGGCGTCGACTGTGGTGGGGCGGAATGTGGCCTTCTGGTCGGTGAATTGGCAGACACGCGAGACAATGTTAGCTGCTCGTCATTGCCATCCTCCGAAGACTGGTTCTCTTTCTCACTTCCAGGGTCAAACTCGTCGCTCGATTCCAGATCGGCAAATAATTCCTCTTCGACGTCCGAATCACGTAAACAACTAGCATAACGAGTTATTTTAGGCTGCGAAGGGCCTGCCTCGTCTGCCATTTAAATCACTTGTAAAATAAAAACTAGTTAGCCGATCAAAAAACCGTTAACTTTGTTTGAATCGTAGAAAATTCAAGCACGTAAAAACAACCCGCCAAACGCAGTGCCGGCGTCACACTGATCCATAGAAACTGTACAGAGCCTAGCCCCCGCCAGCGCGGGGTCGGCCCCTCGCGCCATACCCCGCACCCCGCGCTAGCGCGGGTTTCGGCGGTGAAGTTGTTTATGATTTTAGAGGAAGACATCACAATCATAGGAAAAATGATCCTGAATTACGAGCTGCAATCAAGCAGCACATAAATTCGATCCCTAAAATTGAGTCTCATTATGTACGAGCTTCTTCAACAAAGGAATATATAGAAGGCAGCAAAAATGTTAAAGACTTATACAGAGATTTCAAAGAAAACCAAAAACAAAATAATAAAGACGCAGCAGGTACATATATAACATGTTATAAAATATTTAATACTGAATTTAATCTCGCTTTTTTCCAACCTAAAAAAGTTCAATGCGATCTTTGCAACTCATACTATAATTCTAATGCTGATCAAAAGAGATCTAGATAGAAAATATAACACACATTTGGAAGAGAAAAATTGAACCGATTTCTGCAAAAATGATCCAACCCACAAACTCGACATTTTTGATATTTTGTGACGTATGGACTCCAATTAAGGTATATTTTGACATATCAAAGACACATAACACTATGTTAATAATGTTGACGAAAATCCGTATGATCCAACCCACAGCTGATATGGCAAACATGCTTTATAATGCATGAGTGTTTCAAGCTATTAGAAACATTTTTGCATTTTCTTGATTGCCCTGATAAGTGCTATTTTTTTTGCTATACGGCCTGTTGGACTAGTGGTTAGTAGCCCTGACTGCTGAGCCGGAGGTCGTGGGTTCGATTCCCACCCAGGACAAACTTTGTGTGATGAACATGATTGTTTGTTCTGTGTCTGGGTGTGATTTATCTAAAATATGTATGTATTTATAAATTATATAAGTATGTATATCAGTTGTCTGGTAACCATAACACAAGCTCTGCTTAGCTTGGGATTAGATAGCCGTGTGTGAGTTGTCCCAAGATATTTATTATTATTTATTTATTATAATGATTCAAATTACCTAGAACAATTATGCATTTTATACAGTATGGGAAATATTACGAAAATCATTTTGCTTAAATGTTCCAGTAACCTTGAATCATTTTAACTCTATTCTTAATAACATCTGACTACATAAATAATGAATATCTACCTAATTATAGAAAAACGAAATTTTTTCGTTTTTCTATAATTAGGTAGATATTCATTATTTCGATGGGTCCTATGTATATGGGCCAAAGTAACAATTTGGTCATTTTGACTATTTTATGGTAAACGCATCTTAAAGATGTAATGAATTATATGAGCTATTAAAAAAAAAGATTTCTGCACAGAAACACGATTTTTTATTACAGTATAACGGCATATGTAACATGAATTTAAACGTACAAGGTCCTAAGAGTAGTTAGAGACTTTTACGTGGGGAATTCCCGCGCGTTTGTTTCGTAGTTCGGACCAATCAGCTGATTTGACACTTATACGTTGAACGGAGCAACGGCCACACTGTGATGAATACAAAATGTAATTGTTGTGTTTTTGGGTTACAACTAGTTTAATAAGTAAAATATGGCATTCAATTATCGCGCTAAGTTGTCTAGAAGTCGGAATTTAGTGAATTTGGCATTGGGAAATGAAAATAACAGTGCACAGAACAACGATTTAGGTTATGAAAACGACGATTTTATAGAAAACAGCGATGATAACCTTTGTAAGTACTTCAAATATGTTTTTATAGACAAGTCAATCTTTAAATTTTGATTAATTATTGCTTTATAAATAAATTATCTGAAATATCACGAGTTTTTAGGATGAACGGCCAATGTGGCATATTGGCCGTTATACGTGTTTTATTCTAAAAAAAATACACTTACGCCCTACGGTATTTTTTATTTTTGACCTGTTAATGTGGATAGCAACGGTTGAAATATTATTGGAACTACTATTATTATTAGTTGCGTTATTAATAACTTTATTTAACTTACTTTGTTTACAATATTACGGTCTTATCTTATATTTATTTATTTTGTCTGCAGCTCCTTTGCCATTTGGAGCCAGTGAGATATTCACAAATTGCAGTTTAAGTCTGCTCAATGATATATTTGAAAATGATTCACCTCAACAAGGAAGACAAAATGATACATTAGAAAATTCTACTTTGCTCGACTCTGATAACATGTTAATTTCTAATAGTCAATTACCTCAACCCCATGAAAAAAGTGTCACTGTGGGTACACACCCACAGTGACACTTATGAAAAAGAAAACAATTCTGATTTACATTCAAACTGTCTTTCAGTACAAGAAACAAATTATCACAATTATGAGCCCATAGCTAGCAGTTCATCAATCATAATAACACATAATAATCTGTCAAGCGAAAGAGTTTTTGAATCTTCAATCGAACATCATAGTGAAGAATTCAGTAAAAATACAGATTTGTTGGCTATTTACGATATGCGCGATGTCGATAATACGACCCCAATGCCATCGTCAAATCATAGTTCTTTCGGTGAGGAAGAACCTATTCCTTCAGTCCTATCATTGTTATCAGATAGAACTGCATCGTCCCCTGTTTCACAGTATTATTCATCAAGTGATGTTTCAACTCCTAAACGGCCCAGAAAAAGAAAATTTACTAAAAGAAGAGATAATGGGAGATTACGAGAAAAATTTCATAATGAATGGATAGATTTGAAGAGAAAAAGACTTAAAAATACTGGAAAAGCGTATAACAGTAGAAATGGTAAATTAAGAGATGAGAAACAAATAAGTGAACCATGTCAGAGCACATGTAAACTGAAGTGTTTCGAAAAACTTGATGGAGACGCAAGGAGTGCTATATTTCATCAATTTTGGATGATTGGAGATCATTCTAAGCAATATGACTTTATTGTTAACTATGTAGTAAGAATAAATAAAAAAAGAACAGTTACACAGGGTGAATCACGAAGGTCATACACATATGTGTACCATTTGCCTTATACTCTAAATACACAAAAGACAAAACTAGTGGTATGCAAGACGATGTTTTTAAACACTATTCGTTGTGGGCCAAAAATGATAAGAACTGCAATGGGTAAATTTTCTGATCCAAGTAGGCTCACTTTAGTTGATAATAGAGGTCGACATGATCACCATAAAACATCTATTGATGCAGAAATGACCAAAGGTGTGCTGGACCACGTTAAGTCTTTTGAACCGGTTGATTCACATTATTGTCGCAAAGACAGTAATAAACTTTATTTAGATGGCTCTTTAAGTTTTATCCGAATGTTCAAGTTATACAAAGAATGGTGTGATCCATCTAAATATGGTAATAAATGTGAGTCATTAAGGCAATACAGGGATATAGTAAACAAAAATATTAATTTATCATTTCACCAGCCAAAAAAAGACCAATGCCATGTTTGTCATTCTTTCAAAAACGGTTCTGTGACTCCTGAAAATAAAATATTTTTTGATAATCATATAATCAGCAAAAATCAGGCTAGATCCTTAAAAGAAAAGGATAAACGTGATTCACAAAATTACACGAAAATATTCTGCGCTACTTTTGATTTGCAAAAAGTGTTGTTGTCCCCAAGTGGTGACATTAGTCTATTTTATTACAGTAAAAGGTTGAAAGTACATAACTTATCAGTTTTCGATATTGGAAAGTTAATTGGTACCTGTTACTTATGGAATGAACAAATTGCATGAAGGGTTCGAACGAAATAGCGAGCTGTATTTATGATATAATTATATTAAAAAGTCAAGAAGGTTGTGACGACTTCAGATTTTGGTCAGACAATTGCACTGGCCAAAACCGAAATAGGATCATGTTTTTTATGTATCTGTACGCTGCTAAACAGTTTAATTTGAATATAAAGCATACTTTTCTTGAAGTAGGCCACACTCAAAATGAAGGCGACTCCATACACGCCACTATTGAAAGAGCTTCATAATATAAGAATATTTACACACCCTCTGAATGGAGCTCATTGATTCGATGGGCGAAATCAAAAGGAAGTCCTTAAAACGTCATATACGTAGCTCAAAATATGATTTATGACTTCAAAAAGATGCAGACAAATACACACTTTAACTGGACTAAAAACTCAGAAGGACAAAAAATTCTTTGGTCTAAAATAAAACAAATTCGTGTAAGCCGAAATGAACCATACGTTTTATACTATAAATATGATTTAAGTGAAGATGCTATTGAAAATTATATTAAAATCTTAGATCAGCCAGTACGAACAAGAAGGCAAATTGCCGATAGACCTACAGATATTCCTCTGCAACTATGTTACAATCAGCTGTTACCAATACAACCATCCAAGAAGAAAGACTTGCTTAATTTATGTCGAAAAAATATTATCCCACCCGCATACCACAGTTATTATGAAAATTTAGTAGCATCGAATGGCATTGTGTCAATTAATGAAAGCGATAATGAAGAAAATTAATGAAGACTTATTAACAACTTCTATTAATGTTGATTTTGGTAATTTTATTGCTTTATTATACTACAGAGATTTTTTTTTATTTTGTTTATACCAGATAGGTTTTTAATTTTGTTTTTTTTTTGTAATTTTATTAAGAATTTAATATGAAAGCGATAATGAAGACTTATTAAGAATTTCTAGTAATGTTGATTTTGGTAATTTTATAACTTGATTACACTACGGAGATGTTTTTTATTTTGTTTACATCAGATAGGTTATAATTTTTTGTTATTTTTTTGTAATTTTATTAAGAAAATAATAATGTGAAGTACATTATTTTGTTAATCAAACTAAGATCTCCAGTAACAGTTTCCTTCTTACTTATTTTTTTTTGTTATTATGAAAATACCAAAAAGACTGAATACGGGTCCGTCCATGAGTGAAGTTTTAAGGCTAATTCAATTTTTATTGCAATAAATGAATAAAACTATTGCGTTTTTTTTTTATTACTGAAATGATCTAACTTAAAACTCAGTTCGTTGGTTAACAGATTGTAAAACGTATAAGTGTCAATGTGACATAAATAACTAAATATCTAAATAGCTTAATATTCTTATTAATTAATTATCAACTACTTCAATTGTTCCTGATTTTATGGGTAAAAATGTAAAACATATATTTTAAGCTAATTAGCGTAATACGCGTATAATGGCCAATATGACACATTGGCCCTTTTAGGGTGTTTTTAAAGAAAACTAATATAAACAAAAACTAACGTAGAAGGGTCAACGTGACGTAAAAAAAAACCTATTTATGTATATTTAAATTACTATAGTATAAACGAGGAGGATAGTTGTCTTAGCAAACAAGCAAATAATCGTAAAGTTCGGTTTTATCAATCTGAAGTTATAGTAAATTTAAACTTTAGAAGCCTCTCCTGTAAAGTTGTCATTTTGCATTTTGGCCCATATACATAGGACCCATCGATTTATGTATTCTTAGAAAACGATTCATAATAAAATCTAAAATTATCATTAATATCTTCTCTTTAAAGTAAATAAAATACAATTTTTTTAGCCAAAAACCTTAATTTAGGCATTTGTTTATTTAAACCTTCTTTATTTTATTGCAATATTTTGTATCTTCAATAAAATTTTATGTTTTGCATGAAATTTATTCTATTTTTATAAGATAACAAAATTATTTTTTGTGGTCATGCAGTCAAACTTCTTGAAGATCATTTATGCATATTTCTAAATCAACCTTTTTAATCCCGCTAAAGTTTTGCTAAAACGATTCTAGTGCGGGGGTCAAAATAGGAATATAAAAATCGTTTTGATTTTAAAGGCTTTATTAAGTGCCACCCCACTCTAGAGAAAATCAGTTTCCGGTACCTGGAATCAGGACACACATTCCTTCCGAATGACCATGATTTCGCAAAAATAGAGACTCGACTCAAGCAATATGAAAGGATATACTCCGTGGATGACTATATTGCCATTATGAAAAAATGCAAAAACAAAAACCCTTTACAGGTGCAAAATATTGGAAAGTTGTGATTTTTTTGGATCTCAAATTCTAGAGAAGAACATAGTCAATAGAAAAACATTTAATGATAAGAGCAAAGTAAACTGGCTAAAACAAAAGAAAAATAATCACAAAAAAGAGTCCACATTCTTTGTTCATGAGAACTTCCTTTAATGAGGATTACAAAGAATTGAGCATTAAAAAGAAATTTAAAGGTGTTGCTTTGGCTGTCGTAGAAGAAGATTTGCAAGCATTATGGCCTTCAGGAAAACGGATTAACAAAAAGAAGTTAAATGATTTGAAATCCTTATTCCATCTTATACCAAATGATTACATTGATTTCTATAAAAAAAAACTGAAGGGGGACGACGCAATAAGAGACGATATAGATGGTTATTGTGAAGAACCTGACTTTTATTTAGAGGAGGAGTAGGGTACTTTTGTTTTTTTTTTAATAAAACAAAAATATTAAACAATTTGAGTCTCTATTTTTTTGTCATATTTTGGAACATTGTTGCAGTTTTAATTCCGCACCTTATTTCAGCTGGTCGATCGAACCAGATCGCTATTTACTATTAAGTACTAACATAGGCTAAGAATTTTGTTACTAACACACTGGACCCATGTTGTCTTCATAATAAACAAATAGAAATGCAAATTTATAAAGCTACAATGGCTTTGACTGACGAGGAATGGGATACCTTGTCAGCCGAAGAATGGCGTATATGTCGCGAGTTATGCACTGTACTCAAGCCTTTTGAACAGATAACTGAAGCGATGAGCGGGAAAAAGTACGTATCCGGGAGTCAAAAACTCATTTTAACTAGAGGTCTGATTTCGGCACTGAATAAAATGCTTCAGGTTACTGAAGACCCAATAGAGGACGATTTTTCGGACAGTCTTCACGAAATAACTAAAAACCTAATAATAAGTTCTTTGAGATCGGAGACTGTAAGAAGATTCGATAATATAGAGGCTAGTAAGACGATTGGTGTTTCGACAGTGCTAGAACCATGTGCTTAGAAACCACGTTTACGCAGCTGGTATTTAAAAAACAGTCTTGGTCACTGCCACTATAAATAAAAAATTACCAGTTCAGCAAAGAGAAGATGTGGAAGCCCCTGAAGAACCCGTATCAAAAAGAAATAAGTTTGATATTTGGGACGAATATGATACCATAGTTAACACAGTGCACCCTGAAGGTACACCTAGATCGCAGGCAGTGCTGGAAGTACAGAGATACCTAGAGTTACCTGTTACGGGAAGACAGCAAGATCCATTAGAATGGTGGTAGACTTTCAAGCATAGCATTCCTAATTAAGCAGTTTTGGCTAGAAGTAAATTAAAGGAGGTGTTTTTTTTTCGGCCATGACTGTACCGAGGTACAAATTACTATTAAAACTCCTACCAATAATTTGTATTTTGAGCAGTATTTAAAATCCTAAAATACTAGATAGAAAAAGAAATAAAAGTATATGAAAAAACACTACCTCGTAACGTAACTGCGTTCAAAGAAACGTTTATGACATCATTGACGGCTGTCAATCTGTTTCATCTGTCATAATCACGTCAAAATAATTCAAAATATATTACATCGGTGTTTAATAAAAACCTTAAAAACATGATAAAAACGGGTTATAATGAATATAAATATCCACCCATAGACTGGCGAAAAGCTGAGAAAGCTATACCCACCCTTTTGAAGTCTGACAAGAGGATCTAAATTATGTACATAAAGGTCATTCTACGCCAACTACATGGTCTATGATATGATACAGGATTATAATAATATCTTCAACTTCAGGATTATACCTTCAACTCTTCATGAATGGCATTTGTGGAAGCGTATTACAAGAATATATATTATGTCTTTAAGATTTGATTATCGTCATAAAATAAAAGATAATCGTGAAGCTAGGTAGTCGGAATAACAGTATTGATTCTTCTATTTTCATTATGAATTCTGGTAGGTAGTGAAGACATCATCATCATCGATAGCGAACTATAAACTCATAACAATACTATTGTAGTCTTCTTTGACTCATTATATATAACTACAGAGACGGAATGACAAATTGACAAAAATATCAACAACAATAGAAAAAAAAACTATCGGCCTAGGTCTGGAGCCCTGGCTTTTGGCCGGCAGATAACCAAACGCAAAAAATAATACAAAATGTGAAATAAATGTATTTTTTTTAAATTCTTGTTCCCATGATTATTCACAAAAATGTGTACTAGAAATAAAAACTTATCTGTAATACATAAATAAATTCTGTAAAGTACATTTTTGTGTTTTCATATATTTATAAAATGAAGTAACGAAACGCATCATCGGAGATGTAAATCATGACATTGCCAGATTGAAATTCTTGTGTTGCAAGTTTTGACATCTTTGATCGACAATTTCTACTGGTACAAATGCGCGAATAATTACAATATTTTTTTTTTCAAAATCTACGATTTTTTTCCTATAATTTCGTATTTTTGTCCTTGAGGTACACGGTTTGGCCATTTTTGTAGGGGATAAAAAACGCATCCTTTTATGGCTACTTCTGTACCCTGTGAGAGGCTCTTTTCTAAAGCAGGAAGTATTATGAACGAGAGCCGTACAAGGCTTGGCATTAGAAAAATGCAACAGCTTTTATTTTTAAATTCTAATTATAAAACCAAATATAAATTTGAAAAAAAAGTATATAATAGTAAACATGTAAATAATGTACTCGTACATATAAAATCAATGTAAATAGTTGATCAATATATAAAACAAGCCGCTTAGTTTTCAAAATTATGCGACACTCCTAAGCCTGTATAAAGTGTGCCCAATCTGAGGGGGCCAAACGCCTCCTGCCGTAAGCTCTATGCCGGAGTCGTCCGGTCCATGGCCCTTTACGGGGCCCCGGTATGGGCGTGTTCGTTGGGGCGGCGCTCTGCCCACTACCTGAACGCGCCCCAAAAGGTGGTAGCCATTAGGCTGATCCGGGGCTACCGCACGATCTCCGGCGTGGCAGCGAGCCTCCTTGCCGGAATGCCACCGTGGGATCTGGAGGCGATAGTCCTCGCGCGCCTGTTTGAGTGGCGCGCGGAGGCACTACACCGGGGGGAAACTCCGCTACCGCGGCAAATTTAAGTGACTCAGGCAACAGCTTTTTTTTATTTGGTTTTGTTTCTTGTGGTTAGACATGGGCGCCGCGCCGTCTCATGGCGTGAACCCATGTCTACGGTGCGGCGCCGTTTGCCGTGCAACGGTACGGCACCGCCGCCGGCAAATGGCGCGGCGCCACGGCGTCGGCGTCTATATATCGGAGATATTGGCGACCTGTAAATATTGCCGTGTTTTGTTAAAAGCCCACAAAAAAGACTTGCTTAGTCACGCCAAAACTGAAAAACATAAAAAAGCCACAGCCTGGGAAAAATCAGCAAAAGCATGTAAATCTAATTCTAAAGTATGTAAACCAGTCACGTCAGAACGCACGAAAATTGCCGAATTGAAAATCGCTGCCTTTATTGCCGAGCACTGTTCTTTGTTAACTGTAGATCATTTGATTAGTATACTCCCTCTTTGGATTCTTCATCAGATGCTCTAAATAACCTAAAAAATCATCGAACTAAGTGTTCAATGATAATAAAAAATGTACTTGATCTATCGATGCTCGAAGCTTTGGTTGAAGAAATAGCAGATTTTCCGTACTCGATTATAATAGATGAAAGTACTGATCTTTTGACACAAAAAGTGTTATGCATTATGATTCGCTTTTTTTTCCACACAAGGCAAAGCAAGTTGTTACAACTTTTTATCGAATAATAAAGATAATAGAATGTGATGCAAAAACTGTGCATGAAGCAATGGGCATTGTTCATTTTTTTTTAATATGTTGTGATTAAAAACCGTTTCTAGGAATAGCGTTACTGATCATTATGCACTAATTAAAAATGAAAAATATTCATATTTGATTGATATTTTTAATAAAATACGATTGACCTTCCTTGCCCTTCAAATGACTCTATCTTTGGCCGTACAGTTTTGTATCGTTGCCTCATATAATAAAAAGTATGTGGCAAGTATTTTCTACAATCTGTCAAGTGTCAAATTGCAAATGTCAAAAATATAAACAAAAAAAAAATTTACAATTATTATAACGTTTTTTTTCCACGTCAAAAAAATCAGTAAATTTTGTAATTTTAACTATTTATTAGTCAATTTCTCTTTTTCTGCACAGACTTAGACATTCCCAATAGCTAGCTCTTTCAAGATGGACTTGAGTCCTCCGCCTGAACCTCCTGATCCCCCAGATGACGTCTTCTCTTCTTCTCCGAGTTTGGGTAAGCGTCGCCTTATTGATGGCGAAGCCATCGAAGCTGAGCCGAGTTTGAAAAAGAAAACCGATAAAGAAAGGTCAGTTCCATCCATCCAAACTCTATATGTTCACCCGTCACTTGTAGTGGGCGTTAAGGCTTACAATGCCAATGACAAAGGTCCATTCATTGTCCACGTGTCCAGAGTTGAACCAGATCCATCCGCCGGGACGTCCATTCGTCCCATAAAGTTCGGCCAGTTTTTATCCCAAAATTATATTAAAAATATTTGTACAGACGGTATTACATAAACATGACTCTGCCGCACATGTTAGATGTCATTACAGACATAATAAACCGCTCCATCGCGACGTCGACATTTCCTGATCAGTGGAAAATTGCTTCTATTAGACCCTTGCCAAAAAATAACAACCCATTAACCTTAAAAGATCTTCGACCTATTAGTATACCCAATTATCTTTATTTTGTACTGCGCAGACATAATCAGATGTCTGCAAAGATGTAAATATCACATTTACGCCGACGATGTACAATTGTATATTTCCTTCAGACCGGACGAGTATGACATAGCCATACAGAATCTTAACGAAGATCTTCAACGAATCGCGGTTTGGTCTGAGGATAACTGCCTGTCGCTGAACCCTACGAAAACTAAATTCATAGTATTCGGCACAAGGCAGCAACTGGCAAGACTACCAATGACTCTTGACATAAAACTAATGGGTGAACAAATTGAAAGAGTGTACGAGGCGCGAAATTTAGGTCTTGTGTTTGACAAAGACCTTCGTTTTGAAAAACACGTGGCAGAATCTGTCAGAAACTGTTTTTATCGCTTAAAAGTTTTGTACAAAATGAGGTCTTACTTGTCAGTATCACTGCGGGAACAACTTGTAGAAACTCTGGTACTTTCTAAGCTGAACTACGCCGACACAGTATATGGCCCGCGCCTATTAGCTCGTACAGATCGGCTCATTCAAAGAGCGCAGAACGCTTGTGCGCGATTCTGCTACAATATTCCTCGGCGAAGTCATGTCACACCTTTTTTAAATAAGCATTATTCACTAAAAATGAAATCCAGACGGAAACTACACTTGGCGTGCCTCTTGTTTGGTGTGGTTAAATATAAAAAACCGGACTACTTGTTTAATAAACTAAGTTGGTTGAGTAGTAAACGCGAATGTGGGAGAAGACAATGCTCACAACAACTCTCGACTCAGTCGCACAACACAGCAGCTTTCAGAGGCAGCTTTCGCTATGCGGCCTCGAAAATATGGAATAACCTGCCTCCTCCAATAAGAACGATTAGCTCAATAGACACATTTAGAAGACGCTTACGACAGTTTCTAATTGAATCGCAACGTGGGTTAGATATGGTCGTACTCAACGTCTCAATTATTTAATTTCTGCCTACCCGTCTAACTAACTTTTTCACTCGATATAAGTACTATTAGTTGACGCTAATGACGTACAAAAGATTAAAGCCTGATGTCATGCTCACGCTCGGCTCGCTTGAGTCTATTGTCACTTGTGTCGACAGCCGGAGGGTGCGCCCATCCCATCTTTTATGTAGTAACGCACTTACTTATTTATTTGTTTGGTCTTGCAGTTTTCTCATTTTTATTTCCTTTATTATTTCCTTTAAATTATCTGCCGAACACTTTTTGTATTTATTTTTTTATGTAATTAGTCTATTTTTTATGATTTTACACAAATTTATGCTATATACATGTATACCTTTTTATACACATAAACACAAATAAATATAGAACTGTTTTACGTCCGTTGCATCAGGTCTAAGGTCCAGTTGAAAACCAGCGTCGGGCACTAGCTGCTCGGCAGTTTGCTGAACTGGGCCTTTTTGGCGCAGCCGTGAGACACACAATTACGTATTTGTTATTATCGTTTAGTTTTAAGTTTTTATCTCATTTTGTGTGCACTTGTGGCATGGGCCAAATAAATGTTTTTCTTTTCTTTCTTTCTTTATTAAAAGAGTGGGCAGAAATAAAATCTCTGTCGAATTCACATCTGGTGCTGCGGCCAATAAGTTTCTAGATCTTCCGGTCCTAGAAGTTCAAAAATATGTTGCTTCAATCCCATCATATAATATCACTAAAATGGGTGTCGTCCGTCAAGTGCCGGTGGACATGTCGATGGATGAGTTTGTAGAGTCTCTCATCCTCCCTGTCGAATGCGGTATTATTTTAAAAGCCCGTAGATTGAACCGTAAAGTTAAAGAGGAGGGGAAGTCCTCTTGGCTCCCTACACAATCTATCGTCCTGACTTTCCAAGGTCAAGTTCTACCCCAAAGAATATTCTGCTTCCATACTTCTCTCCCTGTGGAGACATATCAGTTTCCCACTATCCAATGCCTTAATTGTTGTCGTTTCGGTCATGTGAAGGCCCAGTGTCGTTCTAAAGCAAGGTGCTTTAAGTGCACTCAACCGCATACGGGTGATTCTTGCAATGTGGTGGAGTCGATGGCCTCTTGTGTCCACTGTTTGGGGCAGCACTACTCTTATAGTAATAGCTGTCCTGAACAGGGTAGACAGAGGTCAATCAAAATCTTAATGTCTCAAAATAATTTATCTTATGAAGAGGCTTCACGATCTCTTCCGAAGACCTAGAGGTCTTTACTCTGAAGCGACAAAAATTTTTCCATCTTCCCAATATTCCAATGCTTCTTCCCAATCCGTTCCTATTTCCCCTTCAACCTCTACG
This sequence comes from Ochropleura plecta, assembly GCA_905475445.1. NCBI lineage: Eukaryota > Metazoa > Arthropoda > Insecta > Lepidoptera > Noctuidae > Ochropleura > Ochropleura plecta. The sequence continues at coordinate 12,555,506 of FR997738.1, forward strand.
TCTTACAGAAAAACTGTTTTCTCCTCTCCTCGCCCCAGAGCTCCTTTGGGCAAGTCATTCGACAGAGACGCTCACAACGCTATCGTCGCTAATGTTCCGTAGTCTCTCCCCAACGGGTATACCCTTCTCCAACAGAATTCTCCTGCAGGGCCTCCTCAAGAGGATAGTCTGTTAGAACTGCTTTTATCTCTCATTGTTAGTCTTCTTTCCCGTAACAATTCCCATTTACCGCCCCACGTTGCCCATAAACTTACTCATCTTCTTTCAGCATCCAATTATGGACCTAGTCCTCTTTCAGTGGAACGCGAAAAGCATACGACCGAAAAAGCCTGATCTTTTTTACTTAATTAACAAATTTCACCCGTCTGTCATTGCCATCTCGGAGACATGGTTGGTTCCTGGTTCTCATTTCAGGATTCCGGGTTACTCTTGTCTTCGTGATGATAGGGCTGATGGGTATGCCGGAAGTGCCCTTCTAGTTAGGCGCTCTCTTCCGTTCTCCTTTATTCCTCTCCCTTCTATATCCCCTGAAATTAACATTGTTGCCGTAAGAGCTTTTGATATTACTTTCCTCTCGGCATACATCCCTCATCCCCATTCCCGTTTAACCCCTGATCTTTTATGCATTCTTTCATCTGTCCCTTCTCCAATCGTTCTCATGGGTGATTTAAATGCCCACCATAGCTCGTGGGGTTCGAGCTATGATGATAGTTTTGGTCTTTCTCTCCTCGAAATTTTTGATGAATAATGGTTCCCCTACTAGGAGAGTTCGTCCTACTCAAAATCCCAATTCAGCCGTCGATCTTACAGTGTGCTCGGCCTCTCTAGCTTCTATTCTTTCCTGGAATATCTTGCCCAATTCTCATGGTAGCGATCATTTTCCTATTCTTGTGTTTATTTCAGACAGAGTAGTCCCAGTACGTAACTTCAACCCTTCCCTTAAGTATAGACTAAAGACAGACAAGTGGTCTAATTATTCTGCCTCTTTGGATAATAAAATAGAATCACTCCCTTCTCCTGACCACAACAACCTTGTTGATTCTTACTCTAAGTTTGTGGATTCGCTATCTGCCAGCGCTGATGAAAATTTCCCTCTCAAAAAACCTTTCAGCTTTAGAGTTTCCACTCCCTGGTGGGACTCTGAATGCACATCAGCTGTCAAAGCCAGGAAAATAGCAGAGGAGAATTATAATGGTTCAATGAATTTTTCAAACTTTTTTATTTACCAAAGGAAAGCTGCCTTTGCCACTAGACTTCTTTCTAGATTTCTTTCCCAGATCTTTGTTTTTATAAGATTGACTGAACTGAAGCAGCGTTCACAATCTGCGTTAGAGTGCGGAAGGCATAATAAGTCCAGAGCAAATTTTGCAATATTTTTAAAATCTTCAAAAGCGCAAATTCCTGCCCAAAATTCGTCTGGTGGAAGACTCATATCAACTTGGTTTATAAGCGTGGGCAATCTTCTCCATTCGTCATCCACATTTTGCATTATTTCACCGCTTACAATCCGAGGCACAATGTTCATTAGAGGTAACAAAGTACTTATTTTGTTCCTGTACGATTCTGACATAGCGTTGGTAGGATGGATAGCCTCCAATTTTGATAATACAGGATCATTCAAGTTGTATCGTTTTTTTTATTTCATGAGCACTTATTATTAAAAACTTGCGGCAACGGTGGAAAAACTCTGTGCACTTTTGTGGGTGGCTAGTGAAATCTTCACTTGTTACATCGTTCATTACTTTTATACCCAAATACATTTGGCGGTTGGCAAGATATTTTTCTTGGTAATCTATATTAACAGAAGAAAGTTCAGTTCTGTTAATATATTCTCTCTCCATAAAACATAACAAAATGTCGCGGTACATGTCCCGAACTTTCTCATTAAGATTGATTATTACAGCACTATCTGACTGGAATAATTTATTAAATGCAGTGAACTTGGGCAAAATCCACGCCAGAAACTTGTAATATAATTTCATGAAATTGTCATTCAAGTTCTGAAAGATTATCTCCGTTGAAAATATTTTTTCTTGTAACCACGTACACAAGAAAAATTATTAAATAATAATACTGAAAAATAAATTCAGTGGTTCCCACTGTTCAAAGATGCGTTCAACAACGGCAATAAGGGACAACCATCTTGTTTGAGATAGATGTAGAATTTTGTGTGGTTCTACATCTAGAAACTTCTGAAATTCTTTATATTGGCATTGTCTTTTTGCACTAAGCTTGAAATGATTATAAATTTCTCGTGCCAAGTCTTCGCACCTTCGAGGAAGTTCTTTGCATGCTTCAGATGCGCACAGGTGAGCCGAATAACATACACATTTTAATGCTGGCAACACTGTTATTTTCACCCATCATCACATTACAGCCGTCGGCGGCAAATCCAATCATATTATCTAGCGGGATGTTCTTATCCAAAAAAGACTGAATCATAACTCTGTACAAATTCTCACCTGTAGCACCTTGGTTGACCATATCAGGGTTTTCTGAGTCAAATACCTTGCACAGTTCCCACATTTTACTAACGATTTGCTTCTTGTCCTTATCAAAATATCGCACAACTATACACGAAGCTTTCTGAGTGCTTATATCCGTTGATTCATCGGATATGGTACTGAACTTTTGTGAAGTCAAAACACTAGTCAACATTGACTTTTCTGCTTTGCCGATGACTTCCGTTGTCACTGCAGTTGCCTTCGTTCTCTTCAGAGAAATTTTATGTTTGACATCAAAGTCATGCAATATATCATTGATAATATCAGTCAGATGATCGATAGAATTGTAAGAAATATTGTGTTTGGCGATATAAGCTGATAGCTTTAGTTCTATTTTAGATTCCAATTTATTTTTCCCAACAGGATTTTCTGTGACAAAATTTGTCATCAAATTACGTTGCTTGTTTGCAATTTTAGCATTAGACAGAGCTTTAAGGTGTTTCTGCCTAGTGGAATGGATTTTAATACACTATACTCGGATAATAATTCACAATCACATACAATACATTTTGCTTTGTATTCACTTTTGCCGGGTTTCAGCCAATGCTTGAAAACTTCAAGATTTTCCCAATCGGCGCGGTATTTCTGAGCTCTGTGTTTTTCTTTTTGAGCCTTGGATAACTCATTCCGCCTCGCCAGAGTCTGTTTTGGAGTTCCAGGACAAGGGCGACTTGGGCCTGGATTAGATGTTGAATCTTCATCCTCCATGATTAAAAACTTTAACTTTAAATAACTAAATATTGAATGAATGAAATACTTCCGACTTCCGAGTAACGTAACGTGTACCATTGGATCTAAGGGAAATCCCCTAACCATAGACAAATCTAACTAACTAGTGATGTGAAGGGTTGGTACTTAGTAAGTAAAAGAATAAATAGTGATGTGCTATATTGGTATTAGTACTTTGGTTGTATGAAAGCTAAAAAAAGTCGTATGTTTACGTACGATTTCTGACCTTGGATCGTACATGCAAAATAAATGTAAAAAATCGTATGAAAACGATTTAAATCGTACATCTGGCAACACTGGATTCAGGAAAACGAACAATAATGTCACCGACAAATGACAATGACATGTAATGTGAGTTTAATTTTTTTTAATTTTGCACTAATGAGGCAACGGGACAACCTTATGTGCTAGTGATGACGTCATCTACCTCAAAAATTGAAATATAGAAAATATAAAAACTATTGAGCCAATCATGAAAATATTCAAATTAGTTTCTCAAAATGCTCTAAATTTGCAAAAAAATAAAATTAAATCGAATGTTTAAAAAATTAAGACAATCCCCATTGTCAATCAAAGAGGATGGCATAAAAAATTAAAATATGATCGGAATCAGCGTTGATGGAGCTAACGTTATGGTTGGTAAACAAAATTCGTTGACTGCTATTTTAAAAAGAGAACTGCCTGATTTAATTGTTGTCAAATGTGTTAGCCACTCTTTGCACTTATGCGCAGAAAAGACGGTTGAATCACTGATTTTCATACAGCCCTAAACGTTTGGACTATTACAGAACATTATATGAAACCATGAATAATAACACTGATCCGAAAAAAATCCAAGGACGTTATCAAGCTGTTTACACAATAATGGAGCAATAGGAGGAATTGAAGCTGCTTTTTTCTATTGCAAAATCTGATGACAAATGTTACATGGCGGAACAGCTTTATGATATCAAGCGGAGGCTTCCATTTAAAGCTTTATTGATTTTTCTAAAAAATGAATTAAAACATGTGACGCAATTAAACTTACTTTTACAAGGTAACAATGTTGAACCTATCACACTGTTTGGGGATTTGCGCAAAAAAGCTGTATGCGCCATTTACCTTCGATTACGTTGACCATACTAAACTTATTGACAAACTAGAGAGATACGGAGCGTGGCAAGGGTCTAGACCTTATGACTACATACTTAAGAAACCGGCAACAAAACACGGAAATCACTAGCATTCACATTAAAAACAAATGTGAAATGCTGTACCGTTCAAACTATAGAATGTTGAAATTTAGTGTACCTCAAGGGACTGTATTGGGGTCCCTATCATTTCTATTGTGTATGTTACGCTCAAAGATCGAAAACGCTCATTGATCGGAAAAATAGCTCACAACGCGTTGTGGTCACAGTAAAACATCTACATGGCGAAATTCGTGTTATGGCTCTAATTAAAACGCGCACGACGCGTTGTGGCAATCACGGAAAGACCAAATAGCGAAATTCGTGTCGTGGCTGACATGCTATTCGATCTCAACGCGTTGTGGTAATGAAGAAAAGCCATGACGCGTGTGGAATATTATTTGATTACGACGCACACTACTTTCCGATATGGATCCTACTAGGCCTAGGCTGGAAACGTTTTGGTAGATGTCCTTAGGAAATATTTTTTATTTTATAAAAATCACTGCATAACATGTTTGACATTTTTAAATTTATTATATAAATTAAAATGAAACGATATTTGTTATTTATTTAGATTATTTTATATTTTAAAAATCAGTAATAAATTACTAAATATATTAATCATTATATTAAAGTCCTTGTTATTTTTAAGCAGCTGAGACTGTTTTGTTTCATTAAATAACATTTCAGATTTTTCTGTAGTCATTGTGCGCAACGCACCTTTTTTTTATAGATATTTACTTTTTTAATATCACGAGGAGCTCGTGGCTAAATAATAGCAGCCGCTCGGGTCGATCTTTAGGTTAAGCCGCGCTTGCCTAGGTTGGTCTGTGGATGGGTGACCACCCGTTACATACCGAGTTTCCTCCGTGCCTCGGAAAGCACGTTAAGCCGTTGGTCCCGGCTGTCATTTGTAGATCTTTGACATTCGTTACAGGTAGTCAGTGTACCGAAAGTCTGACAACCAGTCTTACCAAGGGGTATCGTATTACCCAGTACTAACTGGGTTGTGGAGGTTAGATAGGCAGTCGCTCCATATAAAATACTGATATTCAGCTGCATCCGGTTAGACTGGAAGCCGACCCCAACATAGTTGGGAAAAGGCTAGGCAGATGATGATTTACTTTTTAATATATTTTGAACTAGTGTTTCTTTAAATTTAGAATAGGTTTATTTTTATACTCTTTTGTTATTCTGTATTAAAATGACAGTCTACCAACGATCATCAGCGCGTTTGGATATGTAGCTTAGTCTCAAGTCTTAGAACCAGCAATTGGTGATACAGACTCAGTCCGCTAAATCGTGGTCCTTCGACAGCCATTGTAGTAGGTAGTGGTTATGATGCTTACTCGTGCGGGTGCCAAGATGGGAACTGAAGGGAACGCTGCGGAGAGGGAGCTGGAACATCCAGACCCCAGACCCTCAACCGCCGACGCAGCGGCCGCAGTCCAGACCCCTTCGAGGCCCGTCTCCGGCAATCAGTCCCCGCTGAGGCCAGACACTACCATCCAGACTCAGTCGAGAACAGTAAGTAGAACTCCATCTCGTTCTTCTGCTACAATGGTGGCTAGAAAGTTAGCCGCAGAGGCGTTACATGCTCGCCGTATGGCTGAATTAGAGCAGGAGACCGCAGAGAGGGCCACCGCGGTCGCCGCACGAGTACGCGAGGCAGCGGAGTTGGAACTCCGAGCGGAATTGGCGGCTATGGATGCCGATGCCAGTCATCGTAGTTCATTAAGCAGCCGTTCGGTCATTGACTGGCTGCAGAAATCGCAAAAAGCGTTGAAAGATGATCCAGTGGGGCTAATTGACCGCGCTGAATTTAATCCAATTATCTCGGTCGGCCCCTCTCGCCAGGCTCTAGTTTCCCCAGTCCCGGTAACGCCTATAAAACCGGCTGACCTAGCTACCACAGCTACAAATATTAACAAGCATTATTGTTGCAGCAATTCAGACCAGAAACTTGTGAAGTCGTTAGGCATTCTCATAGACAATGTAAATAAAGGCGCTTCGGACCCATTATATAGAAACAAAGATGCGCGTAATAAAGCCTGGGACGACAACGTTGTAGCACTTTTCGAAAACGTCTCATCAGAAGAAAAGCAACATTTAAGTTCGTATTAAGTTTTTATTTATTCATTGGTTAATAAAGTAGTAGTCATACATGACGTCAAAAAATTAATCTGTCAAGTGTTTGAGTGTTTGTAAATAAACCCTATCTGTCATCCAACGTTGGTTTCATTCCACCGCTCCCGTCATTACATTGGCGCCCAACGATATATTCTTCTACCCACATATCGGCGGATAAATTGAAGCCTACCCTCAAATGGATTTATATTATTTTGACAGTATTGACATGTCTGAGGAAAAAATAGAAATGGTGATGATGTTTTAGGAACAATTCGCTGCACTCATTACAAAATTGGCAGAAGCGAACGAGAGTGGAAATAGACAATTTCAAAGTTCTGCTGCGTGTACGAAACGGTACGACGGCGAAAGAAATTTCAATAAAGTTGAAGAATTCGTAACAAGCATCTCAGTTTACAAAAAAATTGAAAAAATTCACGACGACGACGCTTTAGAAGGGCTTATTATTGTCTGGTGCCGCTGCAACGTGGTGGAACGGTATCAAAAGCGATATCAAAAAGTGGTCCCAAGCTCTCGACGCCATTAAGTCTGTTTTTGCGCCGAAAATGCAGCCACACGAAATCTACTTAGAAGTGTATTCGACGAAGCAAACGACTGAAACCATTGATGCGTTTGTGTGCGAAGAACGTGCCTTATTGTCACAACTACCTATAAAGGCATTAGGAAGAAGAACACCTGGATTTTGTTTACGGACTTCTCAACATCCAAAGGGAAATTGCACGCACGGAAGTGAAAAATTTTGCTGATCTTCTGGAACGAGGTCGCCATATTGAGAGTCTGGCCAAGGAAGCTGGTGAGGTAACAGTTACAACACAATTCGAACGGAAGCCGCTCAAAACATGTTTGTTCTGTGGGAAAAGGTCACCTTCTCTATGTATGCCGCAAAAGGCTGGCGGAACATAAAGAGAGTAGTCAGTTCAAAACTTGAAAAGAAGTCTGTTATTACGTGTTATAGATGTGGAGCATCTGGGGTTTACAGAAGCAACTGCAGTACCTGTAAAACAAAGGAAACGCCACCAAAGCCTGTTTCATTTTGTACAGTGCAGAATTAATCAATACGGTGGTATAAAAGGTGATAATTCACTTGATTGAAGTGTGTTTAGTTATATCTTTCCAATTATTCAAATCAGAGTTAGTTAATACGCCTTTCGAGTAAACATTCTGGAAAGATTGTTGCCACCTGTACATCCCCATGAGGAATTTATCCAATACATTTCCCTAAACAAATAACTACAGAACTAAATAGTTGGCGGGCAAAAAGGAAACAGTGCCGACAATGTGCGAAGCAAAAAATACGTGTAGACACGATATTTTACTGCCCTAATTGCCCTGATCAACCAGGACTCTGTTTAAATTATTTTAAGCCATACCACCGGTACTGATCTATGTTCAAAGACAGCCCTTTATGTATATTGTAAACGAGTTCTTTTTTCTATGAGAAATCTTTTTATGTAAGATTTTAGGGTTGTAATACAAATGTTGTACAATCTCTTTATGTACGATTTTAGTGTTGTAATACAAATTGTGTATTACAATAATTACAACTGTGATTAAGATGTTAATTTGCAAATAAAAGTTAATGATTTTTTTTCTTGCGTCGCCTTGGGTACCAAATGAAGATCATAATAAAACTCAAAACGAAGATCGATCGCCATCAGTAATAGAAAACATTAATTAACAGTTATTGAAAATTTACTTAAATACGTACGAGAAAATTTAAAAAGTCAGGTCTAAAAGGGTTATAGACACAGTATCAAAACTATGAAAAAACAAGGAGGGCAAACTACTATGTTAACAAACGAAACTGAAGAGTTCATTATAAAGTATATAAATATATATGTGCGGAATGGGGATGGCCTTTAAATGCACTGGATTTGAGGTATATTGTTAAGGCTTCTCTTGACCAAGTGGGCCGGACAGTGCTTAAATTTAGAAATACTTTACCAGGACCCGACTTCGTCGCGGGCTTCCTAAAACCAAATTTCCTAAAGATATAGTCAAAACATTAAGAAAAAAAGGGCAGAAGTTTCACCAAATACGATCAAAGAGTATTTCAAGGAGTTAGGAGAGTCATTGGCAAGCATAAATCCGAGCAATATAATAAACTAGCTTTTGCCCGCGGCTTCGCTCGCGTTAAATTCGGGGTAACACAGTTCCCCTCGCGCCTTATTGATTTGTAATAGCAACGCTAAGTTTTCCCTTTTCTTCCCTCTTTCTCCCTCACATACCACTTTTTTTTTAAAAAAATTAGCCTATGTCCGTCTTCTGGTTCCCAACTATCTCTGTACCAAAATTCATCAAAATCGGTTCAGCCAGCAGTTAAGCGTGAAGAGGTAACAAACAAACAAACTCACTTTAGCTTTTATAATATTAGTAAGGATAGTAAGGACTACGATGAAACGAATTTAACCGACGACCCAGGACGCAAAAAAATCATAACTAAACGAGGATCGAAGTATCCAGAGAGGGTAATGAATACTTCAAAGTCTTCAATTTCATTGATGATATTTCGTATAATAGGTACTAATCTCATTTTAAATTGCTACAGGAACAGGAAGAATCTTCTACAACTTGGAGTGAGATAGCGTGTACACCTGAACTGTGTGAATTTAATGACTACATTGCAGGAATTCAATCAAACGATGTTAATTCTCAATTTAAAGAATTGGACTGTTTCTTAAATTTTCTAGGCGAAGAAATTATATTCAAAATAGTAGAATTCACTAATGCTCAACATCAAAAATTTATACGTCGCTGTGATTCAAGAGTTTTTTCAAGGCTTCAGAATTGGCTGTTGCAGAAATGTATGTATTCCTGTTACATTTTTATTTACACGAAACAAGCACCTGACTATAGAGGAACACTGGGCTACGGAACCCTATATTAACCCTATACTAGGTTTACTTAGTTTTGCTAGATACGGACTCTGCCCACGTTCTAAAAGACATACTACCTCTGCCGCAACACATCAAAAATAGTTTCAGGAGTTCTCTTACGCCATATCGGGACCTATTCATAGACGAAAGCATAATACCTTTTAAAGGTTACGTTACAATTAAGCAATATCGTCGTTGATAGTCCAATAACGCGTAACTAACATTGTTCAAATTATCTAAAAAAAAAGCAAAAATGAGATTTCGCGGCTGTAGGTGGATTGTGATTGGCATCGACCTGTGCGACAAATTTTTGAATTGACCAATAAGAAAAGGAGGTAATCAAAAATAACAATACCGCGGATCTTTGGACGAACAAGTTTTGACACGAAAACCGCGAATTCGCACCAGTTTGTTTAGGAACGTGCAGTTTTTGTGTGACGCTCCAGTTAAAAATTGTTTTTACACAGAATAACTGGATTAGTTTGACGGTAAGTATATCACACGTATTCTATACGTTATGCTAATTAACATTGGGATATTTTTTATTCTAAAATTGTGTTATTTGAAGTGTTAATGTTCATCTAACAGTTTACACAACTTTACAGTTTATGAGCTTGGGACAGACCATGTTGATTGTCATTGGTTTGACGAGACAGCGTGTGATCTAAAAGCAGCCACGTATGCATCTTTTTACGCTGATTATATTGAAAAATTGTTAGAAAGAGATCCGAAAGACATTATCATTTGGAGTGATGGATGCACAGCGCAAAAAAGGAATAGTGTACTATCAAACACACTTCTCCTTTTACCAATGGAAAAGAACGTGACTATAACCCAGAGTATTTAGAAAAAGTCCACACACAGATGGAGGTGGACTCAGTACATTCCGTTATTGAAAGGAAATAAAAAAATGACGAGATTTTTTTGATGTCACTATAAGTATCCCATACACTGAGAAAAATGTAATTTTGGCATAATCTTAAAATATCGTGACGTTGGTTTAAAATAGATGCGTTGTCCTAAAATACACACATCAACAAAGTCTAGGGAACAAGGACATTTCTAGTTTTTATTTAAAAACCTTTTCTTGTAATAGTGAGTGTTTTAATAGTGCCAATATTGAGTATTACAACCTTCTATGATTAGGCACAAAAATAACGAGGTAGTAAGAAATACAGTAATTAACCTTGCTTTAAACGTTTTTATTAATCTGTAGGACCTCCTAAAGCATTAGCAACAGCTCGACAACGGCGTGGCATACTAAGTATGAGATTGTCAATCATCGTCTGTGGAATATGGCTCCATACACTGCGAAGGTGTAAAAAAAGTTGTTCTTCAGTGTTCAGATTTTCCAAAGAATCACTGAAAGCTCTTCTCCCAGGCATGCTCTTTGGGATTGAGGTCGGCAGACTGAGCAGGCCATTCCAACGTCGTAATATTGTGCTCGCTTAACGCATTGACCACTACCCTCGCGGTGTGACCGTGCATTATCTTGCATGAACATAAAATCTTGACCGAACTGCTGTCGATGAGGGATTACCATGGGGTGTATTGTATAACCTCCTGAATGTATTGGTTTGCATTCAAATTGCCCCGTATCCAAACGAGGTCGGTCCTTCCACCAAGGCGAATTCCAGCCCATACCATGATTGTTCCACCTTGGTAAGAATGAACTTCTTGCGGATTCTGGAGACGACTCCGACGTCCAGGAACTCGCCATATACGCACTCTTCTCGAATCAGGATGAAAACCGAAGCGAGATTCGTCGGAAAACAGAACCCGTGCCCATTGATGGTCGGTCCACTGTAAATGTGCGTTAGCCCACAATAAGCGACGACCTCGATTTCCACGTCGAAGAGCTGGAACCCTAAGCGGTCTGCGAGCATGAAGATTGGCATCGTGTAGTCTTCTCCTGACAGTTTGATCGCTAATAACCACTTGATGCTGAGACTGGAGGCTTGCGACCAACTGACGAGCAGTAATCGCGGGTTGCCGCAGAAAGAAACGATCTTGTCGCTGGGTAGTAACCCTATTTCGTCCCCTGTGACGTTCGGCAACATCCCCTGTAGACCTGTAGCGTGCCCATAATCTGCAAATTACGCTTGGTTGGGTGTTGACAGCATCCGCTACGTCGCGTTGAGTTCGTCCAGCTTGCAGCATACCAACATCTCTTCACGACTTAAATGACGACTTGACATGATGACTACAGTCACAAAAATGCACAAACCATACGTAAAAGCCGTATTATTGATAATAAACGTTATTTACAATCAAAGAAAATAATTTTTATTTTGCCTCAGAGAAACTGCACAATCAAACACTTTTAAAAGTTTTCCTCTATATTCGAAAATCATTAATTATTTAAATTTATTTTTAAATTTCGAACAACTCTGTAATCTACTTTATTCTATTTTTATTTATTTGCTGCCAGTTATTTGCAAAACAAGATTTATACGAAAAAAAAAATTGAGGTCATCTTGTTCCCTAGACTTTGTTGAGGTGTTTATGTTGATAATAAGTAAATATTACGCTAGAACTGAAATGTGTTAAGATGGAATCGAATTGTTTGGGCAAAAAATTAAATTCAACATTTGGTACGTGGACGATGGAACTTTAGGTGATGTTGACACTGTTTTGAATGATTTGACACTACTAAAACAGCAATTTAAATCTATTGGCCTTGACCATAATCCCTTAAAGTGCGAAATTTACCTTTCTGACATTACCGACAGACAATCGACTATAGATAAAGGAGATGTTCCAGAAATGTATGGAGCTTGGGCCAGCTCTATGTACACCTAATTTGTAAATATCACTATACAGTTTAGTTAACGTTTTTTTGTGTTAATTTCCTATATTTTGGCTTCGTTTTTATGTGAATCCAATTTAACTCGGTCAAGGAGAGCAACACAACTACTAATAAATATGGTGGTCAGCAATAAGCTAAATGTGATTTTGACAATGACATTTGATTGATGTGTTGTGTGTCACCTTATAACTGCGAGAAAAAACAAAACACGAATTCCGAACATACTACTTGTTTGCGTCTGCTTATCTTGTAATACCTATTATTGCAGCTAGATTAGTAACATGGTTTAGCGCAATATTGTTCATTCTCATTTATTACCGAGGTGCACCTTACGCACACCATTGTCAATAAACTGGAACAATTTGAGATAAAATGTTACAATAATGAACAAGGTAAGAAAACATCGCAAAGAAATAATATTTGAACAAAGAAAAAAGGATACATACCTGAAACTGAATTTGTTATTTTAAAAAAAACACTACATACGACGGGATCCAAATTACTTATTGACGAATCAGAAACCATATAACAAAACCGGGGTCAACAGAGAAGCAATCAATCAAGGTCCGTAATAGTAAACTGCTTCGCAAAACAAAAACAATCATTAAAAACTCCGAAACACAACTAACTCAACATTCACGAACACGATGATTCAAAGTAAACGTAAACGAAACTTAGAACTGTCATGGCTACCTTAAAAAAAGATAAAATACTTTTCAAATCATTAATTATGTACACCTGTACTTTTACTCTAACTAATTTAATTGTATTTTTATGAGAATCTATTATTTTTTTCCTTTTATCTATTCAGTGTACATATTCCTAGCCCAAAATCGAACATCTCCTTTAATGCAATAGCCCCACATATCAAAATTTTAGAAAAAAGTTCCCTTCACCTCCTAGGTTCTCCTATTTTAGAAGAAAGTTTTTCATCTTTCATCGAGGACAAAATCAATCATTTTATTAATATTTCGGACAGACTCTCTCAATTTAATTTGCATTCGGCGTTCACCCTCTTAAGATATTGCTGTTTTGGTCCAAATTTTATGTATTTTCTGCGTTGTACCTCTTTGGAAGCAACCACAACTTTTGGACAAAATTGATCAAATTATTCGCGATACTGTATCTTCCATTTTTAAAATGGCCTTGGATGACCGAGCGTGGCTACAAGCCACCCTTTTTTTTTTTTTTTTTCGGGTGGAAATCATCCAATGACTTCCCCCGCTCTGGGTGGAGCGGGGGGGCATGTCAGACTTGTACTGACTAAAACCCACCCATGTTCCTTCTATTGCCCTTTACGTTCCGGGGCCGCGGTATCTCTTTCGAACAACCCGCAACCCCGGCAGGCGGAGGCTCTGGCAAGCCCCTCTGCTTTGCTGACTCTCTTTGAGGCGCGCGTGAAACACGAACGCGCCGTCGACACGGCCTGTCGTCAATCGACGGACGGACGGTGAGCTACCCATTGCTCACCGTCCACAGGCCCGCGTCTACGGTGGCCGGAAGTCGTCTCGCGGCGCCCGGCGCCCTGGGCGTCTCCCGCGGCGGCTGGGTTGGGCAGATGTTTTCTCTTTCAAACGCCCGGCCACCTCCTTTGCTAGCATTACTGCTTCGCAGAAGGTGGTGACCGCTTCCCATTCCCTCTCGCTCCGGACCATGGCCTGAACCAGGGCCAGACGCGAGAGATCGCCGCCGCCGATCGCCTCCACGAGGGCACGGCGGTGCTCCGCCCAAGCTGGGCAGACCGCCACTGTGTGCTCCACCGTGTCCTCCGGGCGATTACAAGCCACCCTGCCAATTCGTTTTGGTGGCCTCGGCGTCCGCAAAATTTCCAGTGTAAGCTTACTAAAAATTAAATTAAAAATTCCTGTCTTCCGTCCACAGCACTGAAAAGCTGACCAGGAAAATTTTAGCTCTCTCCCTGGTTGACTCGGAAGTGCCGTGCTTGACCGACGCAGAGGATGCCTGGAAAATGGCTTGCCCGGACTCGGATCGGCCCGTGAACCCGTTTTTCCAGAGACAGTGGGATGACCCGCTGTGCAGGTTGGTACGGAATAACCTTATTAATACGTCCTCCAATTCTGCTGAGCGTGCCCGCTTGCTGGCTGTGGGTGAGTGGGAATCTGGCCTCTGGCTACAGGCGTTACCGTCACCTAACATAGGTACTTTGTTGGGTGACACAACCTTCCGGCTCGCTACGTGTGTGCGATTGGGTGCTCCCTGTCGGGCTCCGCATCGCTGTCAATGTGGGGAAGCAGTCGACTGCCTCGGACACCATGGCCTTTCCTGCAGTAAGAGTGCAGGTCGTATTGCGCGGCACGCTTACATTAATGATCTCATCCGTCGTGCTCTTGCCACCGCCGGGGTGCCAGCTGTTTTAGAACCAACTGGCTTGGTACGCGTCGATGAAAAGAGACCAGATGGTATGACCATAATGCCATGGAAGTTGGGTAGATCTTTGGTGTGGGATGCGACTTGTGTCGACACCCTTGCACCATCCCATCTTCCTAGCACGGTGGGTTGCGCTGGAGCTGCTGCTGCAGGTGCTGAAAACCTCAAACGGCGCAAATATCACAATTTGATTGGTATTTGATCGGTAGTTTTTGAGCCGTTTGGGGTTGAAACACTAGGGCCATGGGGTCCGAGTGCCCATGTAGTATTTCGAGAAATCGCCAAGCGGTTGGTCGACTCTTCTCGTGACCAGAGGGCTGGCCTGTTTTTTGCACAAAAAATAAGTATTTCCATCCAACGTGGTAATACTGCCAGCCTTCTGGGCAATTTACTTGTTGACGGCGATACGGACGAATTTTTTGACGCCCTGTAATTTTCCATTTTTTCTTGTATATATTTTTAAGCTATTGCATAGCTTCTATCGCGGGCTTTGAGCGCGGGGACCGAATCCAGAAATTCTGTAACGAAGAAAAACATGATGCTCCCCACTCCGACGGGCACGGAGGTGTGGCTTGTCTAATGTCGTTTACACAGTACGCTCAGTTATTTCAATCCCGATTCTAATGTTCTAATAGCGTGTTTAGAAGAGAATCGGATAGTCAATCGACATTACGCTGAATCAAACCCAAGGTCTTGTTTTTCTTTTTGCGACTTTCATTGGAAGTACTTTTTAAATATTATATTTAGTTTTTTTTTTTTTTATTTATTGTCTAAGTTGATAAAAAAATGTTTCTTTATGCGACTTCTTTTCATTGGGAGTACTTTTTAAATATTTTATTTAGATTGTTTTTATTTATTGCATAAGTTGATAAAAAATGCTATGCAATAGCTTTACCGCGGCAGTCCCCGAGTGCCACACGTATTTTTATTATTAGTTTGTGTCTATTTATAGGTTGTATATATTTAGTAGTTAATTTAATTATACCTTAAATTAATTAATTAATATTTGGGTAAATAATGCAATAAGGTACTTGTCATCGTAAAAATTTCTAATTATAAAATAACACATATTAGAACACTTGAGATCATCGGAGAATTTGAGACTTTTGATGCCTGAACATTCCACAAAATTTTATGACCAGTCTTTCACGGTTCAGGCTGCCCGTTTATGGAACGAATTGCCGTTGTCAGTGGGACAAGCTCAATCACTTGTTGCTTTTAAAACCTTAGTTGCAAATCATTATCTTTCACTTTAATGTCATCGGATTTTTCTGAAGCAATGTTGGACACCTATCCTATTTGTCAACCGCATAATATTATAAAACACATGTTAAATGAATAGATTATGTGTATTTATATATTTTAAATAAAAACCTTTATTTTAATTGTTTGTGTAGTATTAGCAGTAGGTACACCATTAACTACCCCCCGTTGTATTTTTATATTCGAACAGTCCATCCAAATATTGTCTGGAAGATATCGCTATTAGCGATAAGACCGCCATTGTAACCATAGATATAGCATTTTATTGTAAAACAGCTTTACTTCAATTTTGGTGTGCAATAAAGTATATTCTATTCTATAACATTGTCTTCTTCAAATAATAACACAATGCAATAGAAAATGGTCCACTGTCCCATAAATTAGTATGATAATCTAATATATAAAATTCTCGTGTCACAGTTTTCGTTCCCATACTCCTCCAAAACGGCTGGACCGATTTAAACGAAATTTTGTGTACATATCGGGTAGGTCTGAGAATCGGCCAACATCTATTTTTCATACCCCTAAGTGAGCAGCGGGTGAAACCGCTGGGCACAGCTAGTTATAAATAAGATTCTAATTAAAAACAATGACAGTCACCGTAATATAAATAGATTTCATAGTTTAATATGAAGAATTATCTCCAAAAAATACGATGACCTCCCCCTAATGTACTATATTAAAGTCATATTATTTTATGTGAATCCTATGATAGGTAATACGATTAAATAATCTCATATTTTTAGAGTAAGCAAGTCAAAGTTCAATAATATAGTCATATTATTTTAAGTGTATCCTACTAAATTATTATTACAGAAACCCATTTATGAGTAACATCAAATTTTGAATGATGTCCTACAAATTTAAGGTGACGGAATTTTATAATGAGCAACCCTCTCTCACTTCATTCCGACGCCGCGCCATTTTTATTTTACCGCTACAGCCAGCCGGTCACGACTCGTTTAATTATTATACCAATAACAATTCTATCAGTGCCAGTGAACGTGTTTGATCAGTGCAAAAATGGATATAGCTACGCGTTATCTTTTGAAGAAGTGGAATTTGGAACGCTACATCGATCGTTTTGAAAGTAAGTTGACAAACCTAGTAAGTTGCTAGCATGCGAAAATAACACTTTTTTGGCCGCCGTACACTCCAACCAAGAATAGTCTTGTCGTATGGTACCTACCCACCTACAAGCCGCGCAGATAGACAATAGATCTGAAAATGGCGGCGGGTACGCATGGTACGGTTGGCAAAACAAGTTCTCAAACATCGATTTTTATTGACTTTTTTTGTTATATGTTATTCTTTTTTAATATTATTAATTAATAATAGTAGAAATAATGACAAAAATATTAATTAAATAAATAAGGAGCAAGGGTACATTAATATCACTGGATTTTAAATTTTGTCTTTATTAATTGTGACATATCAGAATCATATACAAAAATACCACCTCACATACATACATAAAGTCACATTCTTATCCCTTAGGCCAGTAAAGTAAAGGCGGAACTACACTCCTGGACTCCTAAATCGAGCCACCTAGCATAATGATTTAGTAACGTCCATAACTTTAAAAAATTGTATGAATGATCAAAAAGTTTTTATGCAATTTTGTAGCTGGCATATTTGTCGCCTAGTTGAAATGCAATTGGTTCTAAATTTAAATTGGTAATCTCGAAAAACGAATGAAGAGCTGTAGTTGTTGTTGTGTTTAGGAAACCTGAACAATACAGAAACTATAATTAAGAGCTTTGATTATTGATTTTTTCGGATCTACGGGTTGGAAAAGTTCCTCAATTGCTTTTGTCAATTTTTTTATCGTTTCTGGTTTGAAATTATGGATACTTCGCCTGAAGTAGCGGCTCAAGCTGTGGCTCTTCTTCAGTCCGGTTTAAGCCAGAGAAACGTGAGTACGCAACTCCACATAAGCCGATCCGCTGTTCAAAGAGTGTACCACAGGTTCTTAGAGACTGGGGGATATGTTCGTCGTTTACGTGGACCACGACTTCGGGTAACAACAGAACGACAGGATCGATTTATGGTTACGACCAGTTTGAGAAATCGTCACCTCACTTCAGTCCAGATCCAGGAACAGCTTCGAGACTTTCATGGAGTAGCTGTTAGTGCTCGTACTGTGAGGAGAAGACTTGCAGAACGTGGACTAACACCGCATAAGCCAGCCAATGGGCCCAAATTAGAGCGTGCTCACCGAATGTCGCACCTTCAGTTTGCGCGCCAACATTCACCCTGGACACAAAGAAATTGGAGCCAGGTGCTCTTTAGTGACGAGACTAAAATCATGCTTCATGGTAACGATGGAAGGAGGAAGGTCTACCGCAGGCAGGGAGAACGATTCGTGCAGTGTAGCATAGAAGAAAAAGTTAGTTATGGCGGTGGGTTGTGGACGGTTTGGGGAGGCATTTCCGCCGCAGGCAAAACTGCACTTGAGTTTGTGTCTGGGCCTCGGATGCCATCACTAAATGCTGACCGTTATATTCGCCAATGTTTGGAGACTCATGTAATGCCGTATGCCGAGTTTGTAGGTCCAAACTTCATTTTTATGCATGACAATGCCAGACCCCACACAGCAGGAATCGTCAGAAATTATCTTCAAGACGTTGGTATCACCGTAATGGAATGGCCATCAAGAAGTCCCGACATGAACCCAATTGAGCACCTGTGGGACGAATTAAAGCGACGCGTTCGAGCTCGCCATCCAGCCCCACAAACATTACAGGGACTGAAAACTGCTATCGAAGAAGAATGGGAGAATATCCCTCAACATGTGATTTTAACATTGATTAATTCGATGCCAAATCGCATGAATGCTGTCATTAATGCTTTAGGAGGCAATACAAGTTATTGAATTAAAAGATTTTTTTGACTAAACCATTTTTTCTTTAAAATTAAAACAAATGTCTTAGTCTGTACAATGGCAAAATCAACACTTAAATCATTGAAGGTCATTTTAGAAAAAAAAATCGAATTCAGAACAATAGTACATGAGCCTAATGTTGATTATGCCAGCTACAAAATTGCATAAAAACTTTTTGATCATTCATACAATTTTTTAAAGTTATGGACGTTACTAAATCATTATGCTAGGTGGCTCGATTTAGGAGTCCGGGAGTGTATATTAGACCGACGCACACAACTGAGACGTCGCCGACGTGTGTGATAGAATAGAATAGAATAGAATAGATTTATTTCTCTCAAAAAGGTACATACATTCTTTGGTTCATGTCATCTTATGTCAAATCAGATTTGTAACCTTTGTGAGAGCTGGAATCTATAATGGGTTCGGGACCTGTATGACAGATCTCCAGGCTCTCACCCTCTTAAACAATAGGATTGAGTACTAATTTGAACACATCAAGGCCTTCACGTACAGAGAGGA
The DNA here is from genome assembly GCA_905475445.1 of Ochropleura plecta. Classification (NCBI taxonomy): domain Eukaryota; kingdom Metazoa; phylum Arthropoda; class Insecta; order Lepidoptera; family Noctuidae; genus Ochropleura; species Ochropleura plecta. Next base: position 12,574,801 of record FR997738.1, read on the forward strand.
ATATTTTAAAACTAGAAGACGAAAATTTTAAAAATAAGCAACAAAATAATCTGCGAGTGTGTAGTGAATGGAGTGTGTGTGTGTTGAGTGTTGTGTATGTACGTGTATGTGTGAGAGAGTGTATTTGTAAGAGTGAATGTAGGTGTGTGTAATGAAATGTGGTCTACTAATTTATTATCAAATTTATTTCAAAACAGCTAGAATATTTTCCGTCTCAGAATAATCCAAATCAAGGAGCCAATTCATTATTTGTGCTTTACATTTGGATTTGCACAAGGGGTATATGTTTAAGATTTTGTTAGTGCTATTATACACATGGCTACTAAAAAAGCGGAAGAAGCGTTGGGCCAAAACACAATCTAAACGAATAGACGGACAGACCGTATGCTTACGACGTTGGGAGATCAAAGAGGGATCATAGGGAGTGTGCTCGTGAGTTGTCATTAAAAGATTAAATATATATAATTTACGAACAGTTAGAACCTTACAAGTTTTGTAAAGGTCTGTGGTAGGAAAGCGATAAGGTAACTGCCAACTTTCAACAGAGCTCTTTGGGCGCGTTCTACTTTCAACATGTGGGACCTTCCTGAACCACCCCAAGTTATTATACAATATTGGATGAGGGATTGGCAGAGAGCCAGATACACTAGTTTAATCACTTTGGTATCAGCAACGTAACGGAGGTTCTTAAAAACATATATTAACCTGCGCAACCGTTTGGTAAGTGTATCAATGTGAGTACTAAATGTTAAATAGTCGTCTATCTGCACTCCTAGATACTTAATACAATTTACCCAATTTAAGTGGGGACATAGCAGCCTAAATTCTGAGTTAAGTTACAGGAGTGAGCGATTAAAGCTGGAGAAGTGGAAGGAGGCTTTCCAGCGGCTGAGAGCGAAAAGGTGAGATAATTCGTTTTATCAACGTTCAGGGTGAGCTGGTTCTGTGCCAACCATTTGGTGACAGCGGCGAGCCCAGACTGTGCATATTGAAACACCAGATTCCAAGTATCCCCGGAGAAAATTAAAGCGTCTGCCTGTGAGGTAACTACTGAAAAGGGATAGTTGAGTGCCTCTTACACCAATTTTTTCCACCTTGGCAATGAGGGTGGGGACAGAGATAGTATCGAAGGCTTTTGCTAAATCTAGGAAAACTTCTATGACCATTCGTTTTTCATCGAGTTTAGAGACGATAGTATTTGTTAGGTCTAATACAGCATTGCTAGTGGAAATACCGGAGCGAAAACCATATTGAGAAGATGAGAGTATGTTATTTTGATTTAGGTATTTGACTAATCTGCTGTTCATTAGCCTCTCAAGTAATTTTGAAAGTGTAGGTAAAATTGAGATAGGTCTGTAGTTGTTTAAACGATCTCTGTCCCCTCCCTTATGAATTGGGTGCACTACTGCCAGCTTGAATGCATCGGGAAAAGTGCCTGAACTAAAAGCAAGATTACATATGTGAGTTAAGTGCGGAATAAGTATATTTTTGTTTTTTTTTTTAAGAAAAGCGCCTGATATGATGTCGTGTAGGTAGGGTGTGTGCTGGAAGCATGCCATGATAAGCTAAAATAGTCAAATACTCAGCTGCCCGGGAATCATCGCTGCTTTCATGTTTATTAATATTTATGTCGCCGGTTAAAATAATATTTTTAAAGTTGGACACAGATTTCAGGAGTTCATTCAGTGAATCTAGGAACGCGGTGACATTCCGAACAGCAGGTGAGCGGTAAATTGTAATTACAACGGTATCATTATTTAGTTTTAGCAATAAGCAGTTAGCGTCCTGGATCAAAGGCTCAGAGACAGAAACCTGAAGATGGGAATGGAAAAATACTACTACGCCCTCATTTTTCGACCTATGCTGGTTAGTGGCAGTGAAAGTATACTCATGCATTGAGGTAAGAGGGGGGAATTGTGTAACCAACATTCGGTAAGTACAATTAAATCCCAGCATGTTCTACTTCTTTCGAGGAGTGTTGTCAGGCTGTCAAAGTTCTTATATATACTACGTATGTTTGGACAGAGCAGGGAGATAGATTTTTTGTGTAAGCTAGCAATTTGATTACAGTCTTCACTGCCACTTGTATGATAAGTGGCAGTGTGAGCTACTGAAATATTATCCAGGTCAATTTGAATATCTTCTAAATTATCAGGAGGAGGAGTCAGCATCAGAAGATGAAGGTGAGGTAAACCTGTCAAATTTCATATTGCAACCTCCCAGACACCGATTATTGTCATCTACAGCTCAGGATCAAGACCTAGAACCAAGCTCACCACCTGTATCAGGCACTGAAGAGCAAGTTCAACCAGACCAACCCTCTGGACTAGGCTCGACTTCCGATTGGACCACAACTGGTGAAATGAAAAAGATTGATTTTACTAAACCAAACCAATTCTATGGCGAAGTTGCAGGAGTAAACCCTGTAGATTATTTCAATTTCTTTTTCTCCGATGATTTTTTGTCGATGATTTGTACAGAGACAAACGCACAGGCACAGAGGTTGCTAAATAATAGGCCAACTAGGGAAACACCAGGCAGGCGAAGAGATTTTTCAAGAATAACTGGATGGAAACCGATCGTCGTCCCTGAGCTAAAAATATTTCTTGGTTTGCTATTTCCACATGGGAACTATTCAACTCAGTCGTCTACAAGATTACTGGAAAAAAGACAGATTATTTTCAATGCCTATTTTTGGACAACAAATAAGCAGGAATAGATTTCTCCTTTTAATGAGATGTTTGCATTTTACCTCAGAGGAAGAGAGTGAGGACCCCCTGTTCAAGGTTAGAAGTATCATTGATTACTTCAACAACAAGATGACCGAATGTTATTATCCCGCAAAACAATTATCTCTTGATGAAAGTATGGTGTTATGGAGAGGGCGACGTAAAATGCTGTAACATTGCCTTTATAGCTCAACATTGCCTAAATTCAAAAAAGTTAAATTATTCCCGCTGCGAAATGTTTTTTATTGTCTATGGTATTACTAAAAGCAAGTCGGCAATCTGTATGGCAACATTCGATCATACGTCACTCCAAATTTTAGTTAACAAACTGTCAGTGTCAGTTTCATTGTCAGTGCGGATACTCGCTTTTTACCGGCTCTCAGGAAAATTTCATTTTGTGAGTATTTATGCTTTATTTTCTAGCGTAATATGTTATATAGCAAAGAAAATATGCTCTTTTATGTATTTAAACGGTTTTTTCTGTATTATATATTAATTTAAACCGTTAAATCATGGTCGGCAAAGTTGTGTCAGATTTTCGCAACTTTTTACTCAACATTATCTAGGGTTAGGGCTGCCACTTTTAATTTTTTCAACAAACTCTTAATCGACCGTGGTTTTGCTTGTGTAATTTTTTTTTTTTGTAATTGATCTAAGAACGTTTTATAGAAGCTAGAACTATTGTTTCTTTATTTATCATCATCAGAAATTAAGGATGTCGAATGTAATTTTCTTTAAGTCATTTATAGTACCTATGTTATCATATTGTTCGACAGATTTTAAACATGAGCAACCCACCCAAGAGTAGAAGAAAACCAGGGGCTAGACAGTACTCCGATTATTCGCAGGAGATGCTGAATGTGGCGGTAGATTTAGTCACATGTAAGAAAATATCTTCATACGAGGCGGAGAAGCAATTCGGTATTCCTAGGCGTACTATTCTTAACAAATGTAAGAATCTTCATGTAAAATCTGTGGGCCATCCTACAAAATTATCTGCAGAAGAAGAAAAGCATATAGCTGAGGTTGTTAATTTATCTTGACTTGCGTATTGTTCTGCACGATTATTTAGAAAAATATTACCGATTGCAAGTTTTTAATGGAAAAATGCCAGGCGAACGATGGGTACGTTCTTTTATGGCGCGTCATAATTTTACTCAGCGTGCTACACAAAATATTAAAAGATGTCGCGCTGAAAAATCTGTTTCAGAAATGATCGAATTTTACAAAAATCTAGAGAGTTCTCTTCTAAACATTCCTCCCCAGAACATACTAAATTTTGATGAAACAAATCTTAGTGACGACCCAGGTACTACGAAAGATATCTTTAAAAGAGGAACTAAGCATCCGGAGCGCGTAGTAAATTCAACCAAAACTTCAGTGTCAATAATGTTTGCTGGTACAGCAACTGGTCAGTGTTTACCTCCATACGTAGTATATAAAATCCAGCCAATAATCCGATCATTTATGGGCACGTTGGTGTCGAGATGGGCCCCCAAACGCTCGATACAACAGAACCAAGTCTGGATGGTTTGACATGAACGTGTTTGATGATTGGTTTGAATCTATTGTTCTACCCTGGGCCAACGATTTAAATGGGACAAAACTTGTAATTGGTGATAATTTGTCGTCACATCTCAGTGTTAGTACAATAAAATTATGTCTGGAAAATATTATATTAGATTTTTTTACAGTTTACATACAATATTGTTTTGAAGAAGTTTCTTCATAAAATTGTTTTCTTAGAACTTAGATAGGTACTAAGATGTTTTCACATGTTTATGGAAAACTATTTGTTGATCTCACTAATGTAAAACTCTTTGTTGATTTTATGTAAAACTATTTGTTGATCTCTCTGCAGGCTGCTGTTGTAATTTTTATTATACGTAATAGATACCAACATTATTATTTTTTAAATGTTATTACCTACCTACATATTTGTTTTTATTATTATTATTACATATTTGTCTGGAAAATGATATCAAAGAACAATGGGCGTCCTGGCCCATTAGCGGCCATTAATAAAACTAGTGTCATTTGAAAGGTGAATGCTTGTAGAACAAATATTGTTCAAGCAGTATGATTAAATATCATTTGAGAAAAAGATATGGGTTAAATACTATTTTGATGAATTTTCATATTTTTATCATTCAGCATTTTTTGTTTTTCATCACAAAACATACGAAAAACCTTTGCGTTTTGCTTATTTTACAAACGTATGCATATTCAATACCTTTGTTATCATGCCTTTTATCCGCTAATATGCACTGGGCTGATCGTAAACCATACCAGGATTACACCGCTTTCAAAGAAAAATGGCGGCTTTTGTTTTCAATTCTAGGAACCATTGTTAAAATCAGACCAACCAATTCTACCTGCTTCGTGTGACCAATCAGCGACGAGTGCGGCTCCCACACAACACCCGAGGATTTACGTCAGGTCCGCGAGCACAGTGCAGTCCATCGTTGACATTTGTTTCGTTGAGTACTGTGCGATTATTTTTGTTTGACCACCTCTTTCGACTCTGGCTTGTATCTCGGACTTGTTGATATCTAACTTGGTGACTTATGCTTGTTTTACTGGACTTTGTGAATTGTATTCCTATAACTATGGCTGATAACCGTCAAATGTGTGTTTTGTGTAATCGATCTGTGATAAACAGAAGAAGATACGAGATAACACACGCTCGGTTTGAAGACAATCCCGTTGTAGCCCAATATATTATTGAAGCTGTTACTCCTGAACGTCAGGTAAGTCAAACTAAATCATTATGTCTTATTTGTCATGTCAGGAACTGGTAGTTTCTCACTTTAAAAAGTATCGTTATGAAGCGTTTTTACTGGTATTATATTATATACGTATTTAGAAAAAGAATACTGTTTATCTTTAACGGTTTTTTTTTTATTTAGAAGAGTAACTAAGTATTTCATATCGACAGTTTTGTGAAACCATTTAAGCTATGCAGTTTAACTAATTGTAATATTCTCATCTTCAGCTAGAATACAACGGCCAGGAGTATATTTGTCGACCATGCTGGCAACGGGCAGAAAGAGCTGCGCAACCTAATGAAAATACGCAACCACATGAATGTGCATTACAAATCGAAGAATATTCAAGACTCCCTAATACAGCTACGCGTTGTATATTTGAAAACTGCAGACGAACGTTACTCCGAAGAATTCCGGATAATCTGAAAGTAACATTTTTAATTCATTTTAACTTTTATATTCCCAATAGCGCAAGAGTTTGCGTTCAACATTTGGAATCCAACAATTGGGATCAAATAATTGACAGCCCTAACTTGCTCCACGATTTCAATGCCACACATTTTTTGCATATCATGAGCCTCATGAAAATAGCAGTGCTTCGAGGATCTATATTGGATTTTGATCACATAGATGACATGGACATAAATGAAATATACATTCGATTGGGTGTCAGTCGAGAACAATTTATGAATATTTTGGAACAAACCCCGTCATTGTCGAACGTATCAACTCGGCCGAACACAACATTAGCCTGTTACCTAATGAAGCTGCGAAGTGGTGAAGCAAACGAAAGGCTGGCATCACTTTTCAACATGAGCCGGCGAACCCTTGAAAGACATCTTAAGTTAGCCAGGGATTCCCTTTTTTTGGACTTCGTTCCTCGACATCTGGGTTACGACCATATTGACAGAAGGGACATAGCTGATCGAAATCTTCAAGTGCCAAATGCTGTTTTTGGAAATCCAAATGCAGAACCCTCAGATAGAAAGGCAATTGTGATAGCAGACGCCACTTATATCTACATTCAAAAGTCCACAAACCATTTATTCCAAAGGCGATCATATAGTCTACACAAATTCACGAATTTATTGAAACCATTTTTAATAGTATGCTGCGATGGTCATATAATAGATGCATTTGGGCCATATGCAGCTACAGAGTCGGATGCACAAATCCTAAAAAATATGATCGAAGACGAAGAAGGCAGTATTCATTGGTTTTTTAGACAAGCGGATGTGTTCATCTTAGACCGTGGATTTCGCGACGTAATCGACGATTTACATGCCTGTGGATATGAAGCGCACTTGCCAAAAACAAAAAATCGCAACGAAGATCAATTAACGACAGAGCAAGCTAATAAGTCTAGGTTGGTTACCATATGCCGCTGGGTTATCGAAGTTATAAATGGTTGGTTTAAACGCGACTTCAAGTTATTTCGGCAAGATTTTTTTAATCGTGCCTTGCCCCATATGATGAAGGATTTTAAAATAGCCGCTGCGTTATTGAACGCATGCAGAGAACCATTACGTGATAGTGTACACGCAGAAACATTTATAACAATAATAAACCAACGATTGAACCAACCAAATCACCTAGCAGAGTATGTCCTAGGCAACAACTTAAATCGTCGACGGGCTAGCTTTGATAGTATTACTGGTAACCAACCTAACTTAAGTGATTTTCCGTCGCTGACCGAGGACGATTTAATTATTTTTGCACTTGGCACCTATCAAGTGAAGTTAGCTCGCAGCTATTATGCGGAGCATGTGCGACAAGGCCTATATAATATAGAAGTGTATAGAGATACCCAATGTACAGGTCTAGTCGAATACGGTATTACAGCTACAAATGTTTGGCTTCTCCGCTGCCGAATACAATCACGACATGCGCGGTCTAGAATTTATTATTCTTATATTCTTATAGACAGGCAGAAAAATGGTAGGGAAGCCTCCCTACTACCTACCTACATAGAAAACTATTATTGCAGTTGCCTTAGCGGTAAACGCACGCTGGGTTGCTGCGCCCACATAATGTGTATAGTTTGGTACTTAGGGTGGGCGAGAAACCAAGAGGAAGACATTCTTTTGCCAGCTGATTTTTTAAATGAAATAATTGTTGATGACGATTAAAGTCCAATAATTATTGTAGTTATTAAGTAATATTGTATTATTGTAATCTGGTATAATGTTTTTATTTTAATAAATCAACGTATTTAACAAACCTTTAGTTTTATTTAAGCTATCATTATCTTATATTTGTATATTACGTATATAATAACAAGTCATATCATTATAATGTACTTAAAATTCATTATTATATCAATGTAACATCATCACGAGGTGTACAAAATATTGTATTTAAGATACAAACTGTAATCATTCTTTTAAATGATTTAATTAGTTTTTTTTTTAATATAATCCACCTATGATAACTTTTTATCCAAGGAACTTACAGAAACAGTCTTTTGTAGTCTTATTGTATACATAATTGGCTACTAGAAAATAAATAGTACAGATGTGGCCGCCGATGGGACAAGCTCCATACAATTTTGCCCATTGTCCTTTGTGTTTTTACCGAAAAATGCCACACATCTAACACAGCCTCTGGATTTGGCTTTTTTTAGACCACTGAAGAGGGAATGGCGGAAAATTTTACTACAAAATAAACTTTCAAACCCTAGTGTTTCTTCAATCAACAAATGCCATTTTCCTCAACTTTTAAAGGAATTATTGGAGAAAATAGAGCTGAATAACAATGAAAACTTGAAAAGTGGATTTCTGGCAGCTGGCATTTATCCGCTTAATCCATCTAAAGTTACCGACAAAATACCAAATACCACGGAGAAGAAAGAAGAAAAATTTGATACAGCTCTTTTAGATTTTTTACAGACCAGTCGACAATCCAAACCGTTAAAAAGTGGTAAAAACCAAAAATATCAAATTACTCCAGGAAAGTCATTTTCAACAGAAGATGCCGAAAAAATATACATCAAAAAGGTGAAACCTACAAAAGTAAAAGCAAAGAATGTTGCTAATTCGGAAATTAACCACAATAACATATTAGTAGCACCACTCAGTGAAACTGATTCTATTACACAAATTTCAGAAAACAACTCTAAAATGAAAAAGTCAAAGGTAACTCTTTTGTCAGATATCAAATTTAGTACACTCAATACCCCATTTAGGTGCTTAGAAAACACACCTTTACAGCTTACTGAAATCGATAAAAATACTGACTTGTTTCATACTTCAACGCTAAATCAACCTTCAGACACAAAATCTTTGATAGATGAGAATAGTGAGTGTAACTTACCAAATAAAATTGTTACTCTTGTAAACGTTCATGGTACTTTAAGTAGCACTGATGAAGAAAATAATTTAAATACGGGTAATATAGTTAAGCCTCAAAAGATGAAGAAATTAGTTAAAAGAATAAAGAAGGTTGCCAAGAAAGAAAGCCATCATTCGAAAGTAAAGCAAAAAAGGAATTCATGGTCGAACATGCTTTTGTCAACTTCTGACAGTGAAATAAAAATGAGCATACATAGTGATTCCGATTTAATGGATATCGACGTAATACCAATGTTAGAATGCGATGATGAAAACGACGAGAGGATTGAAGCAACAATAGAAAAATCACAGTTATTTCCCATCGCTGATGACGACGAAACAATAATGAATGAGAATGATAATGAGGTTGAGAAGATAAAAAATAACGACGTACAAAAATCAGAATGGACGGAGGCTGGCCAAATAAACGATCAAAGGACAATGGGCGGAATCGTCCCCACCCATTAACAAAAATGAAATGTAGCTCAATTGACACATCTTGGCAAGATGATATTTTTTTACTATGGGGACGTTGCTCAAATGAATTGGGTTCTCATAGTAACTAACTTTTAAACAAATATTTCGTTTACGTATTATTGACGAGTAATTGTAAAACACCTACTCATTTATCTATTCATTAGTGCACAGTGGCGGCGCATGCACACAAAGATAAGTTCTTAGAAAATACCCCGCACCCCCACCCTCGCTCCTGCGCTTGCGACCCTATTCGCAGGCAGGTAGTCGCCCGAACCTTAGTCACTCACAGTCAGTTTGTTGCAGTGTTCGTTCGTATTTATTTATCTCTGTCTTATCGGTTTTTACTTTACAACTACGACCCCTGCTTGTTTACTGGACTGATTGATAGCTTTTCGATTGACCCTGGCACGATAACTGGATTGGATACTGTGTATTATGGAAACTGGACGGCGGTGTATAATGTGCCCGCGATCTGTCTTGCGACAAAGGCGGCACGTTTTAGAAGAGGCGTTAATTGAAAATGAACCTGAATTAGTCAACCATATTTCACAAAATGCACTGATACAGGTAAATAACATCTTTTATATATAAATATATAACTACATAATATGTAAACTATCTATTTAATTCATACTAATATCTGTGTTTTCACTGCAATTTCCTGTAGCACACCTTCATTTTTTTATATTTATTTCATATTAGATGGCTATTGTATACTTTGAACAATCATTGGGCGATAACTAATAACGTTAATAAATACTTACACCAATTATCTAGACCCAAGCTAAACATAGTTTGTACTATGAGAACTACGTTACGAAACACTTATATAAATACATATTTTAATATGTTTTATAAACATATGTGACGCGGAAAACACGTCATATTCCATCACAAATACTTGTACCCTTCGAGATTTGGCCACGCGAAAAGATTAGTTCTGATACTCATCGAGTTTTTTTATGTTCCAGGTTGTATTCAATAACACTATGGCAGTGTGCCATAGATGCTGGCAAAGAGCTAACAATGCTACGCGACAAAGTCGCATCGGGAATGCAGACAATGACGTCCCAGGTCTTGAAGTTCAAAGAAACGCAGATGATGTCAATGTACAAAACGTCGTTGTTGAAGATCATCATGATGTTGATGAACAAGATCAGGTGATGAACGACGTAGCAAATCAAGAACAGGACTTTTACGTTCGCGATTATGTGAGGGCACCAAATTCTTCTCGCAGCTGCTGTTACAGACAGTGCACAAACGAAAACCTAAGGCGAATTCCAACTTCAATGAAAGTGTATTTGGTATGTAACTATCGCCTGTATATTCCACCGAGTGCGCGATTATGTGAAGATCATTTAAGAAGTACTAACATCGACGAAGTATTAGACAACATCAACGTTACGAATTATTTCAATTCTTCTTTTTTTTCGGACATGACGAACATGTTGGTAAATGCCATTAACAATGCCCCTAGTTTCGATTTTGAATCTGGACTTAATGCACAGGAATTACATTTTTGGACCGGTTTGACATTAGAACAGTTCGATGCTATCTTAGCGGAAACACCGAGTCTATCAGAAAGGTCCCGTCATCCACGTACAGTTCTAGGTGTGTACTTAACTAAACTCAGAACTGGTGAATCTAACGAGAGACTGGCGACGCTCTTTAAAACATCCCGCAGAGAGCTCGAAAGAAAATTAAAAATAGCAAGAGAATGTCTCACCCAAGATTTTGTTCCGAGTCATCTTGGAATAGGTCATGTTTCTAGAAGAGATCTTCTTGAAAGAAATCTAATGATACCAAAAGCTATTTTTGGGAATGAGGAGAATACTGTTTTGATTTTAATAGCAGACGGAACATATATTTATATTGAAAAAAGTTCGAACTTTTTATTTCAGCGAAAAAGTTACAGTCTGCACAAGTTCAGGAACTTATTAAAGCCTTTTTTATTAGTAACCAGCGATGGTTATATAATCGATGTTTTAGGCCCATATCCTGCTGTAACATCCGATGCAAACATTATGCATAATATAATGAACCAAGACGACCATTTGTTACATTGGCTCATCCACAGAGGAGATGTGTTTATATTAGACAGAGGATTCAGGGACAGCATTTATGACATACAGTCGCTTGGCTATGAAGCTCACATACCTCCATCAAAAGATAGAAATGCTACCCAACTTACCATTGATCAGCCAAATAAGTCGCGTTTAATAACGATATGTCGGTGGGTGGTAGAAGCCGTGAACGGAAAGTTCAAAAATAGGTTCAAGCTTTTAAGGCAGTCATATTTTAATAAAGCTTTACCAAATATGTTCATTGATTTTAGAATCGCTGCAGCGATCATAAATGCATGTTATCGCGTTGCTACTGATAGCAGGCTTGCCTCAGAAATACTTAATATCATACAAGCTGAAAACAACACGCCTAATCTGTTACGTGATTACGTAGAAATGAAAAACCTTAACCGTCAAAGAGTGACTTTTACAGCCATGGAAGCACAAATGCCTCATTTTGAAGAGTTTCCACGATTAAATGAAGACGACATTATTTTATTTGCACTAGGAAGTTACCATTTAAAACTGGCCAAGTCGTACTGTGCAGAGCATTTTCGTAACGGATTATACATCATTGAATTATATCGTGAAAATGCATTGAGTGATTTGGCAAGATGCAATATTATGATAAATAATGCATGGCTGATAAGAGCGCGAATACAATCCAGACACGTAAGGTCACGCATATATTATTCTTATATGTTGATTGATGGGAATAGGGGGGACAGACATGCTATTGCACACTATTACTGTACCTGCTTGACGGGCAGTCGCACTATAGGAAGTTGTGCACATATTATATCGATTGTATGGTACATGGGAATAGGTCGTCATACAGATTTTAATCTGCCAGCGCAGCTGTTAAACAGTGTTATAATAGACCAGTAATATTAGCACTCTCTATTGTTATTCGCCTACCTACTATGAGCATTGTAAGAATGAATAATTAGAACACAATGAATTTAAATGATTCATTCATTTATATTCATTACATATTTTCTAATTATTCATTCATAATCATTTACATGTATATGTTTAAATATACATTATTTTTATTTTGTTTAGTTACTAAATCATGTTTTGTACTGTAATATAACCATAATGTTAAAATAACTTACAAGTGTAAAAGGAAAATATAGGTTAATTAAAAATTATACATTGTTTTTTTATTGATATATGCCACGGATTTAAGTAAAAAAAAGGATTTTAATCAAATAGTGGATACTTAAAGAACACATTGGCATTAGTTCCATGTGTGTTGGTATATGGGGACGGAGCCCATACATTTTTGCCCATAGTCCTTTTACTAAGACTCGTGATAGAGAAGTGCAGCATGATCATGAGGCTTGTAATACAAAGTTTGACGTAACAGAAAAAGACTTACTGAAGAAAAAGACTGATTTTGAAGTTAACAATGAAAGTTGTGTAAAAGACTCTTATAATATAGGAGAAACAGTTTTGATAAGATATTACAAAACAAAATCATGGAAGTATTATATCGGTGAGATAGAGAGTATCAGTCCAGATACAAAATTTTATACCATTTCCTTTTATAAAACTATTGGCATAAAAACAGGTACTTTAAAATTTATTATGCCTAAACGTAACACAGATAAAGATATTGTTCCAGAAGATAGTATTGTGAAAGCAATAGAAATGTTGCAGATATCTGAAAACCCTAATTCTTACGTTTTAATGGAAGATCATGATCAAGTTTATTTTTTGAAGTAATTTTTTTCCTTATATTGCTTTCGAACTAACTACACTTACTTTGCTCAATTCAGCTTTTTACATAGAAAAAAAAATAACAGTTTTGTATGGAGATGCAACAGCAGCGTTAAAATGAACGAATGTGCCGTTCAACTTAACGTTCAAAATCAAAATCAAAATATTTTTATTTTACATAGGCCTACATGGGCACTTATAAAACGTCGAGAAAAGATGCACGGTTCGGGTTGGTCGTTTCCTATGGAGAAGAACCGGCAAGAAACTCCATGGTTACTCTTTTAAAATCATTTAGTTTTACAATGTTGTTGTTGTTACAGCGTTAGCACTTAAGTATGAGAGGACAGCGTAGGCCCGACAATAAGTCATTGCTTTCTTTACAAAAAGTAAAATAAAATAATACGTTAACAAAAGTTAACAAGCGTCTAAGAATCTACAAGGCCAACCATGTCCACTCATTCACAACGAATAGGTAGAAAAGAATCTATACAAGAGTAAAAAAATAAATAAAATAAAACAATATTGCAAAAACAAAATAATAACTAAAATAAAATATCTTGGGGACAACTCACACACGGCTATCTGATCCCAAGCTAAGCAGAGCTTGTGTTATGGTAACCAGACAACTGATATACATACTTATATAATTTATAAATACATACATATTATAGATAAATCACACCCAGACACAGAACAAACAATCATGCTCATCACACAAAGTTTGTCCTGGGTGGGAATCGAACCCACGACCTCCGGGTCAGCAGTCAGGGCCACTAACCACTAGACCAACAGGCCCGCCGTAAAAGACGAGTCACACAGTCACGTTGCTGCATCACCATACAAAACTGTTATTTTTTTATGGAATAAGTTGAATTGAGCTGAGTAGGTAAGTGTAGTTAGTCGCTAATATTTTTATCACCTACGTGTGTAAGTAAAACTATTTAATTTTGTTGATTTTTTTGCTAAGTACTTATACAAGTTCCTACTTTTCTGATAATTTTATTTCAAAATAATTAGATTTTTTTACAGTTTACATACAATATTGTTTTGAAGAAGTTTCTTCATAAAATTGTTTTCTTAGAACTTAGATAGGTACTAAGATGTTTTCACATGTTTATGGAAAACTATTTGTTGATCTCACTAATGTAAAACTCTTTGTTGATTTTATGTAAAACTATTTGTTGATCTCTCTGCAGGCTGCTGTTGTAATTTTTATTATACGTAATAGATACCAACATTATTATTTTTTAAATGTTATTACCTACCTACATATTTGTTTTCCTATGAACAAAATGTTATTAGAATTTAAGTACATAAATTGGATTTCTTAAAAATATATTTGAATATTGAGAAAAATTGTTGCATTTCCTTTGGGGCAGCCCTATACCGAACTCACTTTTGTATGGGAGTTTTAGAGAAACCTGCACAACTTAGTTTAGCATTGTAAAAAAAATTTTCTTGTGCTATTCAAGATTCAGTGAAGTCTGACGTGGAAAAGAACTTCATGGCAATATGGGTGTCAAATCCGTTACCAAAATACCTATTCATTTAAAAAGATATTATGACAGGCAATGTTGTAGTTTTTACCTCAACTTTGCCTACGTTTTCAAAGCAATTTTTTGGTGCTTTATAGGTGTTTTTTTACTAGTAGCAAATGTATTCCTATAGCTTAAAGTCCAATATTGGACAGTAATTGAAAAAACATACGACTTTCTTAACGATTAAAGATTTATCGAAGAAAAACGTCAAAATCCGTGCAAAGTTGCAGCATTTTACTCGAGACAAGAGTTACGATGTCGTGTAGGTAGGGTGTGTGCTGGAAGCATGCCATGATAAGCTAAAATAGTCAAATACTCAGCTGCCCGGGAATCATCGCTGGTTTCATGTATATTAATATTTATGTCGCCGGTTAAAATAATATTTTTAAAGTTGGACACAGATTTCAGGAGTTCATTCAGTGAATCTAAGAACGCGGTGACATTCCGAACAGCAGGTGAGCGGTAAATTGTAATTACAACGGTATCATTATTTAGTTTTAGCAATAAGCAGTTAGCGTCCTGGATCAAAGGCTCAGAGTCAGAAACCTGAAGATGGGAATGGAAAAATACTACTACGCCCTCATTTTGCGACCTATGCTGGTTAGTGGCAGTGAAAGTATACTCATGCATTGAGGGAAGAGGGGGGGAATTGTGTAACCAACATTCGGTAAGTACAATTAAATCCCAGCATGTTCTACTTCTTTCGAGGAGTGTTGTCAGGCTGTCAAAGTTCTTATATATACTACGTATGTTTTGACAGAGCATGGAGATAGATTTTTTGTGTAAGCTAGCAATTTGATTACAGTCTTCAATCATACAAGTGGCAGTGTGAGCTACTGAAATATTCTCCAGGTCAATTTGAATATCTTCTAAATTATCGAATTATATAATAATGGTTAAGTAGTTTTTGGGGGCCGAGTCACCCGCGTCCGTAGGAAAGTACCCTTTAATGAATCCCTACACGTGGTCCCCGGGTGGTGCTAATCAGGTGACACAACTGGTGGTAGGTTTCGACCGCAGGCTTGCGACCACCCACCGGGCAAAGACGTGCCGCCAAACGGCCTAGCCGTGTTCCGTTACGATGCCCGGTGTAGCCTATTGGGGAGTTGGGTCGAAATAGTTGCTCCACTGCAGGCAGACCAATCTGACTCACACTGGTACGGATGTATCGGGAGACTAGTCGCGGAGGGTAGCGGGATCCGAGGCACGGTGCGCCGCTGGCCGACCGCAGGTAGTTGGGGGCCCAAGTAGTGTGCTAGCCACACACGAAAGGCTGCCCTACCAACTGTCGAAAAATCCCGGAATGCACCATCGTGCTGGTTGGCGACCAGATGAGAGGGCCCGATGGACATTCCCGGGGGGGCTCGGGCGTCCCCGCAGTCTCCAGGCTAGTCCCCCAGTCGATACCATCCGTCCAGTGTGTGCCTGAAGGTTAGCAGCGTGGAGCCTCATTTCACTTCCTTCTCCTCCCCTTCCTTCACTCTCACAATAAAAATGCTAAGAAAAAGAAATAGGAAAAAGTTTAAACAGCGGCTGCACTCCCTCTCTCTTAAAGTGCACCTCAGCAATATTCGAGGTCTGCACTCAAATCTCGTCGCAGTCCACCACCACCTCGAGACTGAGAAGCCAGCACTCCTATTTCTTTCGGAGACGCAGATCGGATGTCCGTCAGACGTGTCGTACCTCTCTTACCCAGGGTTTACCCTGGAGCACAATTTTAAACCACGAGCGGGTGTATGCATGTATGCCCGGGACGACATCTGTTATCGGCGTCTCCGCAACCTTGAAGACTCTAGGTTTTCTGCACTTTGGGCTTTGGTGGACACTGGCATAGATAAAATTATTTATGCCTGTGTCTACCGCTCGCATAGCGGTGACCAGGAGACAACCAGGCTTACACAGTACCTTAGTGAGGCGGCGGATGCGGCTCAGCAGCGGTACCCCTCTGCTCAGTTTGTGTTACTGGGGGATTTTAATGCCCACCACCAGGAGTGGCTTTTCCCATACCAGTGCACAGACCATGCTGGCCGAGAGACGCACAAGCTAGCGCTAGCGTTAAATCTCACCCAGCTGGTCCAGGGAGCTACAAGGGTGCCGGATGTTGAATCGCACACTGCCAATTGCTTGGACCTTCTGCTGACTACGGATCCAGACCGCTACTCGGTTGAAATATCATCACCATTAGGTAGTTCCGACCACTGTCTGGTGAAATCTGTGTCTGTCTACTCCCCGCCCGATCCCAGTGTTAAAGGCACTCGGCGGGTTTGGCGATACAAGTCAGCAGATTGGGATGGGATGCGATCTTTCTTCGCATGTTATCCTTGGCAGCCTTCTTGCTTTTCTTCAACTGACCCTTCGACGTGCGCAGACGCTGTGACGGACGTTTTACGACAGGGGATGGAGTACTACATTCCATTCTCTGACCTAACGATGTCCAGCGAAGCTCGACCATGGTTCGGCGCCGAGTGTAATCGCGCTGAAGCGCTTAAACATGAGGCGTACCTGGCCTGGGACGATGCTCGAAACTGCAAAGCAAATGATGTAGGTCAGAAGAAGAGAGCCTTCAATAGGGCTGCCAAGTCCTGCAAGAAGGTGTTGCGGAAAGCTCGGTTCGACCACGTTAGCCGAATTGGGAACAAACTTGCTTCATACCCGGCTGGTAGTAAAGCGTTCTGGTCCCTGGCTAAGTCGGTCGAATCTAACTTCTGTCGCCCCTCACTTCCGCCACTGCTTAAACCCGACGGGTCACTGGCCCACTCCGCTGAAGAGAAAGCAAATTTATTTGCCGCTCTTTTTGCGGAATCTTCACGTCTTGACAGCGGCGACGCAAGCCCCCCGGCCTCTCCTGCTGGATGCCAGACGAGTATGTCGGACATTCGCTTCCTTCTTTCGGTCTGCCTGCTGGTTTTTGTACTTGGGTTGCGGACTTCCTGAGGGATCGGTCCATTCGAGTGGTCATAGATGGCTGCTCGTCTGACCAATTGGCTATTAATGCTGGGGTCCCTCAGGGGTCGGTTCTCTCAGCAACTTTATTTTTGCTGCACATTAATAGTCTGCTAGTGCCCGGCACCTTTGGATATGCAGACGACAGCACTGTTGCTGAGAGATATACGTCCAACGCAAGGGCTAGTGGGTCTCAGATCCAGTCTCTTCGCGAGGCCATGGTTGAGCGGTTGAGCTTGTCCTTGAGGGCTGTCTCCGATTGGGGAGATGCCAACTTGGTCAAGTTCAATGCTGCTAAAACTCAGGCGTGTCTGTTCTCCGCAAAGAGGAGTGAATTTCAACCTGCTCCTTCTTTTCGTGATGTAACCGTGCCAATTACCGACCATATTGAGCTTCTTGGTGTAACGCTTACATCTACCCTCAATTTTGGTCCGTTCATCGAGGCTAAGGCTAAACTGGCTGCTAAGAAGTTAGGTATCCTAGCAAAGGTGAGACAGTATTTCACACCGGAACAGCTGCTGAACTTATATCAAGCGCAAGTTCGATCGTGTATGGAGTACTGTTCTCATCTCTGGGACGGATCCGCCAAATACCAGCTTGAAGCGCTAGAGTCTATAGAGAAACGAGCCAAGAGGCTCATCGGCAACGACGCGCTAGTCGAGTCAAAGCTCCAGAGCCTGGAGCATCGTCGACGCGTTGCCAGCCTTTCGGTTTTCTATCGGTTACATTTCGGAGAGTGTGCGATGGAATTGCACAGCCTAATTCCGCCAAGCCCGTTCCATCATCGGACTACAAGACGTACGGCGATGCGCCACCGTTACATGGTAGACATCCCACCCACACGCACTAAACGGTTTGGGAATACTTTCATTGTGCGTACTGCTAAGGAGTGGAATTCCCTGCCCGAGTCTGTATTTCCCGATAGCTATAACCTGGGGGTCTTCAAGTCAAGAGTGAATAGGTTATTTCTAGGTAAGCGTGCTTCATCGTCGACCACATCATCACTTACCATCAGGTGAGATAGTGGTCAAACGCGAGCCTATCAATAATAAAAAAAAAAAAAAAAAAAAAAGTAACGTTGGGCAGAAAGGGAAAAAATACAAAAAGACGTCATGGGCGTCAGTAAGGTGAGACTCGATTATGGCGTTTCTTTGTGCATCATGCGTGGATGGGACAGAAAATACCATATTAAGAAATGTATAAAAATAGTAAACGTTTATTGAGTGTGACCGATGTCTGTGAGGAAGAGTAACGATATGAAAGCGTATTTTTAACATCACCATTTTGCAATAAAGATTGATAAAGTAATTGTAAACATAGATACTAGCTTGAGTGAAACTGTGTATGTGTGTAACATGTGTTTGTTGTGTATATACATAGTTTAAGTGTTTCGTAGATTGACAAATAATTGCAATAGTTAACAATATAGAAGTTAAACAAATTAATAAGATACCATCGAATACAAGCATTAATGCGGATGTTCGTGGTGCTGTTGACGAAGAAATAATCAGAAATTACTTCCATTTTCTTAAGACTGAAACAGAGGGAGTTCCACCTGAATCAATTTATAATTATGATGAGACTAATTTGGTGGACGACCCCGGAAAAAAGAAGATTTTAACAAAACGGGGAACGAAATATCCTGAAGCTATCAAAAATTCCACTAAAGCTGCTTTTAGTTTGATGATGTGTGGAAATGCGGCTGGCCAAATATTACCACCTTACGTTAATTATAAGGCTGAGCATTTATGGGGTACGTGGACTGAAGGGGGCCCACCCAATACACGGTACAACAGATCGAAATCGGGCTGGTTTGATGGCACTGTTTTTGAAGATTGGTTTTTCTCCACGGTATTGCCAGTATTACGCAGACAGGAAGGAAAAAAGGTCATAATCGGTGACAATCTAAGTTCACACATTAGCTACAATGTCATAAAATCATGTGAAGAGCACAACATAGGATTTGTCTCATTACCTCCAAACAGTACACATCTTACTCAGCCCCTAGATGTGGCGTATTTTAGACCGCTCAAGCAACATTGGAGAACAATTTTAGACAGCTGGAAGTCCACCCGAGAGGGTCAAACCATGCCGACAATTCCAAAACAAAAGTTTGCTGCACTATTGAACCAGCTGTGGGATAAGATATCTGTGAGGTCTGCAGATAATCTAAGAGCAGGTTTTATGAAAGCAGGGATTTATCTTCTGAACGAACTACCTGTGCTTGAACGGCTTCCGACTTTCAAGCATCCTCAATCTGTTGCCGTCGACAAAGGTCTTGTGAGTGAATCTTTTATCCAGTTTCTTGAAGAGAAACGAAATGAAGTTGTTACACCCGGCAAAGGCAGAAAAAAGAAACTGAGTGTACCAGCCGGAAAGAGTATTTCGTCAGAGGAGGTAAAAAAAGCACACGATGAGCCATCAACCTCAAAGCCCAAGGTTAAAAGAAGCAAACGTCAAGAAGAGAAAAGTGATAGCGAATCTGAACAATTTGAAATTGTGAACGACTCTTTCTCTGAAGGGTCAATTGATGACACAAATGAGGAGGACGTAGTCGATAATTTTATCCGAAAACTGCCTGCGCAAGACAAATTTCTTCCTAATGATTATGTCGTCGTAGAATACGAAGGAGAGTTGTGGCCTGGTCAAATCCAAAAAATTGAGGAAGATGGATCTTATGTTAAATGTATGGCCCGCTGTGGACTTGCATGGAAATGGCCCGAAAAAGACGACGTAATTTTTTATCCAACCACGGACATAAAATTTAAAATTCAGCCTCCAAAAAAACTCAGCACTAAAAGAGCACTTTTTCAAGTTGCTGAACTGGAGAGTAAGTGGGGAAATTGCAAAAAAAATAGCAAGACCTTGTGGATTTTTTAAATTTAATTTCTGATTTCATAGAAGACTGATTTAATAAGTAACATAAATATTATGCTGCGTAAATTAGTAAAAAGTGATTTTTTGTGCCATAAAAGACTGTTCCTTACGATGTTGTTTGTACTACTTGAATAAATATAAATATAGTCGCATAAATCTTTAGTTTTAATGAAAATGTCATATAAAAATACTCATACTATTTTTGTATTACTTTCAATAATGTTCCAAGTTCAGTAAAGTACGGCTTTTTCTTGCATTTTCAACCTGGACTATAGTTGAAAACAGCGCATACAACAATGGTCCAAAATAAATATTTAAAAAAAAATGGTTTTCGTATAAAACCGGTTTCTAACTCAATATTATATTAAAGAAGATACATTGACACACCAAATGCAAAAAAAAAATACTTTGTGCGGTTAAAATTATTACTCTTACAGCGCGATAAAGATTAAACCCCTTAATTTTGGACCATGTTTGCATGATTTTACGGTATTGAAAATTTGGAATTTAGGCTTTCAAATCTTTCGTTTATAAAAGACATGCTGTTGTCGATTTCGGCGTTGGATTTTTCAATCGAGAGACATTTTTGCTTGAGTTCGGCAACTTCCCTGACCAGCTTGGATAAAATGGCAGCTTGATCATCTTTCCAGGACGTGAGCAGTTTTTCCTGTTCGGACTTCCAAGTAGTTAGCATGTCCATCAATTCCAGTTTAAAAGTGGAGAATGCTCCGGATCGTTCGGTATACTCTACGTTATTAGGGGAGTCGTTAACATCACCGTACGGAACAAACGACAGCAAGGCGCTGTCGTTTGTACCGTACGGTGATGTTAACAGCATCTGCTTTTTCAGCTGTAGCAGTCGGGATGTCGGGCTCGGAAATAGATTGTCCCTGACTCAAACCTGATTTAGGCGGAGTTCTATGCATATTGTGGCAGGGTTTGCAAGTAAAAAATTGGGGAAAAGAAAAAATATATAAATATAAAAGGCAAAAAGAATTGCTGAATGCCGGATTCGATCTTGCGACCACTTGGTTAGCTCGTAGAATGTGCCTAAGTGTTGACCCACTGCGCTAACTGTGTTATTACACTGATATATGAAATACGTGTATGCTTTGCTGTGCCTGGTTTTAGTGATCAGGATAGGTGTACGTGACACCTTTGTGTAGCTAATGAGTTCAAAGTCCAAAAAGCGAACACGTTTAAAACATTTTTTAGTTCATTGTGTTATTAAAACTGATTCACACACTGAGTTTGAGACGTAACTTCACTGTTATTTTGCACTTAATTTGTCACTCCTTTACTAAAGGGTATAGTTTTGTCACTGATTCATTCACTTTTTATTCAGTTTTTGAATTTAAAACACGGACGTAAATACAAGTACGTGAGTGCGCGGTGGCGCGGGCGTCACAGAGGATAGGTTAGTCTAGTCAACAAGTGCTTTTTTAGTCAAAACTTTTTAAAAGTCTCGGAAAAATATGGTTGAGGACTCATTCGATTCGGGATCGAATCTAGAAAGTTTTTGAAAAAATTCAAGACCCGCTCGAAAAAATTGCAAAAGTTATTAACAAATTAGTAAACAAAAAAAGAGGGGTTTAGTTTTTTTGGTATATCTCGAAAACTATTTGATATATTTATATTTTGAAAAAAGATTCAAAAAGAGGAGAAAATTTCAAAAAAAACTCTCAACTCGCGAAATTGTAGGACCAATATTAAAAATTTTACAGGGAGCTGAAAATACGCCTGAAAACGGGTACTCGGGTTTCCGCAAGCCACGCCCCCTTCGAGCGCTTTAATGAAAAATATTATTTAAACATATTAAATGTTGATATTAAAATTTGAAAAAATTCAGACACGTACAAGACAAATTAAAGAATGAAATGCCGTAGATAAAATATTTTTATCGCGATTTTATAAAATGTTATCCATAAATTAATTAACAATTTCTTCCGACTGGGCTATAAACATTGCAAGTTGCATAATTGTTAAACCAGAAATCTCAATTTTTTTCCTCTCGTGGAGCTATTCTTCAAAGATTAAAGAAAGGATTTCCGTTAAGTAAATTAAAAAAATGATAATTTTCGATTTGTTATTAACAAATTACCTAGGTGGCAAATTAAATATTTAAATAAATGTTACAAGAATTTTTTTTTTTTCCAATGTCGATGATCATTCGTTTTTCTATCAATAAAAGCTACCTAAAAATATTTTTTTATAAATTTTAATTCTATTTGTTTATAAAATTGTTATAAACAAATAGATTAGTTATAAGATGTAGAATTTTTTTTTTTTGAAAATAGATTCCTCGTAAAAAAATATGAATTTTAAGATAAAAAACGATCCTTGAAAAAAATTTTATATTGCTAAAAAACCGTTTTGTTAATTAACATTTTTTTTTTACCACTAGTTAATAATATCAAGGTACGCTTTTTTTTAAAATATCATTATTTATCTCCTTAACAATCAAAAAAAAAATTTTGTTTTTTTATAAATTCTCATTGTTTATTAAATAAACAATTTGTTATAAACAATTACTTTTTTTTGTATATTTTTTTTAGAATTCTTTACACTAAAATAAAACCGACCAATTACCTTTTTTTGCGGAAAAAAAAAATCGATAATAAATATAAATATATATATTTTTTGCAAAAAGGTAATTGGTCGGTTTTATTTTAGTGTAAAGAATTCTAAAAAAAATATACAAAAAAAAGTAATTGTATCGACGATGAAGTACCTGGGAATCGTCCTCGACAGCCGGTGGAACTTCGTCGAACACTTCCGACGTTTGGCTCCCAAACTCGAGCGGACGGGGGCTGCTTTCAAGCGGCTCCCGCCCAATCTGAGGGGGCCAAACGCCTCCTGCCGTAGGCTCTATGCCGGAGTCGTGCGGTCCATGGCCCTTTACGGGGCCCCGGTATGGGCGCGTTCTTTAGGGCGGCGCGCCGCCCACTATCTGAACGCGCCCCAAAAGGTGGTGGCCATACGGCTGATCCGGGGCTACCACACGATCTCCGGCGAGGCAGCGAGCCTCCTTGCCGGATTGCCACCGTGGGATCTGGAGGCGATAGTGCTCACGCGCCTGTTTGAGTGGCGCGCGGAGGCACTACACCGGGGGGAAACCCGTTGCCGCGGCAGATTGCCGCTCAGCGGACAGACCTCCGGTGCGATCTCATGGTGGCATGGAGAGAGCGACTGTCGCAACCCCGTGCAGGGCACGCCACAATAGTGGCGGTAAGTCCCCTCTTTGAGGAGTGGCTGGGGAGGCGTCATGGCGTCCTCACCTACCGCCTGACGCAGGTCCTCACCGGACACGGGATGTTTCGGGAGGTTCCTGCACATCATCAAGCGGGAGGAAACGCCCGGGTGTCACCATTGTGACGATCGCCCGGAGGCCACGGTGGAGCACACAGTGGCGATCTGCCCAGCGTGGGCGGAGCACCGCCGTGCCCTCGTAGAGGCGATCGGCGGCGGCGTTCTCTCGCGTCCAGCCCTGGTTCAAGCCATGGTCCGAAGCGAGAGGGAATGGGAAGCGGTCACCACCTTCTGCGAAGCAGTAATGCTAGCAAAGGAGGTGGCCGGGCGTTTGAGGGAGAGAACATCTGCCCAACCCAGCCGCCGCGGGAGACGCCCATGGCGCCGGGCGCCGCGAGACGACTTCCGGCCACCGTAGATGCGGGCCTGTGGACGGTGAGCAATGGGTAGTTCACCGTCTGTCCGTCGATTGACGACAGGCCGTGTCGACGGCGCGTTCGTGTTTCACGCGCGCCTCAAAGAGAGTCAGCAAAGCAGAGGGGCTTGCCAGAGCCTCTGCCTGCCGGGGTTGCGGGTTGTTCGAAATAGATACCGCGGCCCCGGAACGTAATGGGCAATAGAAGGAACATGGGTGGGTTTTAGTCAGTACAAGTCTGACTTTCCCCCCCGCTCCACCCAGAGCGGGGGAAGTCATTGGATGATTTCCCAACCGAAAAAAAAAAAAGGCGTACTCGATGTGGAGATTGAAGATACGACTACTCAATGTCAAGAATCACGGAGATTGTCACCAGAGCCTTCAACTTCTGCAGTAGAACATATCCCTATACCACTTGGCAACTATCAACCTGCTTTCAAATGGAACCAGAGAACAGACGTTTCAAATGCTTTCGCTAGTGTGGACTACGAATTTGGTAAGGTGCAAATCTGTCAAGATATTGAAGGCGATATGTTGACTCCTTTCAAAATATTTCTTTCAACAACAAAGTTTGATATATTATATTACAGTACGGCCAACGAGAAGCGATACCAAATGTCAAACAAAAGCATGGGTTTTGTTTGACATTTGGTATCGCTTCTCGTTGGCCGTACTTTAGTTGAAATGATAGTATCAGAATCAGAACGGTACGCTCACCAAAATGGACGAGAATTCTCGGTTCAGACTGATGTAATGAAGGCATTTATTAGTATGAACTTAGTGAATTGTTACCATATTTTGCCATCACTACGAGATTACTACACTCGCGTGCAAGTAAATCGACTCAAGCCTCAAGTGCGCATAAAAAGTGATATAACTTAACAATGACTTATTTTACTTCTATATAATGTTTTACATATTTAAAGCCTAGTAATTAGGCTTTAAAATGGCGTAAGTTGCATTAAAATCGATTCAGTAGTTAAGTAAAAAAGGTTTATGTCAATGACATTGTTAAAAACATTGAAAATTCATACAATTTCACAATATGAGGTTATTGTGTATAAATGAAACAAAATGTGTCTAAGGAAAAGAAATTATTCGTGTTAATATTTTGTATCCCCCCCTCTAGCCCTGATCACTGCTCTCATGCGATTCTTCATAGACCTGATCAACTTTTTTATTGATGATTGTGGTATTCGACCCCACTCTTCTACCAACGCAGTCTTGAGCTCATTTGTGTTTGTAGGAGCTGGATCCCTCGCTCTAACTTTCCTTTTGAGCTCGTCCCATATGTGCTCAATGGGATTTAAATCAGGGCTGAGCGCTGGCCAATCCATAGTGTCAATTCCAACTTCGTTGAGGAAGTCACGTGTGGCTCGAGCAGTGTGACATCGGGCATTGTCATGCATCAAGATGAAATTATCCTCAATAAAGCCTTGATAAGGGACAACTTGATCCAGTAGAACATCTTCAATGTAACGATCACTGGTCAGACCTCCTCGACGGCCTCCTCCAGGAACGAAAACAAGTTCCGTTTTTCCTTCTAAGGAAATTCCAGCCCACATCATGCAAGAACCGCCACCATACGCAACGGTTTCAGCAAAGCAGCATTGTGAAAACCGTTCACCGGGACGCCGGTACACCCGGCCTCTCCTGTCGCTGCCATGGAGACACATCCTCGTCTCATCAGTGAACAGGACTGACTGCCATTGCTCTATGCTCCAATCCAAGTGTTCTCGAGCAAAGTGAAGACGTGCTTGACGGTGAGCTGTGGTCAACTTCGGGCCTGTAGCGAGTCGTTTTGGAGTAAGGTTGGCTTCCTTCAACCTTCGTCTAACTGTCCATTGACTGACAGACACCCCGCGAACTTGACGTAGCTCCTGCTGCACATCTACACCGGTAAGGTGTCGATTTCAGAGAGAGGTCGATACCAAAAACCGGTCGTCACGCTCCGAGGTGCACCGTTGTCGGCTGGTATTAGGCCTCCGAGTGAAGGCACTAGTCTCTTGAAACCTTCTGTACACTCTCGAGACACTAGACTGACTCATATTCAACCGACGAGCGACTTCTCGCTGGTTCAACCCTTCTTGCAACAGGGCAACAGCTTGAGCGGCTTCTTCAGGTGTAGTGTCCATAATTTTCTTCAAACAACGGCTTCAATTTGCAGAGAAGTGTTCAGGTCAACGTCTGGTGAACGACTGATAAGAAAAAAATGATTACAGGGGTTTTTATAGAGGGTTGTGTCGCGCAAGTTGTGTGCAGACCACGGAGCAATTTATGGGAGTTTGCGTTCAGGTGCATTCTAAAAACAAGTGTTTATTTAAATTATTGAAATAATGCTACCATTTTAAAGCCTAATTACTAGGCTTTAAATATGTAAAACATTATATAAAAGTAAAATAAGTCATTGTTAAGTTATATCACTTTTTATGCGCACTTGAGGCTTGAGTCGATTTACTTGCACGCGAGTGTAGTCTACAGAACCAGACATGGCGGTACCTTACATATCAAGTGTTATGCCTAGGGTTCGATTTGAAGAAATACGTAGGAACTTGCATTTTTGTAATAATGGAGAAATACGAGATCCAACGAGCACACATTTTGATCGAACATATAAAATTAGACCGGTAATGGAACATTTTAATGAGTCATTCCAAAGTGCTCTCAATAACACTAAACAGCAATCTATCGATGAGCATATGATTAAATTTAAAGGGCAAAATGCGATGCGACAATATGTTAAGAACAAGCCTGTGAAATGGGACTTTAAATTATGGTGTCGATGCGATGCTACTACTGGTTACCTATTTCAATTTGATCTGTATACTGGCAAACGAAGCACCGGTGTCGAGTATGGACTTGGTGAATCAGTAGTACTTCAGCTGACAGAAAAACTTAAGGGTTTGGGATGTGAAATTTATATTGATAGCTTTTTCAATTCCCTATTGTTACAATATAAATTGATTCATCAGAATACGAAGTTATGTGGGACTGTTCGGATTAATCGAAAAAATCTACCTAAAACTGCACCAGTTGACAAAAAAATGAAGCGTGGCGATATTTATACCACTAGTTTTCAAGGCTTAAGTTACGTGAAATGGATGGACAACAGAGCAGTACATTTGCTGACAAACTTTCTATCTCCTGTAGAAACAAATATTGTAAAACGCCGTCAAGTTGGATCCCATACTCTTGTGGTCCTGAAAGGGTTAGGCTGTGCCCTTCGCTAGCAGCTAGTGCTTTATACTTTAAGGCCAAATTAGCTGTGCACAACTTTACTTTATAGGTACGACATTTCAATGGGTCATGTAACTTGCTACTGGTTCGACGAAACCGCCTATGATTTAAGGGCTACCACTTACGCATCTTTTTTCATTGATTATTTGACTAAGTTATTAGAAGAAGATTGCAGGGATGTTGTTATCTGGACGGATGGCTGCACTGCACAGAACAGAAACTCAATAGTTTCTTATGCCCTTCTAAGATTAGCAATAGACAAAAATATAACAATTACACAAAAGTATCTGGAAAAAGGTCACACTCAAATGGAGGTTGACTCCGTACACTCGGTGGTGGAAAGAAAGCTGAAAAATGTTGAAATTTTTCTTCCATCTCAGTATGCCTCAATTACAAAAGAAGCCAGGAAACTTCCTTCTCCATATCAAGTGTTTCAACCAGATTATACCTTTTTTAAAGACTACAGTCTAAAAGAATACCAAATTTATTCCATTCGCCCTGGGCGTTCTGCTGGAGATGATTGCGTAGTGGATCTGAGGGTTTTAAAGTATAATCCTAACGGCACAATAGAGTTTAAAAAACACTTTAAAGATGATTTCAGCCCTTTCTCGGATACCAAAACCTATTTCAGCTGTAGTAAATAATGTACCTCCTCTGTATTCTAGACATATAACTTTTTAATTTATAGTTCTACGACAAAAAGTTACTGAACTAAAGTTGTAGAGAATTTAATTTGCAACAAAAAATGTTAACATTTTTTTTTTATCAAATAAATAGTTTAAGAGATATATCGTAAAAACCATTTCAACCCCTATTTTCAAGATGGCGGCCGTGGGACAAGGGTGGCGACCCCACAAACTTGGTTTTAGCTTTACACTGACCCCCCCTACACATCAAAAAAATAAAATTGCGTCCTCTAAAAAACGTAACCCCAAATGTAACTTTTCAATGGACTAAAGCCGGCCATTGACGATCAGTCCAAACATAAAACTGCGGCATAAAACTAGGGCGTCACTCCAAAATTTGACCGTCAATGGCGAATCATCACTCCAGAGTTTTAACTGACGACGCGCCACGGAAATTTTCTGTGACTACCATAAATCCAAGCGGCGCGTCGCGTCAAACTGACCGTCAATGCGCGATCGTCATTCCAAGGCTTCAGTTCGCTCGAATCGCTCGCTGCGATCGCGGTGACTGAGCGTGTTGTGCATTTAGCACTCTCTAATCTGTGGCATCTAGAGTATATTTATTAGTCTATGGCATCTAGTTTTAATTTAAAATGGCGGCGTCTGTGTCAACTGGACGTGCAGACCGTGCCGTAATGATAGAATTTATAGAAAAGTACCAAAATTCAGAATGTTTATGGAGAGTGAACGATAAAAATTATAAAAATAAACAGCAACGCCAGAAAGCTTTAGAGGAATTGCTTTCCATTTTAAAAAAAAATGATAGTGGTGCTAATTTGGACTCCGTTACCAAAAAAATCAATTCTATGAGGAGTGCATTTAATAAAGAACACAACAAGGTATGTAGATAACTTTATTTACTTTATTTACGGACTTTATCGTCAGGAACAGGTGTTTGTTTATTTCTTTATGTTTTTAATTACTTGTCTGTTGTAGGTGAAAGCAGCGAGTCGATCCGGCATAGGGGCCGATGAAGAGTATATACCAAAATTGTGGTACTACAACTTATTTTTATTTCTTAACGAAAAAGACACACAAGTCGAGAAACCTAGCGACATAAATGACATATTAAACGAAGAAAATGAAAACAATGATCAGGTAAAAATCAACTTTATTATTCCCAGTGTTATGAAACTAAAGTACTTTTATTTGTCCCAATACATATGTTTTATATAGTGTCATACATTTTTAAATGAGTGCTCTCTCATTTTGCCAACTAACAGCACCTTCACCATTAAAATATTGTACAAATTCTTCTCTTATCAACTTTGCATCATTTCTAACATTGCCATTTATTACATTTAATGGAATTGCACCTTGCAGTGGTACATCATCTTCATCAAATTCAGAATCCAGATAATTAGTAGTTGATTTTCTCAAAAAATTGTGTAATATGCAGCATGTAAGGACGATAAGTTTTATTCTTTGCAAATTTAAATTAATAGCAGTATGGAAAATTCTGAATCGATTAGACATTATTCCAAAAACATTTTCAATTACTCTTCTTGCTCGTGACAATCTATAATTATATATTTTTCTCTGTGTATTTAGTGAATTTTTACCAAAAGGCTTCATAAAGTCAGTTCTTAATGCAAATGCTTCGTCACCAATAAAAACAAACGGCAAAGGGTTGGAACTATTTTGGGGCTTTGTTCTGTTATTAGGAATATTTAGTTCATTATTATTTAATTTCTCATAAAAACGTGTTTGCCTTATAACCCCACCATCAGATATTCGGCCATTAACACCAGCTTCGCACCATATAATTTCATAGTTTGCATTAGCACAGGCCATGAGGACAATGCTAAAGAATTTTTTGTAATTGTAAAAGGTGGAACCAGATCCAGGCGGCGGTACAATTCGGATGTGTTTGCCATCGATTGAGCCTAGGCAATTGGGAAACTGCCATCTTTCCTCAAACTCTCTCGCAATAGCTAGCCATTCAGCTTCGGTTTCAGGCATCTGTAACAAAACCATGTATATTTTTCAGGATATGGACATTAATATAGACCAGGCTTCGCAGCTGTCGGCGGCGCGGTCTGAGCCACCACCGCGGTCTGAGCCACCACAGCGGTCGGACAGTAGCAATCCAAGGAAAAAAGTTTGTGAGGTGCTAAATAAAATTTCTAAGAATTTGGACAAGTCAACAGTCAAAACAAAACCCACTTTTAGTGCATTTGGAGAACATGTTGCGGAGAAGTTGAGAAATATGTCAAGCGATTCTGCGAAGTACTGTCAAAAAATTATTAATGATGCTATATTTTATGCTGAATTTGACAAACTTAATGATACATCTAGGATTGTAACAGACCATATATATGACAGATCACGGTCACGATCCCAAACATCTTCTCCCTATTACAGATCTTACCGTCCACCATCCTACACACAAACTCATTCTCCGTACCACTCATCGAACGAACAGACAGACATACCTTACCGTCCACCATCCTCCACACAAACTCCTTCTCCGTACCACTCATCGAACGAACAGACAGACATACCTTACCGTCCACCATCCTCCACACAAACTCCTTCTCCGTACCACTCATCGAACGAACAGACAGACAGACCTTACCGTCCACCATCCTCCACACAAACTCCTTCTCCGTACCACTCATCGAACGAACAGACAGACAGACCTTACCGTCCACCATCCTCCACACAAACTCCTTCTCCGTACCACTCATCGAACGAACAGACAGACAGACCTTACCGTCCATCATCCTCCGCACAAACTCCTTCTCCGTACCACTCATCGAACGAACAGACAGGCAGACCTTACCGTCCATCACCCTCCGCACAAACTCCTCTGTACCACTCACCGAATGAACAGACAGACAGACCTAATCGTTCACCATCTTCCACACAAACTCATCCTCCTTACCTCGCACCCCACAAACAGATGGGCAGACCTTACCGTCCACCATCCTCCACACAAACTCAACCTTCCTTCCGCTCACCTAATGAACAGACGGACATACCTTACCTACCTGTATCATCACAACCCATCCTGACAGAGTTACACTCTGAGCCTCTGGAGCAACCACTTCAGCAGTCATCATCAGCATCAGAAACGATTATTTTTAATAATGCAAGTGAAATTGTAGAATATTTAGATCAGCATAATGACTCAATATCGTCACCAATGGTTGCAGAAGGTGATTTGAATTCGATGAAAAATTATTTGATTTTTAAGCCGGTGATAAGTAAACGCTTGTGAAAAATTATTGTTTTAATGTTAAAATACTTTGTAAATGTTTAATATGCAGGTATGTGTGTATTAGGCTAAGATAGTATTAATTAAAGATTCAAATTACCAGTTATTGGAAATTTTATTTTTGACACCCACCCTGTTATCAGTCATGCACGTCATAAGATAAGAATACTTGGTGTGCATGATCGATTGATCATAATATATTATTAAAATATTACAGATGAAATGCAACTAATCAATCGTTCATGCACACCATTGATTCTATGGTGTGCGCTAAGAGTATATTATAATATTACTAATATAATATATTATACTATTATTATTATTACTAATATACTAATATATTTAATAGAATATTTTGTACCTTCATGTAATCCTTTAATACAGTGAGTATTGCTTTGCATGTCTCTGGAATGATAACTCCCAGACGCTGTGGAGATATTGCAGTTGGAAATTTTAATTCTTCATAACTCATTCCCGAAGCTAAGAAACGAAGAGTGGCAGTCAATCTCTCATGAGGGCTAATAGCTTCTCTCATATTAGTATCCTGTTTAGCAATATATGGAGTTACAAGTTTCAAAAGCTTGAAATATGTAGTTTCGTCCATCCTTAAATAGTTTCTCCAGTCACTTGGTTCTAGTGATAACTCATTCAACACATTGACGTGAGTGAATTGATTCCTTTTTCTAAGCCATTCTTTCATCCATTGCTTTCTTTCACGTTTCTCGGTGAGTATATGGCAACAAATAGTAGCCACAGTTAGAATTAATGTTTCTTCTTCAGAATCAGAATTCATTTTTTTTCGACACAAATAAAAGGTAGTGCACTTTTCGTCAGCTTTGCCCGACGGCCGATCGAAAAATGAAAAGCCGGAGTGACGCCAGTGAATGGGCAAATCTAAAACCATTTGGAGTGACGCCCTAGTTTTATGCCGCAGTTTTATGTTTGGACTGATCGTCAATGGCCGGCTTAAGGCAACAGTGACTCGGTCGGCTACAGTGGCTCAGTCATGTGTCGACCTGAAGGGATAGGAATATATATTTGTCTCTTTTACCGATTCGAAGATCTTGGTATCCGAGCACGTTTAAACCAGTTTGCTCGGCGGCCGAGCGCCGTGCGGAAGTGTGAGGGAGTATTTTTTGTTCTCGCGCCCACTAAATTACTTTTTAAGGTGAGTTTCGATTGTTTTCATGTTTGTTTGTCGCTATAGGTAATAGCCATTATATTTATCGGATGGTAGGTCTTGTATCAATTGTCAATAACCCGTATTTAGACATTTTTGTTTTACAACTCGGTTGTTTTGATCAAATATTTTCAAAGTGGCGTAGAAGTACACAGTGACTCAATTTTTTTGTGTACCTTTAAAAATACCTTCTCAATTTCATTACTTTTGTAGCTTATAGGAATTCAATATTTTTCTAACTTTTAAATCAAATTTTGTTATTTTATTTATAGAATACCACGGAAAAAAATCGACAGAAAAATAGGGAACACTTCGCATGAAAAATTAAAGAAGGCTTGCAGTTCATAAGGATGGGAGAATCTATAAGAAAAGCATCAACAAGTGTTAATGTACCGTTTGCTACACTTAAAAGGTATTATTGGAAGACCAAGAACTGTGAGTCACTTGATGAATTGTTACCCTCTGAGTTAGAACCTAACTATTCGGTCAATAAAATATTCACCGATAGCCAAGAGATTGCACTTAAAAATTATTATTCGCATTGTGCTCTTTTGTTTTATGGATTGACCGCCAAAGAAAGTCGAAAAGTAGCATATCAGTGTGCTAAAATTAATAATATAAAAATGCCTGCCTCTTGGGAGACGAAGCAAATGGCTGGCAAGGATTGGTTACTTTCATTTAGACGCAGACATATCACATTAAAAAAGCCTGAACCATGCAGCCTCAGTAGGGCAACAGCTTTCAATCAAAGCAATGTCGGGAAATTTTACGACAATTTAGAAGATCTCATTTCACGAAACAGTGCTTTCTCTGATGGAACCAGGATATTTAATCTGGACGAAACATCCACGACGACTGTACAAAAACCACAAAAAGTGCTAGCCCCATTAGGTCGAAAAGTAATTGGTAAGGTGACTAGCGGAGAAAGAGGGACATTAGTTACGACTTGCTGTATCGTGAGTGCCAGTGGAAATTTCTTGCCCCCAGTCATGGTCTTTCCTAGAAAGAATTTTAAAGATAACATGATTAAAAATACACCACCGGGAACTCTCGGATTGGCTACACCTACCGGATGGATGAATTCATCGATATTTCCAGAGGTTATGAAACATTTCGTCAGACATACAAATGCTTCGAAAGAAAATCCATGCATTTTAATCATGGATAACCATGAATCACATTTAAGTCTAGAAGAAGCTCTGGATTGCGCCAAAAATGCGGGAGTGCATATTCTGACTCTTCATCCCCACACATCCGCAAAGTTGCAGCCCCTAGACGTTGGTGTCTATGGTCCATTCAAAACATTACAACGCTGCCATTGACTCCTGGCTGTTGCGAAATCCGGGAAAACCTGTAATAATTTATGATTTAGGCGAAATAATCGGATTAGCCTTTCAAAAGGCAATGACGCCAAGAAATATAACAAACGCCTTTGCAAAGTGTGGTATTTATCCATTCGACCGACACATTTTCACAGAAGAAGACTTCCTTCCTAGTTCGGTAACTGATCGTCCTTGTCCAGAAGATCTACAGGATAAAGGTAATTCAACACCTGACTCTATAAGTATTCTCGAAGAGTGTGGTCTTGAAGCTCTTGTAGAAACACCTGAATCAAATGTTATTACGCCACTTGATTTAAATTTAAATATGTCATCTCCCGTTAAAAGTCCTGAAAAAGTCGGTTTAAACATAGCTGATGATGCAAAAGAAATATCTGAACCAATTTTTGATCAGTCTGCTCACTTTTCTGGACAATCCACATGTCAGAATCAATCAGTCCATTCTCCAGATTCTACTAATAGAAAAACACCACTGAAGTCAGCCAAAGAACAGTCTTTCAAATTGCCTTTTGATTTTCGAAATCCTATAAAAGCTGGTCCAAGAAAAACTAACAGGAAACGAAGAAAGCCTGGACGTAGTCTGATACTTACCGACACGCCGGAGAAAACTTTGATACAGCAAGAAAAAAATGCGGTTAAAAAAAGACTGAGGCAAAGAAAAGTAAAATCGTACACACGATATTAGATAGCGACGACGAAACAGAAAGCCTTGATGAAGTTCAATTAGCAGAATCCGATAATGACGATGGATGGCTTGAATCACCAGTAGAGGATCAAGATGATAATGAGAATATTCTAACAGAAAAAGATCTAAAGAATCCATTACCTCATCCACCCAAGGAAGGAGAATATGTTATAGTTGAATAATTGACAACTAAAAAGCAGAAGTCGTTATATATTGGGAAGGTAATAGAGGAAAGAAACAATGAGCTTGAATACTACGTATCATTTTTGAAACGCAAGGCTGGTACTTATAAGTTCCATATGCCTGCTAAACCTGATCTTTCCGTTGTGAAGGAGAATGATTTAAAATATATTCTTTCAAAGCCTACATTACTTAGTACGTCTTCTAGGCCATTCTACAATTTCTCGGTTGATTTTAGTCGTCTTATCATTTATTAGAATTTAGTTGTTACCTTTTTATTGTTCTTAATAGACAAATGATTTTTGTTTTAATAATCTTATGTTGTTTTTCATAAACTATATGTTTCCATAATATGTGAACATATTGTAGTTGATTGCTTAAAACATAGTATTTTCTAAGTGTAACAGATGTTAATACATCATTGTATGTGATATTATTTTGAATAATTTTGATTTTAATATTTACCATAGGTTGTTAATCGATAAAAAGACTAAAATTGTTAACGACGAGACTGAGATGACTTAAGATCTTATTATTTAGCAATAAAAGTCCTAAGAGTCGTGTTGATTATAATAAGAATAGCTTCTAACAGTTTTGTTATTATTTCTAATAAAAATAACTACGTGAAATGGGCATTTTCTTTTCTTATAAATACTGCCGAGTTACTGTGTACCACTATAGCCACTGTGTACCACAGTAGTGAATCAGTGTGTACACCTAGTTGTCCACAGTGGCTCAATCATATTTTTTTTGTTTTAGGTTCCTACTTTGACATAAGTAGTAAATAATGGAGAATCATGAGTGCTCAGTTACAATAATGTATCAATAGTGTATCTAAAATGTGAGCAAATTTTAGGCCAATATTAAAGCGATATAAATTTTTTTAGCTTTGGAAAAAAAAGTGAGTCACTGTTGACTTCCTGACCCTACTTAGCTATAAAGAGCTATTTTTTTCAACATCATGGAGATTTATGGTGTTATTTTCCTGTATATTGTTGATTGCCTAAAATACCGATAATAATTATTTGCCAATAATTAAACTGTGAAGTTGACAAGATAATGATAAGATTTTGATTGTATTCTTTTGTTTTATTTCGGCGGACAACTCCGAGTAAGTGACATAAAAAACTTATTTTGATTTTATTTGTTACGATAAATCCGCGAAAGTCGGTTTTCTAATTCATTAATACATATTTTACATAACCAATGCCTACAATATTGAGAGGAAGATTATAATTTGACATTTTAAAGGTTTAAACAATAGAAAGTCAAGTGGTTTATTTAGTAAATATTACGTTTTTTCTCGTTCCTGTAAAATTCACTACACCTACCTTACACGGTTTTATACACTGTTAGTTCCGCGGTTTCAGAATATCACCGATGATATAGTTTTTGAGCACCGTATAGATTGCTTCACAGGTCTCTGGTATTATCTCTGATAGTAACTGTGACGATATACTAGTGCTGAATTTAAGTTCTCTGAATTCACTACCTGACGCTAGGAATTTTAAAGTAGCCACCAATCTCTCCTCAGCACACACAGCTTGTCGCATAACTGTATCGGATTAGTTATAAGTGATTTCACAAGATCCAACAATTCAATAAATGCTTCGGAACTCATTCGAAGATATATACGAAAATCTTTATCATCGAGATCTTTAATGATGATCTTTGATGATATATGACTGTACCGTTGTCTGTTTCTGAGATAAAACTTTGCCCATTCTTTTCTTCTTTTTCGTTGGTTATGTAATGGCGATGTAGCAACGATAGTTGCCGCAACTAATGCAATTTTGGCCTGTTTTGATAGAATAGGCGGCATGTCGAGGAGACGTGTTCATCATGAGACCGTAGAGTTGATGACTCTATGAACACGCAGAATAATAAGAGATAATCATAATAATAAGAGCAAGCTTGCCTCTGCCAAAGCAGTTTCTGTAACAACTGATGGTTGGACTACACAAAAGATAGTTACGTTGCAGTGACAGCCCACTATATAAATGAAGATAATTATGGAGCTGTCTTCTTATCTGTTAGAATTTGTACGATATGGAGACAGGCACACTAGTGAAAACTTATCTGAATTTTTGAAAGATTGTTTTCGGCGCTGGGACATAGATTATAAAGTAAGTGCAGTGGTGTCGGATAATGCGGCAAACATAACTGCCGCAATACGTTTAGGTGGGTGGAGGCATGTTGGATGTTTCGCACACCAAATCAATCTAGTTGTTAGGAAAGGTTTAGGAGAGATCTTACCTATTATTGAAAAAGTTAATTGTTGAATTTTACAAAAGGAGCACTGTAGCTACATATAAATTGATTGAAGTCCAAAAACCGTTAAACATTCCAGAATTAATGTTTAAACAGGATGTTGAAACTCGCCGGAATTCCGCGTTTCAAATGTTGGACCATTTAATAAAAATTAAGGAAGCCGTTGTCTCAGCGACATTTTCGCTAAGGAGTGACTTATTAATAAATTCTGAAGATTTTGTAAGTATTGAACAAATACTGCCAATTTTAAAACTATTCAATGACATAACAACAGAAATTTCTGCTGAGAAAGCCGTTACTTTATCTAAGGTAATTGTTTACTGCAAAATTATGATTAATCACATTTCAAAACATTATGCACCTCCAGTAATTTCAACATATTTGGAACCAGTACAACACCTAATTAAAAAACTTCATGTTGAAATTTATAAGAGATTGGTGATATCGATCTTCAGTTTTATACTCTGACGCCAAGGTTCAAAAAGATCGGATTCAACTCTATTACCAAATATGAAAACGCGGTGAGTGAAATTAGGAGAAGAACAACTGCTGTCGCCAGCGTCACTGTCGCTACTGATAATAATGTTTCCCAATCCTGTCACCCCGTTAATATCACCGAAGTAAATGATGTTCTTTGGTCCGAAATCGATAAAGAAATTAAGAAAACTGTACCACAAAACTCTACAGCTCTACAGCTCATATGTTTCTTTTATATCTTGGGACGACCCACACTCGGCCATCTGATCCCAAACTAAGCGAAGCTTGTACTATCATCATAGTACAAGCTAAGATGTATGTTGCATAATAGTACAAGCTTCGCACCAGACAACTGACAAACATACTTATATAATTTATAAGATATAGATAAATTACACCCAGACACAGAAATAACAATCATGTTCATCACACAAAGTTAGTCCTGGGTGGGAATAGAACCCACGACCTCCGGCTTAGCATTCAGAAACACTAACCACAAGACTAACAGGCCCAACGAATATAACTACATTTCATTTGATCGTGTGTTTTATTTTAGCTTTTGTTGTTTTCGTTTTTGAAGAAAATGACGAAAACTCGTATCAAATATGTACATACTTCAAGCTGATGATGAAATGATTCACTCACAGAACAAACAGGTAAATAGAGTTAAGTACTATTAGATTTCTTTATTTAGGTAATAAAAATTTTTGCAACTGTCTTTATTTGTTGTAGACTTTACAAAGCTTTATGGGATTTCTGAAGTCTGGTGTAGTTTGCCAGACTTATTTATAGGTATAATAAATTTACTACATTTTATTTTAACTTTTATTGTTTTAGTTTTTGAAAACAATGACGAAAACTCGTATCGTTTACTTCAAATAGTGCCTCCGACAGTTGAGACCATAGATAACTCTAATGAATCACTCACAGAATAAACAGGTAAGTAAATATACTTACCTACTATTAGATTTCTTTATTTAGGTAATCTACCCATTACTAGAATTTTTGCAACTGTATTTGTTGTAGACTTTACAAAGCTTTATGGGATTTCTGAATTCTGGTGTAGTTTGCCAGACTTATTTCTTAATAGTTCTCCTGTAATCATTTTATTTATTTATGTTTTCAGGTTCTGTGAGTGATCGTGATCCCTATTATACCTCTGATTCTGAAAATGATCCAATTTACCGGCCTGTAACGAGAGTTTCGAAAACCTCTTGCTCTGAAATTATATCTAACAGTTCTGAAGAAGACACTTCTGAAGTCTGGAATATATTCAAAAACACGTCAACTCTACAAGTAAAAAACCAGACTCCGACACTTTGACAAGAAAACGTCAAAGAAATCCACATAAGTGGAAACGGAATACTCAAAATGCTTTTTTTTTAAGGAATGTACAACAAGATCAGGAAATAAAATAGGTATTAAAAAAGTTAAAGATGTATCATGTAAGTGCCGTTACAATTGTAACTTAAACTTTTCTTTGCAAAAAAGAGAAAATCTGCTACAAGAATATTTATCTTTAAAGTCTGAACATGCAAGATGGAGTTACATAAGTAAGTGTGTACAACGTTATCTGTTAAACGAACCTACAAAGGAGAACAGACTAGACGTAAAAACACGTTGGTATAAAGCCTGTTTAGAGATAACCAAAGTTTCCAAGTATGCAAGTCATTTTTTTTTTCACTTTTAACATATCTGCGAAGAAAGTAGGGACAGCTTTAAGTAAACTGACACCATCTGGAGTTACTGAACCAGATAAGAGAGGTATGAAAGTCGATCCCATCAAAAAATCAGAAGTAGTCAAGGATATAATTAGAGACCACATTAAATATTTACCTACTGTTTCTTCACATTACTGTCGCAGTACGACGAAGAGAAAATATCGACTTTTCTCTAAAAAACTGTCGTAACATAAGAAAAAGTAGAAACACAGATTTAAATACAGTCTTATTAAGTTTTTCATTCTCTATCGTCGATCAATAAAACCGCCACAATTGTACAAAAAAAACTAACTAGATGGCGTAAGTGACGGTTTTTTACGGAGCGATATTGCGCGCTCCCCCCTCAACAATAGTGACGTATCGGAGCTTGTGTCGTGTGAACGTGTGTCAGTGCTTTTTAAAATCGCCATAAGCTGTCTTATGACCATACTTTGGGTAAGTTTTTTCACAATACTTGTAAATTTATGAGTGAAAACTGCAGTATCACAATATAGTACTGTTTTTTTCGATCGTAATTTGAAAATATGTAATTTTTCACTCTAAAAAAGTGTCATAACATAGGTTAAGATACTATTTCACTCAACATTGTATTATATTTTTACGTTTTAACTGGGTAAAAAACAGTTGTATTTTGTTTTGTGGCGCTTATCTTATATGTTACCTTTATAATAGTTTTGTAAAATTTAGGTACCGAATGTTTATAAAAGTAGCCTTGAATAGGTTATGACTGCTTTTTACATTTTTTTATTCTACTTTGAACTAACGGGTAGTACAATTTAGTCACATCAATATGTTATGGCCGTTTTGATCTGAGTAGTAATACTAATTACTCTTTACTATAGTGCGACATAACTTTATTGTATAATTTACCTAAATTAACATCAATACCTACGTAAATGTTGATGTTTTGTTCATACTAAACTTGTATTTGTTTATTTCAGAATAAAAATGTGTGACAGATTTAAGGATAGCAGGGGCAAAAAGTTACTTCAACTTTTAAATTCTGAAAGTGACGAAAATAAAGAAAATTGTGACCGCAATCCGAACAAAGGTAACTTTAACTAGCTGCACGACTTAATTAATAATGAATATGTTATGTAGGTGGGTACCAACAGTTCTAATAAGTATGTTTATGGTGAGTTTATTTATTTACAGAAGATTCCGAGGAGATAGTACAAAATAATAGGTATTCCCAATGATGATAATACCAAAGAATGTTTCAGTTATTTTTTTATATAAACTTTTAATGTTAACTTTAATTTGAAAGTTATTATTATTGGTTAGTTTATGAATTTGTTTTATTTCAGATAATGTTATAACTTATGAAGCTTGGAAAGAAGCTGAGCCTATTGCCCATTGCAGTTACAATTCGACTGAAAATAAATCTTCATATACCGAGCCACCACCCACTGCTTATGAATCGTATTCGGAAGATGACGATGATTCAATAAAAGATCCTAACTACAAGTCTAGTTCCTCCAGTAGGTCATCTAGTTCTTCTAGCAGTTCTTCGAGCACTTCCACGTCAACTGCGATTACGAATAATGTACAAGTATTACCAACTAACGGTCAAGTGGAACCAGTTTCAATCTAGACTTCTGCTGAAACAAATAACGAAGACATACAAGAAGCAGTACAAAATGAGAATGAATCAATAAACCAAGATGAAATAGTCGAACAGAATACTTCCATGAACGAAATAGAAGAAAACAGTTACGTTAAGAAAGGTAAAAAGCGCGTTGCAAGAGTTGAGGAGTGGCTTAGTAATAAAGCGAAAAAATTACGAAATACTGGCAAAAGTTACATTTCCAGATCCAAAACCAAGAAAATTATACCTGCACGCTCTTTGAAACCACCTTGTGGCGATAAATGCAAAATGAAATGTTCTACCAAAATTCACGAGGACTGCAGGAAGACATTTGCTAATTATTGGGAATTAGGAGATATTACCCTTCAAAGAAAGTTTATTAACTCTTCTACCAAAGCTATAGTGCCCGCATTTCGTTTTTCTGGAAAAGAAAAACCTCGAGGTTATAATAAAGCTTACTATTTTGACGTTGACAATGAAAAGATACGGGTTTGTAAGAAGTTTTTTATGAATACGTTAGATGTAAACGATCGCGTTATAAGAACAGTTTTTCAGAAAAGAGATCTAGGTTTTATTGAAATAGAAAAGAGAGGTAAACATGGTAATCATAAAAAAGTTGATGAATCGATTAAGCAAGCAGTCAGAGATCACATTAATTCGATTCCACGGATTGAAAGCCATTACATCAGGAAAAATTCCAGCCAAGAATATATCGATGGTGGAAAATGTTTAGCAGACTTGCATGCAGACTATAAAGCACAATGTTTGGAGCAAGGAGTTAGTGCAGCACACTACGAAATGTATGCAAAAATATTTAATTATGAGTTTAATATAAGTTTTTTTACTCCTAAAAATGACCGTTGTGAGTTGTGTGTAAGCTACGAAAATGCAACTGGCTCTGCAGAAGAGGAACTACAAGAAAAGTACATGTTACATCAGGAAGAAAAGGATTTATCTAGAACAGAAAAACAGAATGATAAAAATAAAGCGTGCAATGATTACATCGTAGCTGTCTATGACCTTCAGGCTGTTCTTCAAATTCAGGGGAACCAATCTCACACCGAATGTTACCTCTGGCACGAAGGGGAGGCCAATCGAGGGGCGGATGAGATTGGGTCTTGTATCCTGAACTTTATTGACAAAGTAATGGAAAATTATGCTGGTTCAGGTATTGAATTTGTATTTTACTCCGACAATTGCTGCGGCCAGCAGAAAAACAAATTTATTTTTTCCATGTATATATTTGCGTTGATGAAACATTCAAAAATTAAGGCTATAACACATAAATACCTAATTACTGCCCATACGCAAAATGAAGGAGATAGTGTACATTCCGTGATAGAAAAAGCTATCAAAAAGAACCTCCGCTCCGGTCCCATCTACGTTCCGAGCCAATATGCTCAAATTATAAGGAACGCCAAAAAGAAGGGCAACCCGTATATGAGTAAACGAGATGAGCTTCAGAGAATTTTATTCTATGAAAAGCCTATCAGAAACCATTGGTTTCAATTCCAAAAATTTTAAAACCTCTGAAATAAAGGTTTTAAAAGTGATTCAGGGCGAATTTGAGAAAGTTTACTAGATAAATATTCTTTTAAAGAAATTGATTTTAAGGAAGCAGAAATCACAAGAAAGCAATTAGCCGTTCAAATAATATCACTAAAAAAATCTTATAGGACCAAACCGAAAATTAAAGAAAATAAAAAGAGAGACCTCTTAAGTCTGGTACAGAGTAATCACATACCTAATTTCTACAGCGAATTTTACACAAATTTGTAATCCTTAAGTTTTAAGTATTAACAATTTTTAGTATGTTTTTTTACTTTGCCTTTAGACTGATTATGGTAATTGTGAAAGTTCCTAAAGTTGCTCCAAAGATTTGATTTAATATTAAGAAGAACGATAATAGGCCAGAGCACGAATAGCAACTTCATAAAGAAGAGTATGATTTACACATTTTTCGAAAAAACGAAGCGAGAGAACATAAAATTTCATATGTACCAAAGTAGATCCAGGCTTTGTCGCTTTTGCTATGGACCTGGAAAAAATACTATTAGCTCCAAGTTTACAGGCTGGTCAGTTTTATTATAAAAGATAGCTGAAGATTTACAATTTTACAGTGTTTAATTTAGGAGATTCTGAAGCTACAAATTATATGTATGGCATGAACAAGTGGGCACTAAAGGTGCATCGGAGATTGCTACTTGCATTTGGATTCATTAATCGTCATTGCCTGCAGAGGTAAAAGAACTAACACTAATATTGCCGCAATGTTTTTACATGCAGTAATGGTTGACTTATTCAGATTTTATTGACTTTAAGTCGTATAGTAACAAAGTTATCACTAATAAAAATAAAACAGATACTGGTGATAATATGAACTGGCTGTTATTAAAATGGATGCAATATCGAAAAGGAAGTCCTAAAACAATATTTTTCAAAAACCAATTATCTGATGAGACTTTTAAATCTTAACCTATACAGCGCAGGGCTCTACACAAATCTGCTATGACACCAAGTTGCAATTTACAGAAGCTCTATAACAAAAAAAATAAAATCCCTGACAATAAGCTTAAAGATCTGAAGGATCTTTGCATAAAAGGTACCATACCTTCAGTGTATCATGATTTTTATAATAATCTGGAAGAAGGACCAATTAGTGACAACTCAGAAAGTGGATAATTTCTTTTAACTTCCAAATTTTTTATACTACTTTTTAACTGTTTATTTTGATTTGTTTCCCTTTACTTATTAAAAATAAATGAAAAAATCATTATTTGTATTTTTTTTTTCAAATATTCTACTCTGCTTACACCTTTTTGTCTAGTTAGTTTATATGTCATCAGATAAAAAAGTCAAAGAGACAAGAGAGCTAAGTGACTTACACCCCATACTACAAGTAATTGTGCATAAAATAGTAGTCAATGGGCCTAAACCACATAACCTAAAAACCGTGATATTTTGGTAATTTTTAACTATAGCATTCAATAGTTACATGTTTTAATAGTCTAGGGTATAAATATGAATCCTCTACTAGAATATGTCACTATGAATCCTCTACTAGAATATGTCACTGGTTTATGCACAAATAATTGTTTTTACCTCCGTCCTTTATTTTTTAAACATCCATAACTTATAAGTGTAGTTCTGTGGAATAGCTCGATTACCCTCCAAGGTGACGATATAGACATGCCGCCAGAAAAGGAGCTGAAAAGAAAGGAACGTGGATTTTTCATTGAAAAGGTTGCTGAGATACCATTGATGAAGTTAGTGTCACTGCCATTACTTGGTTTGATAATAAAGCGGTTAATATGCTTTCGACTTATGTAGGTAGTGAACCAATGACTACAAAACGAAGGTATTTTAGAAAGGAAAAGGTATACAAAAACATTACATGCCCTCAAGCAGTTGAAGTGTATAACCAGCACATGGGGGGCGTTGACTTACTGATCCAAGAAATGGTACAAACGCATATTTTTTCATATGTGTGTAGTAAATGCTTGGATACTTTGGTGCAGAAACAATCCAGAAGTTTACATGTCTCTCTTTGTTTTCAAGCAAGCTGTTTCAGAACACTTACGCAAATCTGGTAAAACCGTAATG
Organism: Ochropleura plecta; assembly: GCA_905475445.1. NCBI lineage: Eukaryota > Metazoa > Arthropoda > Insecta > Lepidoptera > Noctuidae > Ochropleura > Ochropleura plecta. The sequence goes on from FR997738.1 coordinate 12,619,102, forward strand.
GCAAGAAAAAGAGGGCGTCCTGCAAATCACCTAAGAGATGGAACGCCTGATTCTAGGCACGGAAGTCCTGCTTTATCCAATCCAGGCACACCAACTATACCAAAGAAAATAAGGAAAATACCAGACATCAAGATTTACCTTTAAACTCCGTGAGAACTGACAAAGTAGACCATATGCCTGAATGGACGAAAAGCCGTCAAAAATGTCAATTTTGTGGCCAAAAAACTTACAAAAAGTGTAAAAAATGCATGTTATTCTTGTATTATAATGACACACGAAACTGTTTATCAGCGTTTCATGATTAAAATTGCTTTAAGTACTTTTTATTTTATATTAAACACTCAACTTCAACTTCAACTCTTCATTAATGGCTTTTGTGGACGAGAGATACCACAATTTTGCCAATAACACGTGTACTGGAAATAAAGTGTGCGTTCGCGCAGCGGAATGTTGTTGAATTTAAAGATTTTAATTATGCAGATATTTAGTGTATGACGTCGTGTAATTGTGTATGGTAAAAAAAAATTTGTGCACGCAGCCATTGTGGAGAAATTCACCAAAAACTGATTCCGCTGCGCGAACGTTGTCCTAGCGGAACTTTTTTTGAAATATAGACTTTAGAAGAAAAGAGATGTGTCTAAAAATTAGTGTGTATTTGTGTGTAATTGTGTATGTATGAATAAAATTTGTGCATGCATAAACTTCGGAGAAATTCAAGTTTCCGCTGCGCGAACGTTTGGCCATTAGCTAGTTTTCATATAAAGCGCTTACATAGAGAGCTGTAAATTTTTACATACGTTGTTTTGAATTTGTGTATATTTGTGTAAAAAACAGATTAAGAAAAAATCATAGGGCTTAAAAGATAAAAATATAAACGTAAAATACGCTTATTAGGTCTTAGTTCTTAAAGTATGCACTTTGGGGTCTAGATTTTCACGTTTATACAAACCTTGTAAGTGTCTGCAACATGTTGCCAAGTATCAATGATGTTCCGTTAGTAATTAAAGAGTTATAGGACCATTTACCATGAATAGATCACTGTTTACAAAGCAGTCAAATATCACGACGTTCTAAAGGAATTGCATGGTAAAATGTATGCCAATAATTAGTGTATTCATTCAACTATTCACATGCAAAATTTCATGTCATTAAATTCAGTAATTAAAGAAAAACAATTATAATACTGACGAAGCATCGAAAACCTACATAACCCGACCAAGTTCGGATGGCTACAAAAAAGCGGCCGTGCAATATATTTAGGTAACATCCCAAAATTTACAGTATAATACCGGTATTGAATTGGTATAAGTGATAACACAATTGTTGTTTTGATATAATTTATAGGTCATTTATTTTTGTACACCTACTTTTTTAAATGTATTTGACTATGACAGAAAGTAGGTACTATTTACGTAGGTACTTTATTTAAGTATGCGCTTGAGATTTGAGATATAATCTAGATATTATATTGTTAAGGACAAATAAAATTCATACAACTAATTTCTATTGAAGATTTCACGGATCAGTCTAGTTATGTGGTGTGATTTTAAGTTTGTTTATTATTATTTATTTATTATAATTTATTATATGGAATTAAAAATATTTTTGTGCACGGATATTTAAATAGAGAAGTACTTGATAATTGAAGATTTATTTTTATCGTAGATAGTGGCGTTATTATTTTAAAATATTTTTCATTCAAATGCAATTGCTTTATTTTTTCCTAGCGCTTGTGTACGCAACTGTACCAAATTAATAAATACAATATTGGAAGGTTAAGAACGTTTGTTAGATATATGGCACGGCCGCTTTTTTGTAGCCATCCGAACTTGGTCGGGTTATGTAGGTTTTCGATGCTTCGTCAGCATTATAATTGTTTTTCTTTAATTACTGAATTTAATGACATGAAATTTTGCATGTGAATAGTTGAATGAATACACTAATTATTGGCATACATTTTACCATGCAATTCCTTTAGAACGTCGTGATATTTGACTGCTTTGTAAACAGTGATCTATTCATGGTAAATGGTCCTATAACTCTTTAATTACTAACGGAACATCATTGATACTTGGCAACATGTTGCAGACACTTACAAGGTTTGTATAAACGTGAAAATCTAGACCCCAAAGTGCATACTTTAAGAACTAAGACCTAATAAGCGTATTTTACGTTTATATTTTTATCTTTTAAGCCCTATGATTTTTTCTTAATCTGTTTTTTACACAAATATACACAAATTCAAAACAACGTATGTAAAAATTTACAGCTCTCTATGTAAGCGCTTTATATGAAAACTAGCTAATGGCCAAACGTTCGCGCAGCGGAAACTTGATTTTCTCCGAAGTTTATGCATGCACAAATTTTATTCATACATACACAATTACACACAAATACACACTAATTTTTAGACACATCTCTTTTCTTCTAAAGTCTATATTTCAAAAAAAGTTCCGCTAGGACAACGTTCGCGCAGCGGAATCAGTTTTTGGTGAATTTCTCCACAATGGCTGCGTGCACAAATTTTTTTTTACCATACACAATTACACGACGTCATACACTAAATATCTGCATAATTAAAATCTTTAAATTCAACAACATTCCGCTGCGCGAACGCACACGGAAATAAACTATCAAACGCTGGAGAATATTTAGCAAGTAATCACAGTAATTAAAAAATTTAAAAACATAATATTCCAATTCCAATTTTAAAGTAATGGCTCCATCGTTTTAAAAAAACACTCGAAGAATCATGTCCAATAATGACCTGTCAATTGTCAAACATTTTGACAGAAGATTGTGTGTAAAGCATATATAATAAAAGTACTCTGTGGTGTATAGTGATGTTTTTTAGCGTATTAATCCTTAACTGGACTGAGCGAAAATATTCCCCACATTAATTAATGAGGTTCTACTCGAGCTTCAGAAAAGATAATATCTAACCTATCTATATAATCTGGGAATATCTTGAAGATATTCCCACAATATGTCAAACACACAACAACAGTAATATTATCTATGGTCCTAAATGTAGAATCGTAAATCGGAACGCACCGTTTTGCTGTCAATGCAATGTTGCCAACTTAGTGCTTTCGGCACTAGATCTAGTGCATTTCTTGATGTTTTAGCGGTCAAAATTTCATAACAGTGCCTAGTGCCTTAACTAGCGCATTTTTTAAAGTTTGCAATTTATTACGCACGTGATAAAGTGAATGCGCCATTGCAATCAATGGCGCGTTTTGAAACACGGTTAAATTTTAGAACGCACCTCTAATTAATTATCTATGAAAATGCGTGTCGTGTATCCGGATTCTAGAAACACTGAATTGCATACGACTTACGTGGCTGAAGGACTAGTATCGAAGCCAACTCTTAAAAAAAAATACGACATACGATACTAACCGGTATTCAAGAACGCTACTTAGTTAGATAAGTATGGCAGCAACACTATGCTAAGTAAGGCATTTCTCACTGCTTTTGTCATGGGCCATGGCAGGCCATTCATTTCATAAACAATAAAAAAAAAAAAAAAAAAATTGGTTGTTAGTAAAGTAGGTTTACGATCGAGATGTTTACGTGATAACGTCTTATTGGTGATATAAGTTATCACCAGTAGTGACATCTAAAATGAAATTAAGTACTAATTTAAAGTTTTTTTTTCGAGCCAAGTAACAGATGGCGCCACCATTTTTATGAAATGTCGCTTGTGAGGTTTTGGTGTGACACAAGTTTCTGAACATGTCACCCGACTAAAACGATTTTAAAGACGTTATCACGTCAAAAACTTTCTTTATTCAATAAAACAAAAATAACAACCTTGCACAATTCAAGTTACTTAAAAATTGGAACGATACAGAGAAGATTAGCATGGCCCCTGCGCAAGGATGACACGCAAAATCGTGAAGCGTTCCACATTTTAGTATATGTACTTGCTTCGGCAGTACATATACTAAAAGTACGACACAAATGAGTTGAAAATAAATGAGGGCGCCACTTTCGTACATGTAGCAACCCAGCTAGTACGGCTCAATCCGTCTTGATACTTAATATTATTTAAAAGCTTATAATATTTCAAGGTAACGAACGCAAGTGTTTATCTTATCCTAGTAATACATATTATAAATGCGTAAGTTTCTTAGGATGGAAGTATGGACGTTTGTTACTCTCACCTACCATCAGGTAAAATTTATGCTCATTATGTTACCTGAGTACAAATAAAATCAGCTATCACATTTATGGTATGATTTATTTAAAATAGGGTATGATATATTGAAATAAAAAACTGGCATGTACAACACATGCAAAACTTATTTATTTAAAAATAGGCTGAAAAAAAAAAAATAAAAAAAAAAAATAAATAAATCAAAACTAAATTTCTCTTCATATGGCAGGAAAATCAGAAAGTACTGTCCGACGCATAGTTAATGAAGGCAGTAAAAACGAAGGTAAATTTATAACACCAGCCAAGCATAGAAAAGGCCGTCCAAAAATAGACCTGGATGACTTTAATCTCTGTGCAATTCGCCAGAAAATACAATTTTCTTACACTGTGCAGAAAGTAGCACCAACTTTGCGGAAGCTGTTGGCTGTGGCAAAAGAAGAATTAGACTATAAAGGAGGCCGTGAGAAATTAAGACAAATATTACATGCATTAGGATTTTCTTACAAAAAATGTTCTACAAATAGAGAATCACTAATAGAAAAAACTAATATAGCAGCAAAGAGAGAAAAATATTTGGAAATAATAAAACGTAATCGGGATTTGCCTGTTGAACTACAAAAACAAATTGTTTACTTAGATGAAAGTTATATCCACAGTTCATATAAATTAAGAAAATGCTGGCAATCTATTAAAATCAAAGGCATAAAGCATGACATTTCAAAAGGAAAGAGATGGATAATTGTCCATGCAGGAACTGCCAACGGATTTGTACCCAACGCTTTATTAATATTTAGTGGTACCAATAAAATGGAGGATTATCATTCAGAAATGAATTCTCACAATTTTACCAAATGGGTAACAGAAAAATTAGTTCCAAATCTCACTGAAGCATCTATAATAGTCATGGATAATGCGCCTTATCACAGTGTGGTGCAGAATAAGGCTCCAACATCAGCTTCCAGAGTTGATGAAATAAAACTGTGGCTGTTAGAAAATAATATCCCATTCGAACCAACTACAAGAAAACCAGCATTATTAATGCTTGTTAAAAAGCACAAACCTGAACCCGTGTACGAAATAGATGAGTTGTTGGGAGAACATGGTCATGAAGTGGTACGGCTTCCTCCGTACCACTGTGATTTAAACCCCATAGAGCTCATCTGGGGCATCGCAAAGCAAAAAGTTGCTGCGTGTAATATAGGAGCAATAGATATAAAAAAAGCAACTGAGGAAGCTTTTAATAGCATTGGTCCCGAAACGTGGAATAATTGTGTTGAACATGTAAAAAAAATTGAACAAGATTACTATGAGAGGGGTAGAACACTTTATGAAGATATAGACCGACTAGTAATTCATGTTGGAGAGGACAGCAGTGACAGCGGCTCAGATTCTGAAGATTATCAAGAGCTGGGATCGGACATGTCAGGCGTAGAACATTTCGATAGTGATTAGAAAATGTTATTTTATTCTAATAGATCAAAATCTAAATATTCGACACCTTCAATTCCCTCAGAGTGTGACGTGCTTGCACCTTGGTTTGTATCGTCTACTTGCTCCGACATTGATTCGTCACTGGACTCTATATAAGAGTCATCGTCACTGCTGTCTGCACCAACCTGGATAATTAAACTGTCTATGTCATTGTACAATGTTTTACCACGATTATAATATTCTAACTCGATTTTCTTGACATGTTCGCAGCAGTTTTTCCAATCCTCTACTGTAATGGAATTGAATGCCTCTTCGGTTAGTTTTTTAACATCACTTGCACCCACATTACGCGAAGCAACCTTTCGTTTGGCTAGTGCCCAAATTAATTCTATAGGATTAAGATCGCAGTGGTATGGTGGCAGCCTTACCACTGTGTGACCGTGTTGACCTAGAATCACATCAATCTCATATTCTGGCTCAGGTTTGTGTTTCTTAACCAGCTCCAAAAGAGAAGGTTTCCTTAAATCTACATCAAAAGGCACATTATTTTCTAAAAGCCATAATCGTATTTCATTGACTTTACTTGCTGATGTTGGAGCTTTATTCAGAACAACGGAATGATAAGGTGCATTGTCCATCACTATGATTGAGGGTTCTGTGACATTAGGGATAAGTTTTTCCTTCACCCATTTGGTAAAATTATGCTGGTTCATTTCGGAGTGATAATCTTCTTGTTTATTTACACCGCTAAAAATTAAAAGAGCATTAGGTACAAAGCCCTTTGCAGTACCAGCATGAACTATAATCCATCTCTTTCCTTTTGATATGTCTGTCGTAAAACCTTGAGTTTGAAGTGACTGCCAGCATTTTTTAAGTTTATAGCTGGAGTGGATGTAGCTTTCATCTAAATAAATTATGTCTTTTTGAAGCTCTTCAGGTAAATTTCTATTATCCATTATTATTTTTAGATACCGTTCTCTCTTATGAGCAATAACAGGTTTTTCCATCAAAGCTTGTCTGTTAGTTTTGCATTTTTTGTATAGAAATCCAATCTTTTTAAGGAGTTTTCGCAAGTGTTCTCGACTTCCGTCATAGTCTATATCTTTCTTTAATTGAGCTAGTAATTTCCCTATGGTTGGTACTTCTTTCTTAACAGTATAAAAAAAATGAACTTTTTGTCTTATAGCACATACGTCAAAGTCATCTAAAACCTTTGAAGGACGACCCTTTCTGTGTTTAGCTGGCGTCGAGAATTTTCCACCACTTGCGGCGCCATGCTGCACAATTCTTCGCACTGTGCTTACAGAAACACCTAGAACCAACAAGATAAAACAAAAAAGTTAAATAAGGCCCTTGAATGAAAGTATTTCTCATAATTTTATCTTCACTACTATCAGAACTGTGTGACTAAGTCTCATAGAAAATATGTTTAATACAAAATTAAAAAAAGAAAAACAAATAATTTGGTCTCATTAACACAAATTGTTGTATTGTTGTTATAGGGATTAAATACGTAACATTTTAGCTTTACATAATTCAAGATTGTTTAGTCGCACTATAAATACAGTGCCTTTGTTTATCATAGCATAACCTCAAAAACGATAAACAATAACTATTGTAACTAATAGTTAGCTTGAAAAATAAGCTCTCTGAATGTAACAATGACTTGTAATAGCTGTTTGATGAAACTTTTTTAGTTACTTACCAGTAAAATCAGCTGTGCGGTTATAAACATCGTCCAAATCGGTTAGCAGTTTCCCAGCTTGGAATTCTGCCATACATCGCATGAAAACTTTATATATCATTTCACGTGCACCACCACGAATCACCTTAGGCATGATTATTCTTCTTTCGCCTTCACAAATAAGAAAAACTACTCAAAAAACAGAATTATCGCGTAATAACAAATTATGATTGAAGAGTTTGACAGCTCACGTACTCACTTTAAGTGTTGCCAGAAAAATCAATATGTTAGTTCCAAAATATTTAATTTCTTCTCTTTTATGTCGCACTGGTAGTAGAACACTTTTTGTTTGGTATTTATCGGTACTTATTATGGATGGTTGTTAACACAGAACTGATTCGCTCTGTTCCCCGTACTAGTATAAACTGTATTACGGTGGAACAGTTTTCCTCGCTATGTTATTTTATTTATGGTAGCAGACTTGTGACAAAATAATTACTTATTAGTTAATAATACATAGCGGACTCTTTGCTGTGCGGACACTTAGCATTGAATGGGGCGCTGTGATTGGTTAACGTTGTGACGCGACTTCACTCGGGTTGACTGACTGACAGAATAAACGTCAATGAGGACCACTGTTTTATTTACAAGTTTTGTGAACTGTGTCCTAAGTGTTACATAATTTATAATAAACTTTTCAAAATGAATACTAGTTGCTTGCCTTTATTGAGTACTAAATCACCCAAGGCCTCTGCTGGTAACTTTCAAAAGATCTGCATTTATTAGAGGCATAAGTACCTATATATAAAACAATATCTTTCGAAAATCTAAAGCGTCTTTTAAATTCATCAGCACTGTAATAATCGAAAGGATTTTGAAAGTCACGTACCTATCACTTTTCTTGTGCTGATTGTTCTTTGTGTATTTATCCTCTCAAGAATATAATTATCAAAATCATCTTCGCTGCTGTAATTCATCGCAATTAAACAAAACAAATCAGCGTATCACAATTCAAAAATCAAAATCAATCAAAATATTTTTATTGACGTGATAACGTCTTTAAAATCGTTTTAGTCGGGTGACATGTTCAGAAACTTGTGTCACACTGTAGCGACACAAAGATGCAAGTGGCGATAATTACTACAGCGCCATCTATCCAGCCACTGAAGTACTAAACGGCAAAAATCCTACATCGCGCAAGTAAAGTTGTGCATGCAGTTAGCATATATACGAGCGCCCGACAAGTAACGTCGGGCAGTGGCCCGCCAGACACGACACCCGTCTGGTCGGAGGATCCTCCCTTTTCCTTAGAGTATGGAGAACTTTACACTCTGTTCTTCATACCTCTAAACTGGTGACCCCGACGTGATCACTCCCTCCAGCTCCCGATCGGTGACCATGGCGCCAGCACACTGCACTCCCGACAGTTGAGAGTCGACGCAGATCCTCTCCCGGTCGACGCCGGCAGTCAGCCACGACTCGACCTTGGGCCGTGTGGGGGGAGTGATGTAGCGACACAAAGATGCAAGTGGCGATAATTACTACAGCGCCATCTATCCAGCCACTGAAGTACTAAACGGCAAAAATCCTACATCGCGCAAGTAAAGTTGTGCATGCAGTTAGCATATATACGAGCGCCCGACAAGTAACGTCGGGCAGTGGCCCGCCAGACACGACACCCGTCTGGTCGGAGGATCCTCCCTTTTCCTTAGAGTATGGAGAACTTTACACTCTGTTCTTCATACCTCTAAAACACCAAAACCTCACAAGCGACATTTCATAAAGATGGTGGCGCCATCTGTTACTTGGCTCGAAAAAAAAACTTTAAATTAGTACTTAATTTCATTTTAGATGTCACTACTGGTGATAACTTATATCACCAATAAGACGTTATCACGTAAACATCTCGATCGTAAACCTACTTTACTAACAACCAATTTTTTACATAGGCCTACATGGGCACTTATAAAACGTCGAGAAAAGATGCACGGTTCGGGTTGGTCGTTTCCTATGGAGAAGAACCGGCAAGAAACTCCATGGTTACTCTTTTAAAATCATTTAGTTTTACAATGTTGTTGTTACAGCGTTAACACGTCGTACACTTAAGTATAAGAGGACAGCGTAGGCCCGACAATAAGTCATTGCTTACTTTACAAAAAGTAAAATATAACAACGTATAAAATAACGTATTATTTTATTTTACTTTTTGAACAAAAGTTAACAATAACAATTCACAAATCACTACAAACATAACCTAATACCCGATGCCAGTTTGACATTTGTGTTGACTGTCGCACTATGCGTAGCGTACACACGACGACAGATCAACCTATGGATAGAACAAAATTTAACCTGGGAGAGGAACGGACGTTGAGGTGCCGTGTGGGTTTGTTCGTTTTGAGGTTATTTTCCTTTGAATCCAGTTATTCCTATATTTTTGTGTGGTGTTGGTTATTATTAACTTTGATTAGGTGAGTAAACTACATTTATTGTTGGCCAGTACGGCCATGGATGGAGATGAGCGCTTGAAACCCCCTGATAAGGGGGGTGGTGAGTACGAATGTGTGATGGAGACTGAAGGTATTCCGGCTTCTGCAGCTTCACAAACTCCTTCTCGGAAAAGAATGGCTGACAATCTGAGTACTGAACCACCGTCCAAACGTACCATTACTGATCCAGAGAGTGGTCTTGGATCAGAATCTAGCATATATAAACACCCATCTCTTGAAATAAATTGCCGTAAATATGACATTGATGACTTTGGTCCATTTATTGTACATGTGTCCCGCATTGCCGATTCCCCGAATTCAGGTGTGAGCTTAAAACCTATAAGATTGGGGTCGTTCCTGGTTGAAGGTGGCGTCCAACACGTTAAAAAAGACGGCATTAAGCAGATTGGTCGTAATAGGTTGTCGGTGGAGTTTGGCTCCGCTAACGCAGCTAACGAGTTTCTTGAGCACGGACTTTTGAACAAACATAAACTAAAGGCTGAAATCCCATCATACAATGTTTCCCGGTTAGGTTTAGTTCGTGGTGTTCCTACAGATTGGTCTATGGAGGAATTTGTTAATGCCACTGAATATAAAGAAGGACATGGGAAGATTGTGAAAGCTCGCCGTCTAAATCGAAAGGTCAGAAAGGACGATGGTTCTCCTGCGTGGTTGCCTACACAGTCGGTCGTGTTGACATTTGAGGGCCAATCCCTCCCAAAGAAGATATTCGCCTTCTACACCTCTTTGATAGTCGAGGTTTATCAACTTCCTACCATCCAATGTAGGAAGTGCCTTAGGTTTGGCCATGTCCAGAATGCTTGCCGTTCAAATGCCCGTTGTTACAAATGTGGACAGTCACACTCTGGTGATACCTGTAACATTCCCTCTGATCATGTCAGGTGTCTTCTGTGTACTGGGAGACACCTTGCTACTGACCCGTCATGCCCCGAATTTGACAGACAAAAACGAATAAAAAAAACAATGTCTGAGCAATGTATCTCATATATGGAGGCTTCTGCGCAGGAACCTTCTATAAGACGGGCCTACTCTGACGTCGCTAAAACTATGTTTTCGCAAACTCTGCCTCAGTCAGTAAACTCACCATCTTCCTACGCAACTCCCGAAACTACTCCGCAAAAGAAATCTTTCCGTAAAACTGTAGTAACTCCTGCCCGCCCGAGGACTCCCCTCCCGGAGGGCTACAATCGTCATGCTCACAATGACATTATTAGAGAACCATCATCATCTCTTACCAATGGCTGTGGTCTGAATAGCTCTCATGCACGGCCCAATGAAAATCTTCCTGAATTGTTAGTTATGCTTATAACAAATATCCTCGCTAAATTTAGCGAGGTGTTACCGTACGACGCTGCCCCTTTACTTGTCAGACTCGCTGAAATTGTATCCAATGGCTTCCCCGGGCTTAACCCGAATTCTTCAGTGGAACAGTAGAAGTATTGTCCCTAAAAAACCGGATTTATTTAATTTAATTAATGCTCATTCTGTTTCTGTTGCGGCCATCTCTGAGACATGGTTGAGGCCTGGGTCCCGCTTTAGGGTCCCGGGGTTTGCCTGTCTGCGGGATGATCGTGATGATGGTAGGGCAGGATGTGCATTGTTGATTAAAAGATCCTATCCGTTTTCTGTTATCCCTCTTCCTCCTCATTCCCAAGAAATTAACGCTGTTGCGGCTTGCATAGCTAATATTAATTTTATCTCAATTTATATCCCTGATCCTAAACTCTCCCTGATTCCTGACCTTTCTACAATTTTATTTTCAGTCCCTTCTCCACTTATTATTTTAGGAGACTTCAACTCCCACCACAGTTCCTGGGGATCATATTATACAGACTCTTTTTCCCCCTGGTTAGTGGACCTCTTTGACGACATTAATGTATGCGTCATAAATGATGGCTCTCCTACCCGTCGTGTATATCCCGGTCAAAACCCGAAATCGGCAGTTGATATTTCAGCTTGCTCTCCAGAACTTTCATGTCTATTAAATTGGAACACATTACCCCACTTTTTTGGCAGCGATCAGTTCCCTATTATTATATCAAAACCTTCCTCGGTAGTCCGAATCCCTACTCCTCAACCTCTCCTGAAATATAAAATACAAGAAGCTGATTGGGAAAAGTTTTCTTTTTATGTTGAGCGTAATACAACCAATTTGGACCAAAATCCTTCTCCCCAAAATTACTTACATTTTCGTAATACACTGATTGAAGCTGCCAACTTATTCATCCCCAGGAAAAAGCCTTATACTTCTAAACTTGCCTCACCTCCTTGGTGGGATTCTGAATGCACCTCTGCTGTAAAAGAAAGAAATAGTGCTGAGGACGTCTTCAACGAATCCTTAAGCCTAGATGATTTTAGAATGTTACAAAAAGTTACTGCCCGTACTAAAAGACTACTATCTAAAAGGAAGAAGAGAGGATGGAAGGGGTTTTGTGAGCGTTTGTCTCCCAGAACTCCCCCGTCACTTGTATGGAGAAATATGAAACGGTTTAGGGGTTCGTTGAAGCCTGACTCTCTTCACTCTTACGATTCTTCGGTATGGCTGGAGGACCTTGCAGATAGCCTAGCCCCTCCTTCTGTCCCCTGTGATTTCCCTTTTTCTGTATCCTCTCCTAATTTAACTTCCTTTGATGAAAAGTTTTCTTTCGACGAATTGAATACGGCACTTACAGGGTTGAGAGATACCTCTCCAGGTGAAGATGGTATCCCATACAGTTTTATTACAAAATTGAACACATCTAGTCTTCAGTATCTTTTGGACATCTTGAACGACATTTTTATTACGGGAGAAATACCTGATGACTGGAAATGCCAAATTATTATACCTATTTTAAAACCAAATAAGGATGCAGGCAAGGCTAGCTCATATAGACCAATTGCTCTTTCATCAACTTTAAGTAAAATCCTAGAACATCTAATTAAAAATCGCCTAGAATGGTTTTTGGAAAGTAGTGAGTCTCTGGCGAAGAGTCAATTTGGTTTTCGTAAAGGCAAAAGCACAATGGATAGTCTGAATATACTTACGACTGATATACGTCTCTCCTTGTCTAAAAAAGAACACCTTGTGGGATGCTTTTTAGATGTTTCAGCTGCCTATGACAGTGTCATTATTCCGGTGCTCAGAGCAAAAATGCTAGAGCTGAGTGTTCCAGTGAGAATCGTACACTATATCTGTCAACTTTTTATGGGCAGAACTATTAAAATACGAAACGGCGGCTTCCTCCTTCCACCTAGAACCCTATGGCAGGGCATCCCGCAGGGATCAGTATTGAGCCCCTTACTGTACAGCATTTATACTTATGACCTTGAGCAGTCAGTCCTTCCCTTTTGTAATATCCTGCAATATGCAGATGATATCGCCTTGTATGCAGCTTCTGATTGCATTGATACAGCAACATCTAAAATAAATGAGGCTTTAAGTTACCTAAGTGTCTGGTTAGACGAACATGGCCTTTCATTATCCCCATCTAAAAGTGCAGTCGTTGTTTTTTCCCGGTCAAGAGTCACTCCATTTGCAAACGTCACATATGAAGGACACGTCATCTCTAATGAACCCTTTGCCAAATTTCTTGGAGTTTTCCTGGACTCCAAAATGACTGGTGTCCCTCATCTAAATTATATAGTTAGCAAATGCGAAAAAGGTATTAATGTCCTTCGTGCTCTTTCAGGTGTTTGGTGGGGTTCCCATCCCTATAACCAAAAACTAGTCTATAATGCTCTTATTCGCAGTTGTATTGACTATGGTTCGTTCATTTTGGAACCCTGTAATAAAACAGCCCTAAAGAAATTTGACAGCATACAGGCTAAATGCCTACGTATTATTCTTGGTGCTATGAAATCTTCGCCAAAAAATGCCCTTCAAGTGGAATGCTTAGATCCTCCACTATTCCTCCGCAGACAATATCTGTCTGATAGATTCATCTTTAGGGTTATGTCATGTTCGTCTCATCCACTTATTCCTCGTCTAGAGAGTCTTTCTGAGGAGGTTGCAAATAATCGATATTGGCATCATAAGGAAACCCCCAAAATTATTAAGAGTTTTATAAAAATTAAAAATCTTTCTGCGCCTGTTCATAGTTGTAATATCAACCCTTTATTCCAAACTAATTATTCTTCGCTTATGTTTACTCCTAGGGTAATTTTGAACTTTGGAATTGGAAAAGATGACCCTGCAGCTAATCAAAACTTCACCAGACTTATATCCGATTGGCAAGACTGGATACCGGTGTTCACCGATGCCTCCAAATTAACCTCTGATGACAATGTTGGAGCTGCGGTTTGGATTCCAAGATTCAATGTGACTTTATCCTTTAAATGCCCTTCTCAGACATCTGTGTTCACAGGTGAAGCTGTTGCCTTATATGAAGCACTTCTATTTGCCAATTCTCATGGTTTCCCCAAAACTATTATTTTTACAGATAGTAGAAGCTGCTTACAAAAACTCTGCAGTAATCAATTCAAAATGAAAATTAAGCTCCCTCTTATTTTCAAAATTAAGGAGTTATTGTTTAGTTGTAGTCAAAAAGGTCTGGATATAGTCCTTGCTTGGATCCCTGGACACTCTGGTATTACAGGTAATGAGACGGTGGATTCTTGGGCTAAAGATGCTACAAACACCGGATCAGAAAAACACACTGAAATATACCACACAGATTTGTTACCTTTAGCGAACCTGCATACGAAGAATGATTGGCAAGAATTATGGGATTCTTCAAGACTTACTAAAGGGCGTTACTATGGTGATATACAACCTCTGATACCACAGAAACCCTGGTTCTTCCGATTTCGAAAAGGTAGCAAGCAAGCCACATCTTCCATCTGTCGCCTTCGTTTGGGTCATGCATGCACACCGGTCTTCCTTGCCAAAATCAGAGTACGCGATAGTTCTCTTTGTGAATGTGGTTTGGACGATGGGACGGTAGATCACATTTTTTTCAATTGCCCTAAATTAACATTTTCTTTATATGACGTTCTCCCTCCAGACATACCTCGGCCTATTAACTTTCAGTCTCTTCTCACTTATTCGCACACTCCTTTTATAGTTTATATAATGAAATATATTTCGTTTCACGATTTAAAGTTTTAAAATCTGTCATTATAGTATCTTATTTATGGTCTGAAGTTCTTTTTTTTTTCTCTAGGCATAGACTATTTTCTTTCTTCCTACTAACACTTTCCATTCCCAACTAATATATTTTTCTTTGCACGATATCGTTATTGTCCTGTGATGTTTGTGTCGTCATTTAATGCTATTTGTTTTAGGTATCCTGGACCAAACTCCTATCACTCTCAAATTAAATACCGAACATTTGCCCTGCGTGTCACTCTCATAATAACGTCGTAATTGGCCAAATACGTCTCACACACAAGAGACGTGAATGCCACGATAGGGAAAAAAAAAAAAAAAAAAAAAAAAAAAAGATCAACCTATACAAAACCAGTTTATGCTGATCTTTCAACTACGAATCGTACGCCGTAGATTTCCCGTACGACGAGATATCCGCTTAAACTGGTTTTGTATAGGTTGATCTGTCGTCGTGTGTACGTAAAGTAGCTAGGGAGCTACTTTAGCTGTGCGTTCATTATAGTAAGCGCATAGTGTCGTTCGTCCCTCAAATGCCGTTTATGAATAGGTTTTTGTGACCCTATGCGTCCGCGTGCCCTGTAAGACCTCATAGTAATGTTCATGAATACCAGTGTAATAATACAAGGACGTCCGATCTGAGTTTTGTTTTGTTCAAATAATACAAAATATATTGAATCCACATTTCATATCAGCAATCGACTGATATATCGGTTCACAAGTATTTGGGTATGGTCTATATTTTAGTGTGACAGAAATCAGATAGTTTGTAAATTTTTTGCTTTAGTTCAACTAGAATCTGCAGATGCAAGAGGTATAGTGACTGCAATTGTCAATAAAATAAATAAAATGGGCTTACGTCTGAAAAAGGTTGGTCTTGGTACTGAAATGCCAGCTTAATGGTAGGAGTGAATAACGGAGTTCACAAAATTCTCAAAGAAGAATTTATGATCTACATCTAATTTTAGTGAAATGTGTATGTCACTCCTTGCAGCTGGCGGTTTCACATGCCTCTGTAGAGACAATTCCTCGTAATATTGAGTTCATGTTGCGGGAGACTTATAACTGGTTTTCTTGTTCCCCATTACGCCGCCAAGAGTCCTCAAAAATTTACGAAACTATAAATTGCGGGAAAATACCCCTTCAGATATTGCAGAAGTGTGCCACAATATGGCTCTCAATAGAGCCCGCCGTAAACAGATTATTAAACCAGGTGGGACGAACTGAGACTATTTTTTGAAATAGCAAAGGTTAAAAACAATTGTTATACTTCGGAAATCCTCTTTGTATGTTTTCGGATACAAAAAATAAAGCCTATTTGATATACTTAAGAAGTATACTGAATGGAGTACAAAACTCACTGAAGGCATTTGAAGGACAAAATGCGGAACCTACAAAACTTTTACAGACTCTCGTAGACCTTATTGAGTTACTAGCTGGAAAAATAATAATTCCTACAAGACGCCACTCTATATTCTCACAGAGAAAAAATTTGAGCAATATTTGGATCCATCTCCGCATCTTGGATACAATTTCGAAAAAGCCGCTAGAACATATTCCTGGTGAAGAGAAACAAGTAGGTATTGGCAAAACGTTGCATTGAATTTACGGTTATACTAATAAAAGAGTTACAAGGCAGATTACCACAAAATATCAAAATTTTGAAAAATATTAATGTTTTAAGCGCATCGCAAGCACTAAACTCCAACAAAGACTTAAGATTGCTTGTCAATTTAGTTGAAGAATTTGGTATGAAAGCAGATGAAATCGATAAGATAATTAATCAGTGGCGGAATATACACATTCAGAAATGGATTCACACCAATGACACTGTCAAGTTTTGGCTTGAAGTATGTCATTACAAAGATGCTGGAATGGATAACCCATTCCAAGAATTAGTTGATTTTGCTTTGCTCGTTTTAGTATTACCCCATTCAAATGCCGATGTTGAGAGAGTGTTTAGCTAGATGAACATAATAAAAACAAAGCAACGAAATCGAATGAGTCTTCACACACTTAATTCAATATTGTACTATCTCCTTGTCCGAGACGGTTTAACAGTGTAGTCTACGACTTGTGCTCCGGCGTCGCCACAATATTTAATGCTCCCATCAATACAAAAAACTCGTTGTATTTCCGAACGAACCTGTCAACTTCATTACGGTTTTTGTGCACGGCGCTGTCACTACGCCTCCGCCGCAACTAAAAATGGTTTTTGTGTAATTAAGTAAGTTTTAGTGTTATTAATAATTTTTACAGTGATTCAATTAGCCCATTCAACTTTACATCTGTGTAAAATAGTATTCCAAAGACGAAAAAGTCGCAAAAATGTATTTGGTAAGTGGGGTGAACGTTCGTGTCATCATTATTTCCAACAAAAACAATAACATTTGTTGGCAATTCCGGTAACTTATTAACATGTTTAAAAAATGCATTATACTAGAAAATTAAATATAGTCTAGAATCAGTTTATGAAACAAGGTTACAATCATGTTTATTAATTTTGCTGTTCCTTTACGTTCAAAATCGGAACCGGATATGTTATCGCGCGCTTTTGTCTGTCAATTAAAGTGTCAAAGTGAAAAACTGAAAAGTTTTCTTGAAGTTTTCAACTCCTAGCATAGAGTAAATAATACGGGTAAGAGGCGGAACTTAGAACATTTCGGTTGTGAGAAATTGTTAACCATCTTTAGCCAACCACATAAAAAAAAAACATGGCTACCAACTTGAAAATTCTAAGCAGCACAGACTGACAAGTGACAATCATGGCCTTGAAGGGATAGAGATGTGAAACGTATATAATACGTTATAATATATCGATATTTACTTATAGATATCGATGAAATACATTCTGTGCTAGTGAGGCTCCCAAAATTGTAATTTATTTGGAAAAATGGAAAATAAAACACTGTTTTATATGATTTCAGCATTTATTAATTTTTGTAAGCTGTTTGATGACATTGACATCAGACATAACATTTTTGATTTCAAAGTCAAAGTCAAAACATTTATTTCAATTAGACCATTTACAGGCACTTTTGAATTGTCAAGAAGTCAGTCAGTTAGTCCGAAAAATGAAGCTAGTTGCTCGTTCCAAAACGGAGGTAGGCCTCTATGGAGAAGAACGAGCAAGAAACTCCACGGCACTCTTTTAAATTAGGTTTTTAAAAAAAACCTGGCTACATTATTCTTGTTGATTCTACATGTGATCACAATGAAGATGAATATAAAACAGTAGTTAAAAATAATAAAAATAAAGATGTAAGCCATAGCAGTTAAGAGATGACCAATCCCAACTGACAGCACCCGTTCACGAGCATGACGCATGGATCAGCACCACCTAGCTCAACCATTATGGAGGGAGCCAAATGATCCAACACATGCGCCACCATCAGCGAGACATTTGAGTGAGCATGACAAGCTCTCAACTGCCATACTCATTAAGTCAAAACACATAGTAACTCAAAAATAAAACGCTCCATGGTACTCACATTTACAAAATTGAAATAAATGATATAAAATTATACAATACTAACACTTTCGGTGTACTTATTGGTTAGATGTCTGAGGTACCTTAAATTAATATTTAGCATCGTCTACCCTCAGTGTGCAATTCAACATAAAGATATAGACATGTCTATCTGCTTAGTGATAGCGCTAAGTCAATAGTATTCCAGTGTGGAAATTAATATTTAGCATTTTCTAGCCTCAGTGTGATAGTGCTTGCATGTATTTAGTAAGGTTCGACACAGTTTCCACCCGCATGTGGTGGCGCTTATGTGTTACTAACATTATATCCCTCTATTGGGATCACCCAGGCGTTTGAAGATTAACTCACATCATAAGTTTAAGTACCTACCTAGGTACATAATTAACATGTGTGAAAGAAACCTTAACCTAAGCTGGTTTTTACATAAACCTCTCAAGAATTTTTATTTATCATGTATTACATTGTCACCAGTGCGCGCTATGACTTATTTTGCGATGCCTTGTTGTTGAGCTTTTTTGTTGTAGTCAGCAACGGTTTCTTCTTCTACAACTATATTTTTATTAATGCGCTGGCATTGCCTTCTAATTAATAGAAGAGCCAGTCGATGGTATATGCCATTTTTTATTTTATTTTTATGCTCTTCACATACAATGAAAGTAGCATCACAGTTGGCGATAAATAGAGTCATTGTTAATTGGCAAATATTTAAATGATGCAGACATGGCAATACTTCATTTTCAAATATTTTACAAGCTGCCTCAACCAACCTACACAGTTGTTTTGTGGGATATGTTAACGATATTTTTTCTGGCCACCATTCCCTTAATTTTATATTATTAAACATAGGGTCATCATCGGGATCCTCAATCTTCAAGCATTTTTCACAAATATCACATGTGATGTTTTTTAAAATGATTGAAGCAATGTATCCACTGACATAAACAATGGGTTGTTGCTCAATTTCTGTTAAGTCTGTTTCAATAGTCTCCAACTCCTCTGGGATGCTTAACACAGGAATGTCCTGACTAGAGTAATTAGCAGCAACAGATTCACCCAACCCAACTTGCTTATTTATTGTATCACTGATGCATTTTCCTGGCAGCTCCTCTTTATTCTCGGGGTCCTCAAAACCTTCTTTGTGAAAATCTGTTAAAAGATTTCTAAAATCTTTTTCACAGTTGGACCCCCTATTGTGTGGAGCTGTCATTCCTGAAATTATAGCCGTTTTAAGGGCTGCTATAAAAGAATAGCAAGTCGGGTTTCTGTTTGTAGGGCTGTGCTGTCTTATCACTCCAAATAAATTTTCGAGTGCGTCTTGGTTCAATTGTCTCAAATTTAAATATTGAAAACCGCAAGCACTTAGCTCGGCCCAAATATCGCGTAATGATTTTAATGTCGTGATGTAACCTTCAATACAGCGTACATTCTTGGCTTTGATCCCATTAGAGTTTTTAAAAACTATAGTTTCCAATTTAGCCCGGTATTCAACCCAAGCGTTCACATGGTCTGTCTTAATGGATACATTTTCCCGGCGCCCTCTTTTGACATCATCTGGACAGGATGGACCATTGGTTTTATCAAATAGGCGGTCGAGGTCATGGATTATTGTGCCAGTCTGCATCATCTCTTCCATTATTAATGGGTCATTTTGTGACTGTGCCATAAGTTTCACAACTACTGCTACTGTGGTACTTAAAATTTGAGCAGCATATTTCACTTTCATTTTTGCCCTATATTTAGGCTGCACATGCTTTTGTGTTATTTTGCTTAGGTATAAGAGGTTTCTATTTTTTTCTTCTGCTTGTAGCAAATGCTCCCATTTGGCTTTCATTCCACACATAGACATTTCCCCATAGTTGTGGAAATTATTTCTTATTGATTTAAATAGATGAGGTACATCATCTATTTAAATCAATAAGAAATAATTTAACTAACTTTTTAAACAAATGTGAAACTCATGTAACAAAAAACATTGAACATATAAAAATAAGTTCATTTGCTATATGTATTAAAAGATCCATTATATTAAAAAATAGGGCTATGGAAGAAGACGAAAAAACAAAGCTCTAGAAAGAAAAATGAAAATATTAAAAAATAAATAATATTATGTACAATTAAACTTGGGTAAAGTCGTATGTAATATTGTGATTATTTTATCAGACAAAGAACAATGGGCGTCCTGGCCCATTAGCGGCCATTAATAAAACTAGTGTCATTTGAAAGGTGAATGCTTGTAGAACAAATATTGTTCAAGCAGTATGATTAAATATCATTTGAGAAAAAAGATATGGGTTAAATACTATTTTAATGAATTTTCATATTTTTATCATTCAGCATTTTTTGTTTTTCATCACAAAACAGTGTGCGTTCGCGCAGCGGAATGTTGTTGAATTTAAAGATTTTAATTATGCAGATATTTAGTGTATGACGTCGTGTAATTGTGTATGGTAAAAAAAAATTTGTGCACGCAGCCATTGTGGAGAAATTCACCAAAAACTGATTCCGCTGCGCGAACGTTGTCCTAGCGGAACTTTTTTTGAAATATAGACTTTAGAAGAAAAGAGATGTGTCTAAAAATTAGTGTGTATTTGTGTGTAATTGTGTATGTATGAATAAAATTTGTGCATGCATAAACTTCGGAGAAATTCAAGTTTCCGCTGCGCGAACGTTTGGCCATTAGCTAGTTTTCATATAAAGCGCTTACATAGAGAGCTGTAAATTTTTACATACGTTGTTTTGAATTTGTGTATATTTGTGTAAAAAACAGATTAAGAAAAAATCATAGGGCTTAAAAGATAAAAATATAAACGTAAAATACGCTTATTAGGTCTTAGTTCTTAAAGTATGCACTTTGGGGTCTAGATTTTCACGTTTATACAAACCTTGTAAGTGTCTGCAACATGTTGCCAAGTATCAATGATGTTCCGTTAGTAATTAAAGAGTTATAGGACCATTTACCATGAATAGATCACTGTTTACAAAGCAGTCAAATATCACGACGTTCTAAAGGAATTGCATGGTAAAATGTATGCCAATAATTAGTGTATTCATTCAACTATTCACATGCAAAATTTCATGTCATTAAATTCAGTAATTAAAGAAAAACAATTATAATACTGACGAAGCATCGAAAACCTACATAACCCGACCAAGTTCGGATGGCTACAAAAAAGCGGCCGTGCAATATATTTAGGTAACATCCCAAAATTTACAGTATAATACCGGTATTGAATTGGTATAAGTGATAACACAATTGTTGTTTTGATATAATTTATAGGTCATTTATTTTTGTACACCTACTTTTTTAAATGTATTTGACTATGACAGAAAGTAGGTACTATTTACGTAGGTACT
This sequence comes from Ochropleura plecta, assembly GCA_905475445.1. Lineage (NCBI taxonomy): Eukaryota > Metazoa > Arthropoda > Insecta > Lepidoptera > Noctuidae > Ochropleura > Ochropleura plecta. The sequence continues at coordinate 12,640,816 of FR997738.1, forward strand.
TTATTTAAGTATGCGCTTGAGATTTGAGATATAATCTAGATATTATATTGTTAAGGACAAATAAAATTCATACAACTAATTTCTATTGAAGATTTCACGGATCAGTCTAGTTATGTGGTGTGATTTTAAGTTTGTTTATTATTATTTATTTATTATAATTTATTATATGGAATTAAAAATATTTTTGTGCACGGATATTTAAATAGAGAAGTACTTGATAATTGAAGATTTATTTTTATCGTAGATAGTGGCGTTATTATTTTAAAATATTTTTCATTCAAATGCAATTGCTTTATTTTTTCCTAGCGCTTGTGTACGCAACTGTACCAAATTAATAAATACAATATTGGAAGGTTAAGAACGTTTGTTAGATATATGGCACGGCCGCTTTTTTGTAGCCATCCGAACTTGGTCGGGTTATGTAGGTTTTCGATGCTTCGTCAGCATTATAATTGTTTTTCTTTAATTACTGAATTTAATGACATGAAATTTTGCATGTGAATAGTTGAATGAATACACTAATTATTGGCATACATTTTACCATGCAATTCCTTTAGAACGTCGTGATATTTGACTGCTTTGTAAACAGTGATCTATTCATGGTAAATGGTCCTATAACTCTTTAATTACTAACGGAACATCATTGATACTTGGCAACATGTTGCAGACACTTACAAGGTTTGTATAAACGTGAAAATCTAGACCCCAAAGTGCATACTTTAAGAACTAAGACCTAATAAGCGTATTTTACGTTTATATTTTTATCTTTTAAGCCCTATGATTTTTTCTTAATCTGTTTTTTACACAAATATACACAAATTCAAAACAACGTATGTAAAAATTTACAGCTCTCTATGTAAGCGCTTTATATGAAAACTAGCTAATGGCCAAACGTTCGCGCAGCGGAAACTTGATTTTCTCCGAAGTTTATGCATGCACAAATTTTATTCATACATACACAATTACACACAAATACACACTAATTTTTAGACACATCTCTTTTCTTCTAAAGTCTATATTTCAAAAAAAGTTCCGCTAGGACAACGTTCGCGCAGCGGAATCAGTTTTTGGTGAATTTCTCCACAATGGCTGCGTGCACAAATTTTTTTTTACCATACACAATTACACGACGTCATACACTAAATATCTGCATAATTAAAATCTTTAAATTCAACAACATTCCGCTGCGCGAACGCACACCACAAAACATACGAAAAACCTTTGCGTTTTGCTTATTTTACAAACGTATGCATATTCAATACCTTTGTTATCATGCCTTTTATCCGCTAATATGCACTGGGCTGATCGTAAACCATACCAGGATTACACCGCTTTCAAAGAAAAATGGCGGCTTTTGTTTTCAATTCTAGGAACCATTGTTAAAATCAGACCAACCAATTCTACCTGCTTCGTGTGACCAATCAGCGACGAGTGCGGCTCCCACACAACACCCGAGGATTTACGTCAGGTCCGCGAGCACAGTGCAGTCCATCGTTGACATTGGTTTCGTTGAGTACTGTGCGATTATTTTTGTTTGACCATCTCTTTCGACTCTGGCTTGTATCTCGGACTTGTTGATATCTAACTTGGTGACTTATGCTTGTTTTACTGGACTTTGTGAATTGTATTCCTATAACTATGGCTGATAACCGTCAAATGTGTGTTTTGTGTAATCGATCTGTGATAAACAGAAGAAGATACGAGATAACACACGTGTTGCGAATGTTTGTATTTTATAATCTGTGGTTTAATGTGATTATGGTTGAAATATTAATCTCTGGCAACTTGTGTCTATGCCTTGAGATCCAAATAAAATCTGTATGGACGACGACGCGTTTTTATTACTGCAACCTGTAAGAGTACATAATTATAATCCAAGGAAGTTGTACACCATTGTACACACAACAACTGGCGACCGTGCAATAGTCGGTAATAAAAAAACAGTCAGATGGATCTCCAGAAGCTGTCGCGGGAGCGCGACCAGTTACGGCGTGTGTTCACCCGACACGAAGTGGCGGCTAACACCATCACTGACTTTGAGTTTCTCCAAGAAAAAATGAAGAGAATGGAGATTCTCGACGAAGCGATTAAGGAGAACATGCTTAGCGCAGAAGATTTCGACCAAACATTGTACGAAAAAGAATGCGACACTTGCGACTCTTTCACAAGAAAATGGCTGGAGTTGAAGTCAAGATGGCCGATTACCGAACAAGCTAAGGAAAATAAATATTATGAGACAAAACCGCATTTAAAATTGCCGAAGCTTGAAATTAGGAAGTTTGATGATAACCCCAAAAATTGGTTGGCATTTTGGAGCCAATTCGAAAAAATACACAAGGATGGGAATTTACAGGCTCAAGACAAGCTGCAATACTTATTACAAGGGATGGCGGAAGGTTCACAGGCGCAAGCTTTCGTCTCAAGTTACCCAGCTTCAGAAGAAAATTATACTAGCGTAATCAAGACTCTACAGAGGCGATATGGAAGAGAAGAGATATTAATAGAGATTTATGTTAGAGAATTGTTAAATTTAGTATTAAAGAAAGACAGTGTTAGAGTTCAAGTTTTATATGATAAAATAAGTGTAAACTTACAAATACTTGAGTCATTAGGCATAACAAAAGGTAAATATGAATGTATGCTAGTACCGTTAATTGAGTCAGCACTTCCTGATAAATTATTAATTGAATGGGCTAAACTACCTCTTAACAAGGAGACAAAACTCAACCAGCTATTAGAATTTATTCGTAAAGAGGTAGAAGCAGAAGAAAGATGTAACTTAGCACGTGTTGTAAGCAACACGGAGACAATACCAACTGCTTCATGTTTAGTGTCAAAAGAGGTAAGCACTGGAAAATCCAACGACCAAAACAATCAAAAAGATGGTAAGGAACTTTGTTATTTTTGTGATAAATCTCATAACTCGTTAGAATGTGGTAAAATTAGTGCTATTAGTCTAGAGGAAAGAAAGGAGGCTGTCAAGAAGAAGGGTGGGTGCTATATTTGCCTTAAAAGAGGACACATGGCAAAAAAGTGTAAAGCTTATGTAAAATGTTTGTCTTGTAGCAAACGACATCATGTTATTCTTTGTCCTAACATGAAGTCTCAGGGTCCAACCTGTGAACAGAAAGAGAAAACGAGTACTGGGAATACCCTTGAAGACAAGCCAGATCAACCTGAAAAAAAAGAAGTAATTAGTAATTATACAAGTAATAATAGAACTACTTTATTACAGACCTTGGTTGTCAAAATTACCTGTAACAACCAAGAGAAGAAGGTGAGGGCGCTTCTAGACTCCGGTTCACAGAGAACATATGTAAAGGCTGAGCTGACAAAAGAGCTAGGACTAAAGGTAACTGGCAGTGAAAGTCTTGGACATTCACTGTTCGGAGGTGTAAAGAAGACAGCACAACCACACCGACTCGTTGAACTCCAAGTAAGTAACCTAGAAAATACATACCAGACCACAATGACAGCGTTGGAACAAGATGTACTTTGTGGTACATTACCAAAAGTACAAGACCCCAACCTAGTAAACATTTTGCAGAAAATGAAAATTAGTTTGACAGATCCTAAGGAGCAGCTATCAGAAATAAGTTTATTAATTGGTTCTGATTATTTAGGGTCAATTTTGAAATCTAACTTTGTCCATGTAACGGACAGTCTTGTGGCTATTCCTACAAAGCTTGGCTGGACATTACAAGGTCCCATTCAAGGTGTTTATAACACAACAGTCAGTTCTAATTTTGTATCAAATATTCAAGAAGATAGCTTAGAATTTATGTGGAATGTAGAAACATTAGGTATAAAAGATCCTTATAAAAAGGAAGAACTATCCCAGACTGAAATATTAAAAGATTTCAATAATAAAATTTCAGTAAACCAGGAAGGACGTTATGAAGTAGGATTGCTGTGGAAAGAAGGACCCGAGCTAGAGTCTAACTATGACCAAGCATACAGAATGCTAGTGTCTACAACTAAGAAGTTAGAAAATATAGGAAAACTACAAGAATACAGTGAAGTTTTGGAACAATGGAAAAAAGAAGGTATTATCGAAGTGGTACAAGAAAATTATAAAAATAAAGGCCACTACTTACCTCACCATGCAGTGATCAAACTGGAGAGTACCACAACAAAGATCAGACCTGTATTTGACGCTTCCTGTAAGGACATGAATAAAAATTCCTTAAATGCTTGTATAGAGAAAGGAACAAACCTTATAGAAGTTATACCGAAGTTACTGACCATGTTTAGAACAGGTAGTTTTGGAGTTATATCTGACATAAAAAAGGCATTCTTACAAATAGCTGTTACAGAACCAGATCGAAAATATTTAAAATTACTATGGTGGAAGGATCCAAAGACCAGAGAGGAAATAAGTACTTACCAACATACAAGGGTCCCTTTCGGCGTCGCGTGCAGTCCCTTCATACTGGCGGCTACAATAAACCACCACCTCGATAAAAATGTAGATACTTACCCGGAAACAGCAACACGATTGAAAGAATCCTTCTACGTAGACAACTGTGTGACAAGTTTTGATTCTGAAAAAGAAGTTAATAGATTCAGAAGAGAAGCCATAGAGCTAATGGAAAAAGGAAAGTTTGAACTAAGAGGCTGGATGACAAACATACAAGATCAGAAGGAAAGGTTGGAAGATGGAGAATCAGTTTCAGTATTGGGAGTACAGTGGAACAGACAGAAAGATGATCTATGTTGTACTGTAAATATAAAAACTGTACCTAAAGATATCACTAAGAGAGACTTACTGTCTATTACACAACAGATATTTGATCCAGTGGGATTCTTGTCACCTACCACATTAGTCCCAAAATTAATCATTCAAAAGGCATGGATGTTGAATACTGGATGGGATGAGAAGATACCTGTAGAGCTGGAGAAGGAATACAAAGACTGGTTAAAAACCATTGACTGTATCAATAGATGCAGAGTACCTAGACACCTCGCAGAAGCTCCACTACAAGACTGCAAGGTACAAGTTCATGTCAAAGTCAAAGTCAAAGTCAAAAGTCATTTATTCAAATTAGGCTGATAATCAGCACTTTTTAAACGTCACATTACAAGAGACAGTCCCACAAAAACGCCCTGCCCTTCGCCACTTCCTAGTGTTTTAGCTGGGAAGAAGAAGTGGCGGAACAAACTCCCCAGCAACACATCTGTCTGTCAGGTTAGAAGAACCAGATTTTATACAATTTATATTATGACAAAAAATTATAAAAAAATAAGAAATTATTCATTCATTGTCACTTGTCAGCTAGCAAACACCAATTATATGTAAAAACAAAAAAAATACCCAAGTCTAAATAATAAATTCACCAGTCTAAAGGGTGTGCCCGCTTACACGTGCAGTGAAGAAGTCACAGGTGATAAACTAGGACCATAGTGCAAAAGAAATAAGCTAAACATAAAAAGATAAATATAAATAATTATATTCAGTCAATGCTCGAGGTCACTAGTTAACCACATGCCAATAAGTAAAAACACACAAAATGAAACAAGTATATAAACAAAAAAAAAGTAAAATATAAAATTACATGACGAAGACATGTAACGTATCAATAAGCTAATTTGGCGAAAAAACATGAAGGAGAAAAAAAATAAAAATAATCGTCTTGAGTTCAACACAGTGACCAACTATGCTTATCATCTAAATAGTCGTTAATGGAATAGTAAGCTTTTAAACAAAGGTTAGATTTTACTTTAGCTTTAAATGCATTAAATGGCAAATCTAGAAAAGAAGCAGGTAGCTTGTTATAAAAAGTTATACCAAGCCCTACAAATGAATTATGAACCTTATGAAGCCGGTGGAAGGGAGCACGTAGTTTATGCTTATTTCTAGTGTTAATGTTGTGAATATCACTGTTTTTACTATATAGATGGATATTTTGCCTAATATATAAAATGTTGGCCAAGATGAATTGAGAAGCCACAGTGAGAATACCAATCTCTTTAAAAAAATCTCTCAGAGAAACCCGGGCACCTAGCTGGTAAATTGCACGAACCGCTCGCTTCTGCAGAACAAATACATTCTGGATATCAGCGGCTTTGCCCCACAGCAGAATACCATAGGACATGACGCTATGGAAATAACTAAAATAGACCAATCGTGCCGTGTCAACGTCAGTGTATTGTCTAACTTTTCTGACGGCGTATGCGGCCGAACTTAGCCTTCCCGCTAGGCTTGATATGTGTGGACCCCATTGTAATTTTGAATCTACTGTTATACCCAGGAACACTGCTGAGTCTACAGTTTTAAGCTTCTCATTGCCAAGGACAATGTTGGGACCAAGATTTCTAACATTAGGTAGAGCGAATTTAATACATTTAGTTTTATTGGCATTAAGAACAAGGTTATTTGACGTGAACCAATCCGTGACCATTGATAGCGCGCTGTTTACATTGTTAAAATCTTGTCTATTTCTATCTACTTTAAAAACAAGAGACGTATCATCAGCAAACAGTACAACGTCACAAATACCCTTTAAATGATATGGTAGGTCGTTAATATAAACCAAGAATAAAAATGGACCCAGTATCGAGCCTTGAGGTACTCCTAGCTGAACAGGTAGCCCAGAAGATTTCGCGCCATTAACATCTACACATTGGAATCTGTTTTGTAAGTATGAGCCTATTAAATTTAAGGCTTCATTTTGAACACCGTAATGACGTAGTTTCCGTAAAAGCGTGTCATGGTGAACGCAATCAAAAGCTTTAGAGAGATCGCAGAAAATACCGATTGCATTTTGAGCGTTCTCCCACGCATTAAATATGTGCTTTAACAAAGCAACACCCGCATCTGTTGTCGAACGACCTTTTGTAAAGCCATATTGATCATTGTGAAGAAGGTTGTTTAAATTAAAATGTCTCAACAACTGCTTGAGTATTAACTTTTCAAAAATCTTACTAAAGGCAGGTAAAATAGAAATTGGCCTGAAGTTACCCATATCATTTTTATTGCCAGATTTAAAAAGAGGGATCACTTTACTGCTCTTCATAAGGTCAGGGAAAGTACCTAAATCAACGCATTTATTAAAAGTAATAGCTAGATGAGGGGCGACAATGTCGATAATATTACTCAAAAGTTTAATCGAAATGCCCCAATAATCACCTGTGTTTTTCGACTTAAGAGAATTAAAAACATTAACTACATCACGAGGTGTTACATGATCAAAACTAAATACGTGATCGCATTTAGGCACGCTAGTTTGCAAAAGATTTTGAGCTTTAGACGGGGATGAATTTAAGGAGCGAGTCGTAGTTATTGGTATACTTGCAAAAAAAATATTAAATGCCTCTGCTATCTCCGCTGCTTTGTTAACTAATTTGTTATCAACCATTATTTCAACTTGATGTTCTCGCTGAACCGATTTACCCGTTTCATTGTTTATAATTTTCCAAGTGGCTTTTACTTTATTATTAGAATTTTTAATAGTATCGCTTAAAAATTTAGACTTTGCAATGACACAAATCTTTTTAAATAATTTTGAATATTTTTTAACATACTCTAGAAAAGTAGTATCAAACCTGTATCGTTTCAGACCATACAACTCATATAATCTAGCTCGACTTTTATAAATTCCTGGCGTAGCCCATTGGTTGAAGCCAACGGAAGGTCCACTAAAGTTAATAGTTTTACTCTTAAAAATAGATTGGTACTCATTTTGCACAACATTAAAAAGGGCTTCATAGATTTCATTAGGACTCCCGTGTTCTACTAATGACGGTGTAACTTTAAGAGCTATATTATTCTTAAACTTATTGCAACGACTAGCTGTATACGGCCTGCACTCTATTTTGCGAGACTTTTTACATAATGGCATAGGAAAGCTGGCTATTAATCCACAGTGATCTGATGACAAATCATTTAACACTAATTTATTTTCAGCATCACAATCACTAAACATGTTATCAAGACAAGTCGATGACGATGCCGTGATTCTAGTTGGTTCAAAAAACAAATTAACTAGATTAAAAGATCTAAACAGGTTAAGAAGCCTAATACTTAGTGGAGTAACATCTAAAATATTAACATTGAAATCTCCACATAAAATTATATTTTTATTACTTGCTTTTAACTTATTAAGTGAATCCTCCATTACAGACTCAAAACAAGTAAAATCACCAGAAGGGGGTCTATAAACACAAATTATAATGTATCGGTCCAGTTCAACACAAGACAACTCAACAGTGCGCTCAATGGAAAGATTTACTAAATCTAAACGTTGTTTACATTTTAACTTATTTGACACAAGAACTAAAGATCCTCCGCGAATAGCATTTCTTCTAACAAATGCACTCTGTACTGTATAGAATTCATCATTGATAAACACTACTTCATGTTCCTTCAACCAATGTTCAGTTAGGCATAATACCTGAACATCATAGTTCTCTAAGAACAAACTTAACTCTAATTCCTTGCCGGACAATCCCTGCATATTTTGATGCACAACATTCAACATATGCGGTCTACCCTTTGTCGCACCTAACAGTTTAAAGTACATGGTGTATCATTACTAACAGGTATTGTTGGTGCAACAAAGGTGGGGCTGTCGCTGTGTATATTGTATGCTAAAAGATTAGCAATATGTCGCTTACAACTAGGTGGTAAAAACATAGTAGAACTAGTGAGTCTGTAATCAGAGATAAATTGATTACAGTCAAAAAATAAAATAGCATCGCTGTGACGACATGTCCTATTATAAATAAGCAAATTAATATCGTATATGTGCCTATTCTGATCAACAGACAAATATTGAGAATAAGGCAAGGCACAGAAAATAAATTTACAATTAATTGATTCATTGAGATGTAACATCAAGTGGACACATTCAACTACATCCTTTTTTCCTACATTTAAACTATTCCCATATAATAATATAACAGTAGAATTGGGATTTATGGTAGTTGATCTAATATTGCTAATTATTTGGCTAACACTGGCACCGGGTAAACAATTATTTATAACATAATGGTGAGAACATTGATTAAATAAAGTCCCAAAACCTTGACCAAACTTGTCAGAAAATAAATATGTTGTATTTGTACAATTATTTTTATCTTTACCAACACAGGGCTGACACACTAAAGGTGTGGGTGTATCCAGCAAAGGCTGTGGTGTCCGTGAGCAGGCACAGCTACAAGAAAGATTATTAGTCAGAGACTCATATCTCTCTGCATTGTACGTGACCAGGTCAACCAGCTCATTGGCCTCCTGCATGCGCTTGCTCAGGTTTTGTTGAGAAGCCTCATATTTACTAAAAATGTCCCTTAGGGCATATTCCTTAACAAACAGCTCATCCTGAAGGTTTTGAATGTCAGTTTCATACATTGTCCTACATAATTGTAATTCACTATCACTCTCCTTTAAATCTTTAATTAAATTAAGTTTTCTTTGCCTTAGTTGTGTGTTTAGTTTATTTACTTTTTGGCGTTTTAATAATTTTTGAAGTTTTTGAATTTGTTTATTAATTTTAATGAACTTTTTAATCTTATTATGGCTATTGAATATATTATTCTTAGTGATAGTTTCATCAGTTAGGTCTATGGTTACAATTGGTTCAACGCATACAGATTCAGACCGGCTACCAACCAACTCATCATAAAGACTGTAGGTGTTCGCAGACTCTTCACGGGCTCTAAGGGATTCCAAGTGTGCTATTGAGTTTTGGGCACTACTTAGTTCTGCTTCCAGTTCAGAGATGCGCCTCAATGCCTGATCATAAGTGTCACTACATTGTTGGAAGTTGGCAACAAGTTGACGGAGGTGTTGATGTTGGTCAAGTATGTCCATATGCTGCTCATGTAGTTCAGACAACTGGTTTTTAAGCTCAGTGTTCTTTTTTACGACTAATACTATTTCCACCTCACTTTCTTCTCTTTCTTTCAACATCTGATTGACTGTGGTTTTACTTGATTCTAACTCCTTCAATGTAGCCCTCAGTTTTTCCTCTAAGGATGCAGCTCTGCGGGTCAACATGTTGACAAGATAACCCCAGAGGCACCCTGGAATTAGAGAAGAGACAGCTAAGTGTGTGAAAGGAATAAGAGAAAGGGATGAAATCTGGAAAATAAGTAAATAGAACGACTAATAACTGTAAGTTTAAGTTACTTAGTACAAGGGTAATGTAAAAGGACTAAAAAGTTAAGAAATGTAGGTAAGTTTACAAAAGGGAGATCATAGGTGGAGGTACTACTAATTTTTATGATTAATGGTTTAAAGTCTAATGTTAGAATCATAAACAGGTACTTATCCTGAAGTAAACATATAAGAGCTATTTCCAGCAATCAATTTAAAGATTATAATGGGATCTAGATGATTTTATAACATTACATTTAAACATTCTCTCAGATACAACAGGTTTTTAGGACGTAGCTCGCGAGTACGAGCGGTGTGATGGCTAACGGGTAATAAGTAGAATGGTTACTATTTTGGGATGTTTAAAATAGGCATACAATAAAGAAAAAATAAAGAAAAACACTTCCCAAGTGAGGTGGAGAATTCAAATCCGTCCGTTGGTTGACAGCTGGCACTAGATTACTGTTTTTTACATGGTTCTTGCAGCGTAACACCTCACAAACACGGGTCTTTATTATTTAAGACGATATTATACAAAATTAATAACACATATGCCTTATTATACACGTAAAAACATTAATTTACAATTTTTAATCTAACACGATAATTTTGACGACCGGCTGCCAGTGTTGCCAGCAAAAAAAAAAAAAAGTAGTAATGTGTTTTGCGAGGCAAGCAAGGACGCATATGCTAGCTGTATTTTCCTTCGCACTGAATGGGGAGGAGAGATTACAGTAAGACTTGTTATAGCCAAAAGTAGAGTGGCACCTATCAAGAGACAAATGACGCTGCCAAGACTAGAATTGATGGGTGCACTAATAGCCTCTAGGCAATATCAAGAAGTCACAAAATCGGGCCTACTCCAACACTGTAAAGATTACAAAGTATTCTGCTGGACAGACTCTGCTGTAGTACTGGCATGGCTGAAAAGACAAGAAACATGGAAAGCTTTCGTCACAAACCGAGTAAAAGAAATATGTACGAACACGAGTAAAGATTATTGGAATCACATACCTGGTATTTCCAACCCTGCAGACTTACCGTCCCGTGGCTGCAACACGAAGAAGCTGCTAGAAACCCAATGGTGGTCGGGTCCACAATGGTTGTACCTAAAAGAAAAAGAATGGCCAAAGAGTTGTAGTACATTAACAAAAACTGAAAAAGAGGTTTTAGAGAGTGAACAAAGCAAAAACACAACAGTACACATAGAGGTAAATACAGAAGATTTCAGCAATAGATTATTGTATTTCAACAAGTATACTAAGATAGTAAGACTAGTGGCAAGACTACTAAGAATGAGCCTTAGAATCAGAAAAGAATACAATATTTCTTCTACTCATATAGGATATGAAGAGTACAAAAATGCTGAAGAAACACTAATAAAGCTAATACAAAGAGAGACATGCATCGAGGAGATCATGAATAAAAAGCTGAAAACTACAGAAGAAGAAGGTATACTAAAAATAAGGACAAGATTAGAATACAGTAAAGAAAACAGAGACTTCATATATCCAATACTATTACCAGGAAAAAATGAAATAGTGAAACGGATGGTTCAACAAAAACATGAACAGATGAATCATGCAGGATCTTCAACCTTGATGACTAGTTTAAGAAATAATTATTGGATAACAGGAATTAGAAGATTGTCAAACAAAGTAGTATCGCAATGCATAATCTGCAAGAGGTTTAAAGCAAAACATTATGAAGTTCCAGAACCACCTCTTCCAAAGGATCGGATTTGCAATACTACAGCATTTGAAGTAACAGGAATAGATTTAGCAGGACCACTCTTGCTGAAAAATAATAACAAGTGTTGGATTGTTCTGTTTACATGTGCAGTTTACAGGGCAATACATCTAGAGCTCACCGACTCCGTGTCAACTGCTAGCTTTATAATGGCATTACGAAGATTTATAAGCAGGAGAGGGAGGCCGAGAATTGTCTACACAGACAATGGGACAAATTTTGTGGGCACTGCTAACCTGTTGCGTGATGTGGGTTGGAAGGAAGTAGAGAACTGTTTCGACATTCAGTGGAAATTCTCCGTACCAGCAGCTCCGTGGTGGGGAGGTTGGTGGGAAAGGCTTGTTAGAGTGGTGAAGGATATGCTACGCAGGATATTGGGGAAAGCTTCAGTTGACTGGATAGAGCTTTCAACTATATTATGTGACTGTGAAGCAACCATCAACAACAGACCTTTAACATATGTGGAAATGGGAGACATGAGACCCTTGACACCCATGTTGTTCCTAGGTCTACCGAATAATGAGACACCAGACTTAGATCAGATTGATCACAAGAATCTAAATATTCGATACAGATACCTACAACAGTTATGAGAAGATTTCAGGAAGAGATTTAAAAGTGAATATTTAGGATTATTGATAAGTAAAGGAAAGGAAACCAGAAAAGAACCCAGAGTCGGAGAAGTAGTTTTAGTAGAGACAGATTTTAAAAGATTGCATTGGCCTATTGGCATACTAAAAGAGGTTTTTGCAGGCAAAGACGGTTACACGAGGTCAGCTAGAGTGCAGACAGCTTCAGGTGAAAAGGTAAGACCTTATCAAAAGTTATATCCTCTAGAAGTCTCAGCAGCATCTCAAGAATGGATGAACAACCTTCCTGAGAGCATTGGTGCCAAGCTCGGTCCAGAGCTACAGGATATCGAGTCATCAGATGCTGATGATGGTACTCAGTGTCCTACATCTGCCCCCCCTACATCGACTAGGTCGGGTCGTACAATAAAACTACCTTTCAGATTCTTAGATTGATTTATTTCTTAATATTCATGGTTGAGTTGCGGTTCCTTTTTTGTCTAAAGTTTTGATCTCCATCTGAGACTACTTACAGTGCGACATAAAAGAGAAGAAATTAAATATTTTGGAACTAACATATTAATTTTTCTGGCAACACTTAAAGTGAGTACGTGAGCTGTCAAACTCTTCAATCATAATTTGTTATTACGCGATAATTCTGTTTTTTGAGTAGTTTTTCTTATTTGTGAAGGCGAAAGAAGAATAATCATGCCTAAGGTGATTCGTGGTGGTGCACGTGAAATGATATATAAAGTTTTCATGCGATGTATGGCAGAATTCCAAGCTGGGAAACTGCTAACCGATTTGGACGATGTTTATAACCGCACAGCTGATTTTACTGGTAAGTAACTAAAAAAGTTTCATCAAACAGCTATTACAAGTCATTGTTACATTCAGAGAGCTTATTTTTCAAGCTAACTATTAGTTACAATAGTTATTGTTTATCGTTTTTGAGGTTATGCTATGATAAACAAAGGCACTGTATTTATAGTGCGACTAAACAATCTTGAATTATGTAAAGCTAAAATGTTACGTATTTAATCCCTATAACAACAATACAACAATTTGTGTTAATGAGACCAAATTATTTGTTTTTCTTTTTTTAATTTTGTATTAAACATATTTTCTATGAGACTTAGTCACACAGTTCTGATAGTAGTGAAGATAAAATTATGAGAAATACTTTCATTCAAGGGCCTTATTTAACTTTTTTGTTTTATCTTGTTGGTTCTAGGTGTTTCTGTAAGCACAGTGCGAAGAATTGTGCAGCATGGCGCCGCAAGTGGTGGAAAATTCTCGACGCCAGCTAAACACAGAAAGGGTCGTCCTTCAAAGGTTTTAGATGACTTTGACGTATGTGCTATAAGACAAAAAGTTCATTTTTTTTATACTGTTAAGAAAGAAGTACCAACCATAGGGAAATTACTAGCTCAATTAAAGGAAGATATAGACTATGACGGAAGTCGAGAACACTTGCGAAAACTCCTTAAAAAGATTGGATTTCTATACAAAAAATGCAAAACTAACAGACAAGCTTTGATTGAAAAACCTGTTATTGCTCATAAGAGAGAACGGTATCTAAAAATAATAATGGATAATAGAAATTTACCTGAAGAGCTTCAAAAAGACATAATTTATTTAGATGAAAGCTACATCCACTCCAGCTATAAACTTAAAAAATGCTGGCAGTCACTTGAAACTCAAGGTTTTACGACAGACATATCAAAAGGAAAGAGATGGATTATAGTTCATGCTGGTACTGCAAAGGGCTTTGTACCTAATGCTCTTTTAATTTTTAGCGGTGTAAATAAACAAGAAGATTATCACTCCGAAATGAACCAGCATAATTTTACCAAATGGGTGAAGGAAAAACTTATCCCTAATGTCACAGAACCCTCAATCATTGTGATGGACAATGCACCTTATCATTCCGTTGTTCTGAATAAAGCTCCAACATCAGCAAGTAAAGTCAATGAAATACGATTATGGCTTTTAGAAAATAATGTGCCTTTTGATATAGATTTAAGGAAACCTTCTCTTTTGGAGCTGGTTAAGAAACACAAACCTGAGCCAGAATATGAGATTGATGTGATTCTAGGTCAACACGGTCACACAGTGGTAAGGCTGCCACCATACCACTGCGATCTTAATCTTATAGAATTAATTTGGGCACTAGCCAAACGAAAGGTTGCTTCGCGTAATGTGGGTGCAAGTGATGTTAAAAAACTAACCGAAGAGGCATTCAATTCCATTACAGTAGAGGATTGGAAAAACTGCTGCGAACATGTCAAGAAAATCGAGTTAGAATATTATAATCGTGGTAAAACATTGTACAATGACATAGACAGTTTAATTATCCAGGTTGGTGCAGACAGCAGTGACGATGACTCTTATATAGAGTCCAGTGACGAATCAATGTCGGAGCAAGTAGACGATACAAACCAAGGTGCAAGCACGTCACACTCTGAGGGAATTGAAGGTGTCGAATATTTAGATTTTGATCTATTAGAATAAAATAACATTTTCTAATCACTATCGAAATGTTCTACGCCTGACATGTCCGATCCCAGCTCTTGATAATCTTCAGAATCTGAGCCGCTGTCACTGCTGTCCTCTCCAACATGAATTACTAGTCGGTCTATATCTTCATAAAGTGTTCTACCCCTCTCATAGTAATCTTGTTCAATTTTTTTTACATGTTCAACACAATTATTCCACGTTTCGGGACCAATGCTATTAAAAGCTTCCTCAGTTGCTTTTTTTATATCTATTGCTCCTATATTACACGCAGCAACTTTTTGCTTTGCGATGCCCCAGATGAGCTCTATGGGGTTTAAATCACAGTGGTACGGAGGAAGCCGTACCACTTCATGACCATGTTCTCCCAACAACTCATCTATTTCGTACACGGGTTCAGGTTTGTGCTTTTTAACAAGCATTAATAATGCTGGTTTTCTTGTAGTTGGTTCGAATGGGATATTATTTTCTAACAGCCACAGTTTTATTTCATCAACTCTGGAAGCTGATGTTGGAGCCTTATTCTGCACCACACTGTGATAAGGCGCATTATCCATGACTATTATAGATGCTTCAGTGAGATTTGGAACTAATTTTTCTGTTACCCATTTGGTAAAATTGTGAGAATTCATTTCTGAATGATAATCCTCCATTTTATTGGTACCACTAAATATTAATAAAGCGTTGGGTACAAATCCGTTGGCAGTTCCTGCATGGACAATTATCCATCTCTTTCCTTTTGAAATGTCATGCTTTATGCCTTTGATTTTAATAGATTGCCAGCATTTTCTTAATTTATATGAACTGTGGATATAACTTTCATCTAAGTAAACAATTTGTTTTTGTAGTTCAACAGGCAAATCCCGATTACGTTTTATTATTTCCAAATATTTTTCTCTCTTTGCTGCTATATTAGTTTTTTCTATTAGTGATTCTCTATTTGTAGAACATTTTTTGTAAGAAAATCCTAATGCATGTAATATTTGTCTTAATTTCTCACGGCCTCCTTTATAGTCTAATTCTTCTTTTGCCACAGCCAACAGCTTCCGCAAAGTTGGTGCTACTTTCTGCACAGTGTAAGAAAATTGTATTTTCTGGCGAATTGCACAGAGATTAAAGTCATCCAGGTCTATTTTTGGACGGCCTTTTCTATGCTTGGCTGGTGTTATAAATTTACCTTCGTTTTTACTGCCTTCATTAACTATGCGTCGGACAGTACTTTCTGATTTTCCTGCCATATGAAGAGAAATTTAGTTTTGATTTATTTATTTTTTTTTTTTATTTTTTTTTTTTTCAGCCTATTTTTAAATAAATAAGTTTTGCATGTGTTGTACATGCCAGTTTTTTATTTCAATATATCATACCCTATTTTAAATAAATCATACCATAAATGTGATAGCTGATTTTATTTGTACTCAGGTAACATAATGAGCATAAATTTTACCTGATGGTAGGTGAGAGTAACAAACGTCCATACTTCCATCCTAAGAAACTTACGCATTTATAATATGTATTACTAGGATAAGATAAACACTTGCGTTCGTTACCTTGAAATATTATAAGCTTTTAAATAATATTAAGTATCAAGACGGATTGAGCCGTACTAGCTGGGTTGCTACATGTACGAAAGTGGCGCCCTCATTTATTTTCAACTCTTTTGTGTCGTACTGTACAGTGTAATTTACTTGATTGTTTAATACTTATACTATATAAAGAATACTCATTGTTTCTAAGTGCTGTTAACGAGTGTATGCATTAGGTGATAATTTTAGAATTGCTAGATACAAAGTTTGAGATTGTATAACGTTTATACCTAGGTACACCTATTTCATGGTGCCCCGGGAGTGATGTTGCGAATGTTTGTATTTTATAATCTGTGGTTTAATGTGATTATGGTTGAAATATTAATCTCTGGCAACTTGTGTCTATGCCTTGAGATCCAAATAAAATCTGTATGGACGACGACGCGTTTTTATTACTGCAACCTGTAAGAGTACATAATTATAATCCAAGGAAGTTGTACACCATTGTACACACAACAACACGCTCGGTTTGAAGACAATCCCGTTGTAGCCCAATATATTATTGAAGCTGTTACTCCTGAACGTCAGGTAAGTCAAACTAAATCATTATGTCTTATTTGTCATGTCAGGAACTGGTAGTTTCTCACTTTAAAAAGTATCGTTATGAAGCGTTTTTACTGGTATTATATTATATACGTATTTAGAAAAAGAATACTGTTTATCTTTAACGGTTTTTTTTTATTTAGAAGAGTAACTAAGTATTTCATATCGACAGTTTTGTGAAACCATTTAAGCTATGCAGTTTAACTAATTGTAATATTCTCATCTTCAGCTAGAATACAACGGCCAGGAGTATATTTGTCGACCATGCTGGCAACGGGCAGAAAGAGCTGCGCAACCTAATGAAAATACGCAACCACATGAATGTGCATTACAAATCGAAGAATATTCAAGACTCCCTAATACAGCTACGCGTTGTATATTTGAAAACTGCAGACGAACGTTACTCCGAAGAATTCCGGATAATCTGAAAGTAACATTTTTAATTCATTTTAACTTTTATATTCCCAATAGCGCAAGAGTTTGCGTTCAACATTTGGAATCCAACAATTGGGATCAAATAATTGACAGCCCTAACTTGCTCCACGATTTCAATGCCACACATTTTTTGCATATCATGAGCCTCATGAAAATAGCAGTGCTTCGAGGATCTATATTGGATTTTGATCACATAGATGACATGGACATAAATGAAATATACATTCGATTGGGTGTCAGTCGAGAACAATTTATGAATATTTTGGAACAAACCCCGTCATTGTCGAACGTATCAACTCGGCCGAACACAACATTAGCCTGTTACCTAATGAAGCTGCGAAGTGGTGAAGCAAACGAAAGGCTGGCATCACTTTTCAACATGAGCCGGCGAACCCTTGAAAGACATCTTAAGTTAGCCAGGGATTCCCTTTTTTTGGACTTCGTTCCTCGACATCTGGGTTACGACCATATTGACAGAAGGGACATAGCTGATCGAAATCTTCAAGTGCCAAATGCTGTTTTTGGAAATCCAAATGCAGAACCCTCAGATAGAAAGGCAATTGTGATAGCAGACGCCACTTATATCTACATTCAAAAGTCCACAAACCATTTATTCCAAAGGCGATCATATAGTCTACACAAATTCACGAATTTATTGAAACCATTTTTAATAGTATGCTGCGATGGTCATATAATAGATGTATTTGGGCCATATGCAGCTACAGAGTCGGATGCACAAATCCTAAAAAATATGATCGAAGACGAAGAAGGCAGTATTCATTGGTTTTTTAGACAAGCGGATGTGTTCATCTTAGACCGTGGATTTCGCGACGTAATCGACGATTTACATGCCTGTGGATATGAAGCGCACTTGCCAAAAACAAAAAATCGCAACGAAGATCAATTAACGACAGAGCAAGCTAATAAGTCTAGGTTGGTTACCATATGCCGCTGGGTTATCGAAGTTATAAATGGTTGGTTTAAACGCGACTTCAAGTTATTTCGGCAAGATTTTTTTAATCGTGCCTTGCCCCATATGATGAAGGATTTTAAAATAGCCGCTGCGTTATTGAACGCATGCAGAGAACCATTACGTGATAGTGTACACGCAGAAACATTTATAACAATAATAAACCAACGATTGAACCAACCAAATCACCTAGCAGAGTATGTCCTAGGCAACAACTTAAATCGTCGACGGGCTAGCTTTGATAGTATTACTGGTAACCAACCTAACTTAAGTGATTTTCCGTCGCTGACCGAGGACGATTTAATTATTTTTGCACTTGGCACCTATCAAGTGAAGTTAGCTCGCAGCTATTATGCGGAGCATGTGCGACAAGGCCTATATAATATAGAAGTGTATAGAGATACCCAATGTACAGGTCTAGTCGAATACGGTATTACAGCTACAAATGTTTGGCTTCTCCGCTGCCGAATACAATCACGACATGCGCGGTCTAGAATTTATTATTCTTATATTCTTATAGACAGGCAGAAAAATGGTAGGGAGGCTATAGAAAACTATTATTGCAGTTGCCTTAGCGGTAAACGCACGCTGGGTTGCTGCGCCCACATAATGTGTATAGTTTGGTACTTAGGGTGGGCGAGAAACCAAGAGGAAGACATTCTTTTGCCAGCTGATTTTTTAAATGAAATAATTGTTGATGACGATTAAAGTCCAATAATTATTGTAGTTATTAAGTAATATTGTATTATTGTAATCTGGTATAATGTTTTTATTTTAATAAATCAACGTATTTAACAAACCTTTAGTTTTATTTAAGCTATCATTATCTTATATTTGTATATTACGTATATAATAACAAGTCATATCATTACAATGTACTTAAAATTCATTATTATATCAATGTAACATCATCACGAGGTGTACAAAATATTGTATTTAAGATACAAACTGTAATCATTCTTTTAAATGATTTAATTAGTTTTTTTTTTTAATATAATCCACCTATGATAACTTTTTATCCAAGGAACTTACAGAAACAGTCTTTTGTAGTCTTATTGTATACATAATTGGCTACTAGAAAATAAATAGTACAGATGTGGCCGCCGATGGGACAAGCTCCATACAATTTTATACTTGATTTTCTGGCTTCTGACTACCCGTAACGACTGTCAAAGATCTACGATTGACAGTCACGCTTGTGCTCACATATCATTACCTAATAACTGCCCCTAAGACGGGTCAGTGGACAGGTCATCTTTGGAGCGGGAGCCTAAATTCAGTCAAACTTAGTTCTATGACTTCTATGTAATCTTTTATATTGTGTATTTTCCAGCTGTCGAGAGTGGCTAAAAGCTGTTGGTAATGAAGAACTGGTGCATCTACCAATAGAAAAACTGCATGAACAGCGAAATGTATGTGCCAACCACTTTGGAAAGAAGGATTTCAACAAAAAGGGAAATCGTTTAAAAAGACATGCAATCCCAACTTTAAATTTGATGGCCTTACCTCTCACTGAAGAGCAACTGGCAGAATTTCCACAACATATGTATCGTCATTCTGAGTCAAAAGGTAACTATAATAAATACTATATTCAACACACCGGCAAAGCCTGTCATCTACCTTTTATCTGTATAAATAAAAATCAATTGCCACAAATATTGTCAAGGCGGCTACACCTATTTGGCTAATTATTTTTTTTGTTGTATTTTGTTGTAATTGTCAGGACAAGGTTTGTATGGAAGAGAAAACAACATCAGAAACGAAGTTGTGGGCAGCAACTAGTTTCATTTTAAATGTAAAAAAATTAAGTTAGGCACCTACTTAAATTATTTATAATGAAACAATTTGTGAATCTTGAATATCTGGTGGTTCCCATTTGGTTATACAAAAATAGTATGTATTATTTCAGATCTTCTGCCTGAAGCAGTGCCATCCACGAGCCAACAATCAAGCCATATAGCTATGGAGCTGTCTCAAAATGGTATGTCAATATCCTACTTATATCATAATAATATCTTAATATCTTGGGACAACTAACACACCGCCGTCTGATCTCAAACTAGGCAGAACCTGTGCTATGGCAACCAGACAACTGATAAATAAACATAATTATATATTTCTAAATACATACAAAATATAGAGTGGGAATCAAACCCACAACTTCCGGCTTAGCAATTAGGGTCACTAATCACTAGACCAACAGGCCAGTCGTAAATTCATAAATGTGAAAGTGTATGTTTGTTAGTTTGTATATTTAGATTTATTAATCAATCACGATAGATCAATAAGACCATGATCTTGGCCAGAACATAGATTCTTGTGGGGAATATTCCAAATAAGGCATTTAAAATAAAGTTTGTATTATAATTTTATTTTAATAAATAAAAAATTTAAAACTAGCTGCTGCCCGTGACTTTGCTCCCGGTGGTTACATTTAGTTATAGTTTAGTTTGTATATACATATAAACATTCCTATTGAATCACATTTCCATCAATCTATTGATTAAAACTGCATTTAATATCCATTGTGTAGTTTAAAAGATATAAGTATACAACAGCAGTAAGCAACTTTTTTTGTGTATGTAAGGATAAAACAATTGGTGAACCTTATATATCTGTTGGTTATCAAACCAGTTTTAAATCGTAATCTATCATTGCAGAGATTTTGCCTGAAGCAGTGCCATCCACGAGTCAGCAATCGAGACGTATCCTTGCAGAGCTATCTCAAAATGGTAAGCAAAGTTAAATAAAATACCAATTTCTTTGAATAAGATATTGTCTTAACATCATTAAAAAAAATGTGTTAATAACAGAGAGCTGAATTGAGATTCAGAGTATTTGTTACTAAGGCACAGGTCGTGGTAAATTATGACAAAGAAAAAACTTGCTATTCCTTTACTTATTACTGTTTGCATTTACTTTTCAGAAGGCAGGCGTACTCAGTCCCAAAAGAGATCTGGTGAAATTTTTCATAGTAAAACTATGTGTGAAACATCATCAGGCCCAAATCCAAGTAAGCACTCTAAAATTTATGATATACTATACATAGTAATACGCCCACAACCTGGTATGTGAGCATTTTATCATACAAACTGCAATAGTCCATTAAGAGCGCTTTGACAAAATCGAATTGCTCAAGTTTAGGTAAATTAAACGGCTGGCGGCAGCGGTCGCGCTCGTGTGCATCTAGTGAACTATGCGACGCACACATGCAAACCGCTACGCGGATCAAATGAACTTGAGGCTTTGCAACTTTTTTTCGAAATAAGTTATTGCAATATTATAGTTCGTGAAATATTATCTGTACCGACGAATATTATAACTTAGTACGGCTTTATGAGTTACACTAGGGCCATATTTTATTAGATTTTTTATAAGTTTATAACACTAAGTGGTATTACTAGGTGATAAAATGCTTACTGGCTGCTTGGTGGTAAGCAGTTATTGCAGCACATAGACCCGCAATGCCATAATTTACGTGTTTGCAGCATCTATAGATACATTATACCATCTTTTTTTACGGAGTTTCTTTAAAGGCCAGTTTTAAAGCCGGTTTCTTCCACTATTTTTATAATTTCTTTAATTAAAGATGCTAATTTTTGGGAGGAAACTGTTCCCTTGACAAAATAAAAAGCTATAGGTTGCTTAAATTTTGCTCTTATCCCTTGCAACATAAATACCAATGCATGGTCAGCCAGTTGAGAGCTACGTTCTAAATCTATTCCAAAGTCTTCATATCCCTCAACTTTATCAGTTGTGATATCCAGGAGAAGTCGTCGTTTTAATGCGATTTCATCAAATACCAAGCCACAGTATCTGTCATTGATGTCTTTTTTTATAGCAACTTTTTTTAAATGTGTAATGACCGCTTTATTCACTCCAGTAGCCACTGGAATTTTTTTTAAAACATTATGCAATGTTTTAGTGCTCGGCAATGGCATGAGATGCTGCAAGTATCTATAGGCTCTTGGAGACCTCTTAAATATAGCCAAGGCTGATATTTTATTTGCTGTTGTCCAACGTCGACCCTTAAGCTTCCTTTTTTGATTTTTTAGTGCCGATGTTACAATTTCTTTTAGCACTCCTGATTCCAATTTTTCCAAGAGATTGGCGCGACGTCTTAGCGATGCCAGGCTGCATTTCGTTTTTACTAATTGCTCCATCAACTGCTTTTCCCTTGGTGTTAATTCTGTAAAAATAATTAAATGTAAGCAAAATATTTGATGACACTTGTAAACATTTCCCTGCATACACAGATCTTTTCTATTTGAAATAAGCAATAGAGCAAAAATTAGCTCGAACCATTTTATGAGTCTTAAGACAACTGCTGAGGCGGTTTAATGGACTATTGCAGTTTGTATGATAAAATGCTCACATACCAGGTTGTGGGCGTATTACTATGTATAGTATATCATAAATTTTAGAGTGCTTACTTGGATTTGGGCCTGATGATGTTTCACACATAGTTTTACTATGAAAAATTTCACCAGATCTCTTTTGGGACTGAGTACGCCTGCCTTCTGAAAAGTAAATGCAAACAGTAATAAGTAAAGGAATAGCAAGTTTTTTCTTTGTCATAATTTACCACGACCTGTGCCTTAGTAACAAATACTCTGAATCTCAATTCAGCTCTCTGTTATTAACACATTTTTTTTAATGATGTTAAGACAATATCTTATTCAAAGAAATTGGTATTTTATTTAACTTTGCTTACCATTTTGAGATAGCTCTGCAAGGATACGTCTCGATTGCTGACTCGTGGATGGCACTGCTTCAGGCAAAATCTCTGCAATGATAGATTACGATTTAAAACTGGTTTGATAACCAACAGATATATAAGGTTCACCAATTGTTTTATCCTTACATACACAAAAAAAGTTGCTTACTGCTGTTGTATACTTATATCTTTTAAACTACACAATGGATATTAAATGCAGTTTTAATCAATAGATTGATGGAAATGTGATTCAATAGGAATGTTTATATGTATATACAAACTAAACTATAACTAAATGTAACCACCGGGAGCAAAGTCACGGGCAGCAGCTAGTTTTAAATTTTTTATTTATTAAAATAAAATTATAATACAAACTTTATTTTAAATGCCTTATTTGGAATATTCCCCACAAGAATCTATGTTCTGGCCAAGATCATGGTCTTATTGATCTATCGTGATTGATTAATAAATCTAAATATACAAACTAACAAACATACACTTTCACATTTATGAATTTACGACTGGCCTGTTGGTCTAGTGATTAGTGACCCTAATTGCTAAGCCGGAAGTTGTGGGTTTGATTCCCACTCTATATTTTGTATGTATTTAGAAATATATAATTATGTTTATTTATCAGTTGTCTGGTTGCCATAGCACAGATTCTGCCTAGTTTGAGATCAGATGGCGGTGTGTTAGTTGTCCCAAGATATTAAGATATTATTATGATATAAGTAGGATATTGACATACCATTTTGAGACAGCTCCATAGCTATATGGCTTGATTGTTGGCTCGTGGATGGCACTGCTTCAGGCAGAAGATCTGAAATAATACATACTATTTTTGTATAACCAAATGGGAACCACCAGATATTCAAGATTCACAAATTGTTTCATTATAAATAATTTAAGTAGGTGCCTAACTTAATTTTTTTACATTTAAAATGAAACTAGTTGCTGCCCACAACTTCGTTTCTGATGTTGTTTTCTCTTCCATACAAACCTTGTCCTGACAATTACAACAAAATACAACAAAAAAAATAATTAGCCAAATAGGTGTAGCCGCCTTGACAATATTTGTGGCAATTGATTTTTATTTATACAGATAAAAGGTAGATGACAGGCTTTGCCGGTGTGTTGAATATAGTATTTATTATAGTTACCTTTTGACTCAGAATGACGATACATATGTTGTGGAAATTCTGCCAGTTGCTCTTCAGTGAGAGGTAAGGCCATCAAATTTAAAGTTGGGATTGCATGTCTTTTTAAACGATTTCCCTTTTAGTTGAAATCCTTCTTTCCAAAGTGGTTGGCACATACATTTCGCTGTTCATGCAGTTTTTCTATTGGTAGATGCACCAGTTCTTCATTACCAACAGCTTTTAGCCACTCTCGACAGCTGGAAAATACACAATATAAAAGATTACATAGAAGTCATAGAACTAAGTTTGACTGAATTTAGGCTCCCGCTCCAAAGATGACCTGTCCACTGACCCGTCTTAGGGGCAGTTATTAGGTAATGATATGTGAGCACAAGCGTGACTGTCAATCGTAGATCTTTGACAGTCGTTACGGGTAGTCAGAAGCCAGAAAATCTGATACCCAGTCTTACCAAGGGATATCGTGTTAAAGTTAGTCGCTCCATGTAAAACAACTGGTATTCAGCTGCATCTGGTTAGACTGGTAGCCGACCTCAATAAAGTTTGGAAAAGGCTAGGCAGATGATGATGTGAGCACAAGCGCAACATTCACATTAGCAATAGGTGCCGGTACCTACTCACCGGTTTGGTTCCAATGGAAATTTGGAAAAAAGCAACTTATTTCCAGTATGCCAGGCCTCCTTGATACCGCAAACTTCACATCTTCTATGACCCTTACCCATGATGGTTCACGAACTTATAAAGTCACTGTCTTGTAATTACAATAAATTATGAGTCAATTATCTCGCAAGAGTCACTTACACTAAAAGAGTCAATATCTCGATAACACTATGTGAGGATGAAACGGAGGAGCAGGTGCTCGACTCAACGTTATACATACAATCACAGAAATTAAAAGAAAAACAAACAGAAAAATCACAACACGAACACACAAGATGCGCATGCGACGGCCAAGGCAGACATGTTTGATTTTGTTTGGGTTAAATTGGGTTTGCCGCCTTTGGGATGTCAGTTCCACAGAGCATTTGCTAGTTGATGTGACCAATTAGTCTATGGGTGGGACTTTCGTAGTGTAATGTTGGTCATTCTGACGCGTGTTTCTGAAAGTTGGCTAAAGAAGGTTACAATTTCCATACAAAAATAATTTGTTCGGAGTTTCACAGGACCACAGAACAATATACTCCTAGCGGAGAAGAATGATAACTCCATAAAAAATGTAACCATAGATTTACACGCTGATACTACTAGCGCCACAACAGAATATCACTGTAACTACATCGCGGGCGGCTGGGCGGGAATATTTGAATTTGTATGTATTTTATGGTTTTTAATTTATTTACAGATGGAAACTAGCTGCGGTGGAAAACACGATAACGGATATATTAAGGCCTCTGCCTCGAATCTCGCGGGCAGCGGGGCGGCGGCGGCGGCGGCGCGGGAGCGGCAGGATCTTACGCGTATAATCAAATGGACCGGCCCTCGAATACAGCGGTGCAGGAGCGGCGCGGGGGCGGGCAACGAGCGGTGCACTCCAGTCAAGCGGTGACCGCCCGCGTTGCGCGTCTGCATTGTAGGTATAGTGTTGTACATTTTTTTTGTGACGTATCAAAATGTCTTCGGACGTGCAAGAGCTAATTATTTCGGCAATCTTTGAGAGGACACCCATATGGAACAGCAAAGATGTGAACCATAAAAATAGAAGAATAATTAACCAATTATGGGAAGAAATAAAAAACGAACTGAATGTTAGTCTTCTTAATTTCGATAAAACTCGCCATTTTATTTTCCTTGCCCTATAGTAGGGATCCACTTCTTCTTTTGCCCACAATAAATCGAGCGTTAGGAATAAATTTGAATCAAAAAGATGTCGCCGTTTTTCAGACATTTCGTTCGCGAATAAAAACAAATATCTCGACAACACAACCACGAACACAACACTACACCGCTATAGTGCCGCGCGATCTGCCCGCTAGTTTGGAGAACAGGTATGCGTTGCCCGCCCCGCTGCCGCGCCGCCGCCGCCGCCGCCCCGCTGCCCGCAAAATTCGAGGCAGAGGCCTAACTGATACACGCCCGATATCATGATAAGCACCGCATGCTGCTTCCATCTGTGTTGATAATGAAAGAAAAAAAATGGTTGCCTGTAAAGTCGGTTTTACGGGCGAAGATTTTACGTGACAACGTCTTTTTCTCGGTAGAATATTTATTGATATGAATATAATTAAATTGCACAATAGGAACAAGGAATTGAATGAAAATAAGAATTGCACAAATTTTAACTATAGAAATATATTTTGTTTACTAAAACATAGTTGAGTGGGAGAGAGACGCAAGGCATTCGGCGGGCCTCTCTCTCGTTCGGTGACTCATCGTAACGTTACCGAGCGTTACACTTTTTCATAAGTGACTCCCAGCCGCAACCTAATTTAAGACGTTGTCACGTCAAAAAAGAAACAATAAATAAAAACAATATTTATTTAAAATAAAAATTGGTATAAACAATAATACTTTTAGTTTCTAGCATAGTTTTTAGTCATTTGCAATGTTATGTTATTTTATTTTATGATGAGTAAACAAATTATTGTACGACCAGGAAAACAATAACCATATTACAACCAATTCTTGATATTTACATTTTCAAGACCTAAGTAGATCACAAAACACACCTTTACAATTATATGTTTATCAATACATAATTGTATTAGTAAATGGAAAACAATCTGTTGGCATTGGTCTGTTTTAAAAGGTTACTGGTTGAAAGTAGTTATTTCTTGTTCAGTATAAATAAGTTAAAATGCGAATATATTGCCAATATTGGCATTCAAATGAAATAATATGATTTATGGTAACAAATGTGAAAATTTGTCTGATAAAATAATCACAATATTACATACGACTTTACCCAAGTTTAATTGTACATAATATTATTTATTTTTTAATATTTTCATTTTTCTTTCTAGAGCTTTGTTTTTTCGTCTTCTTCCATAGCCCTATTTTTTAATATAATGGATCTTTTAATACATATAGCAAATGAACTTATTTTTATATGTTCAATGTTTTTTGTTACATGAGTTTCACATTTGTTTAAAAAGTTAAAATCAACACTATTTAATACTATCATGATATTATTTTTTAATTTCTTTTCCCATCCATGATTTTTCAAATAATTATTTATTAAATTAGCACACTGCTCTACTGATCTCACTACATTTTTACAAACGTATTGTAATGCATTATTATCCTTGTACTCTCTCAAGCTCGTGAATATGTGAATGGCTTCTTGACCGTCACTTAAAAATGCCTTTCGGCAATCTTGGCATTCATTGTGTCTTAGCTTTTTGAATATGAAGCCACTCACGTATGCACAAGCTTGACTCTCGGGCGTCGCTTCCTCTACAGTGTCAGCTGCATCAGATAACAATTTGTCCAATTCAACAGAAGTATCTAATAGAGTATCTAATGCCTGTTGTGGCTGCTCTTCTTCAAAATTATTTAATAAAAATGCTTTTAAATAATTATTTAAAATTGAGTGGTCTTCTTCACAATTTTTTTTTGGCCTGAGTGTCTTAAGTTTGTAATAATGGCGGTTTTAATTCCCGCAACAAACTGTTGAATTGTGGGATTCGCATTCGACCCACAACTGTATCTGATACAGCCGAAACAATTTTCTAAAGCATCCTGGTTCAGTCGCCGCGTGGAAATTGCTTTAATGTTTTTATTTTGCAAATTTTTCCACAATCTCTCAATTCCATTGAGAGTGTGGACCCATCCATCCTGTGAAGGAGGTTTACCCCTGGCTCCGATATATTTCATAGAAGCTATGAATCTTCGCATAGTATTAAAAAGTTCTATGTGAGGACTATGTGCCGTCATGTTCGTGGAATACTTCTTTCCTCTTCGTAGATCCTTGGTATCAGCATTCACGGCATCGAAGAGATCATCAATTTTTTTTAAAAAACTTGCCGTTACATGGGCCTCCGTCGGAAGATCGCCTGAAAATAATTAATAATAAGTTTTTTAAAAAATCTTCGAGTTTTAAGAGTATGGGCGAAAATGAAATTAATAATCATTCAATCGAATTTCATCAACCGCCATAGACATTAATTATTATAAGTAATAAAATAGTACTAACCTGATGCAATTTTTGATAATATACCAGCTGCAACAGAGTGGCTAAAAATTTGGGCTGCTAGCTTGACCCTCATTTGCTGTTTCACATTTGGATGAATGTGTTGGTCCGTTAAAGCAGGGGCGAACACAAAATTGGGGTTATTTTTGTCCAGATTATAAAATGCTTCTATATGACTCCACTTTGCTGTACCTAAAATAAAAAAATTAAACTTATTTTTAATGTGTTGGTGAACCCAACCCAAGGAGGGTTGAAGTTAGGCAAACAGCTGGTAGTAAAATCTATACCAAATCATAATAAATCATTGGCAAGTATTCTTGGTAAATGGGTAACCTTACAGGGTAAGTAAATCATATAGATTAAAAAAAGATTGAGCTATGTACTCGTAGTCTCACACTAAGTTGTGAACTTGTTTCGTGGGTGACTTACTAAATCAGCAATACTATTGTACTGTAGAATAAAATATATGTATACTATATTTATATATGTACATAAATAAACGTCAAAGACCCAGGTCAATCGGAAAAATATTGTTTTCCGTCATGACAGAAGCCGGGTACTGAGATTGTCAAATCTTCAAGTATACATTTATAGTTTACCTTTTACAGGAATATTATCAGACTGAAAATCTGTAGTACACTCCACATCATGTTTCAGCAATAAATTGCGTGCGCATTTCAGCAGGTGAGGTGGATCCAGAATTGCGACATATTCTTTACCCATATAATTAAAATAAGGTTCTCTTGTAGTTGCGCCCAAGGTTTTGTAAGGTTTTGATGTTAACCGTTGATAGGTCACTGTTGAGTATGTGTGCACCGATAAGTAAGTCGTAATAAAGGTCAGTGCGTTACTAGCAAGCAGTGGTTTCACTTGTCTGTCCTCATACTTAACAGTCACATATAGTACCTACAACATTAACTTTTGCATTGATGCACTCGGTTAGTATCTGAAATTATAAATAAATTGGTTAAGTGCATGTCGGGCCACGCACAATGTAAGGTTCCGAACACTAATGTAGGGTCCCTGCACAAGTGTGGCCATAACCAGATCATATTCAATGAAAATTGCTCTTACGAAAATTTGTACCTATACTAAAATAGATTTTGTAAGTTTATTGTTAATTACTTGTTAACTTGTAAAGCCTTCATAACCATGATAGTTTTCCTTTTAAATTCACTATATGCTTTATATCTACGATTTTTAATAATCTAAATAATAATGATTAAATTATTACCTCTTTTAAAATCACTGTCATCCTATCGGCTGTTAGTGCCTGTGTAAATTAAAAAGCAACTGGTTGCTTCCATTTTTTGCGTAACCCAGCCAGCATGAAAACCAGTGCTTTAGATGCCACATCTTGGCTTCTGCCATGATTGCCATGGTCCTGATATCCTAATATCATATCTTGCTTACTGTCGTAAAAGAGATGTTTTCTTATCGACATCTCGTCAAACAACAGCAAGCAAATATTCTCTTCATCCGTGTTACTCTCTGCCATTTTTTTTATTGAGTCAAATATATGCATGTTTATGCCTGGCTTCAAGGGCACTCTATTTAACAGTTTATTTAGGCAGCTTTGGGTTGGTAAGGCGAACATGCGTCTAAGCAATCGATAACAGGCTGGGGATTTTTTATATATAACCAGGGCCATTAATTTCTGGTCTATGGAATATCTTCTTCCTTTTGGCCTTCTAGGGCAATTTTGCAATTGTGATTGTAACAAAGTTATAAAAGAATTGGTCATTTTTAAATTATGGAGGTCTTTTACATTTTCATCTTGACAATTTTTTTCTATGACATTGGTCTTTTTCCCTTTCAGTTGAGTTCTGAGCCTGTTGATAAGTCTTATTTTCTTTTGACAAATTTACATCTTCAACTCACGTGGAGTTAGTTCCTTTTTTTTTGAAACATTCAGTTCTTTCAAAAGTCCATGTTTCTTCCTGAGTCCAACAGTATTCTGAAATCACAACACAATTTTTATTACCTACCATAGCTTAAATCAACAAATTTATTTTTTGCTATTAAAAATAACAGAGAAATTCACCGCTGATCTAAGCATAAACCAGATTGCATATTCAGTGGTGTAATATTTATGAGTTTGCATTATCGTTATGAGGAATAATATTTACACTGTACAGTAATTAATTTGTTAAATATTTTTATGGGGGATTACATATATAAGCCTGATGCCATCTATGAGATGTTAATGTACACATACATGTAACATTCTTAGGATTATAGAAAGTTTAATGTCTGAAATTATTTCAGACTTACTTGTGGTTTTTATCCTTATAGATATGTAAGTATTTAAAAAATAATGTTACCTGTATACTTTCAATGGCAACAAAGGATTGACTGGTGGCCGCAAATTGAATATCAATTGTGGGCTGCTGTTGTATTAAATTGTCAACCGATTTCAATGGCAAAGATGAACCAAAATCTTTTGTTTGCGATACATTCTGAAACAAACATAATAATAATTTTATTTAAAAAGCATACAAGGTTCTTAGGCTTTAATACCAGTGTTTGCCACTTACATGAAAAATGTATCTAACAGGGATATAATTTACTTTTTTTAAAGAAATAGAAAATAATTTATTTGCAGCACACAGTATATTCAATAATAATGGTAGGTACCTGTTCGATGCTTGACACTTTAGATATATTTTGGAAAGCAACAACTGCTTGTTGGGTTGTTGATATAGCAGGTTCAGTTTTACTTGTCGCATCTTCTATCTCAACTGATGATAGTGGTTGTGATGGACCTACAATTACTGCTTGCTCAACACTCTGAAATAATAAATAAATATATGTATACGTACAAATTACACAAATTGAGTAAGCCCCAAAGTAAGTTCGAGACTTGTGTTATGGTATACTAACTCAAAGACTATATTTTATAACAAATAAATATATAGATAAACATCCAAGTACCCCAATCAATTTGAAATAGATCATTTTCAATCATGACCGGACCAAGGATCGAACCCGGAACCTCCGGTGTGGCAGTCCAGCATGATAAACATTGGGCCACAGAGGTCGTCACTACAAGTCAGGTGTTTATTACTTTGAAATTTAAATAGGTAGTAAAACATATGACATAATGGTTACCTGGGTAAAAATATTGTCTCTCTTATTTAACAGCTCTTGTACTTCATCTGCATCGGGCACAGCAAATATGCTGAGTTTTTGTCTGCTATTATCATAAAATGCGGAAGTATGAAAATGCCTTCCACATAACACTTTGTTTTTTACATAGAGTGATTGCAGGAACTGTAAGGATGTGCAGTCTTCGTTTGGGTAACAATATTTGGCCCAAGCGCTAGCCCTGGAAATGCAATGAAAATAAATTGTAGTAGAAAAATACAGAAAACAATATACAAATTTCAAGATACCCTCGCATCAGTTTATTAGCTGCTAGTGTCTTCATAAATCTAATATAAATATAAGTCATCCAAATAAGAGAAATATGTATGTAATGCAAACTGATATTTTTAGGCCTCTTTCGACCTATAACGTAACCATAGTACAAGAATAAATTTTTAGTAAGATTTACTTACTTCGTCTTATTCGCCATGCCAGGATTCGGAAACCTGTGATATGACACAGTCATAATTATCTTCGGCGCGAGTTTTACCACACTTGGCGCATCTTCTATGGTTGTTCCGATTACTCATGATGGCTTTAGCACCTTTGTCCAATTCGAAAAAGAATAATCAAAAGTTAACAAAACTATGCAAACTTTTTCACGTCCTGTCGTAACACTCTAAGTAAAAACGTCCTTTCGTAAATAAATCTAAAACTATTTAAAACGTCTTTCCGTTGAAAACTAACAATATTTACTTCAATAAAAACTTATAAAAGTTTAAGATTACAATTTAATGCGGAGAGAAACAACATGTATGCACTCGATCGACACAAAAAACCGTAATGGCGGGTATTATATTACTTTCCTCTATGATGGCGGGCGGGAAAATCAAGCAAGTTTTGACATTATCCCAAGTTGTCAATTTGCCGTCAGGTGTTGCCAGATTTTGTTATAATTTTTTATCATAATTGTTTTATATGGTATACAATAGCACTTCCACACATACAAAGGTATGCATGTGTGCAAGAGTCAAATATCGTCTATACAAGACAATAGACCCTGCACAGGACTGACTCCTAGCAGACAGCAGACACGTTTCGACAAGTTTCTCTCTTCTTTTTTTTTTTCTTCTCGCTTCGTTTCAAATAACATTAAATCGCGTGTGAAAACTTATTTACAATGGGAAAACGGAAAAATAAAGAAGAAGAAGCTGCAAAAATCAGACAGAAACTGAAGAAATGGCAGAAACGTTTGAAGAAGAATGAAGATGAATGCGTCACACCAACGGATTCCCCACTTAGAGAGAGGGCCGTTTCCACAACATCGAATGTGGAGATGCCTTCAGTGATCTCAGGAACATAATCATACCTAATATTCAAATAGGTATTTAGCTTCAAATGCATGGGTGGTTGAAATATGGATATCAATTCACTACACCAAAAATATTGGCCTAAGAGCTACCACTATAGAGGGTAGACTTTACTAGAGTCAAATAGTGAGCTATCACATGCAGAGGATTGACATACTATTTTGCATTATTTATTTTTAGGCTTGACTTTAGTTTAATGCTGCAGGATTTGGGCTTTACAAAGGGTCAAAGCTGGTAGGGCTTGAGTCCCCGATTATAACGCTACCACTCTTATCACAAGGTAATGCATATTTCTCGAGAAATTCACAAAATAAGTTTCTAACCTTAAATCCGATAAAAGGGAAAACGGAACGTGAAAATGGGTGTTGACAACTCAAGCTGTCACAATATTATTGCTTGTGGTGTAAAATATCGTGCTAAATCCGTAAAACGAACCAAAAAAAAAAAAAAGTGACATTTTGTGACTGTGTTACTGTCATCCGTTTCTGTCATTCATTCTGTTTCTCTTCAATTTTTTAAATTAATGTTTTGTATTTTATTTTCTCTTATTTCATCCTAGATAATAATTATCCTGAGATCATAAGACGCAACAAGAGCGAGTGAAGCGAGCTCAAAACTTGGGGGCACCCCGACTCGGATAGATTTAGGTTAGAAGGAGGTTCTAGGTTCTAAAGTTTTATCTTGGGTCCTGAAGGTGCGGATACCAATGAGATAAGTGAGCCAATATATCCACAGTTAGCATCAAGATGGACAAAAATTACAAATGATCCAATTATCTTGCAGTGGATTAATGGCTACAAAATACCTTTTGCTTCTGTTCCACCTCCAAATGAAGCCCATGTGCAAAATTGGTCAGCAAATGATAAACTAGTTATTCAAGAAGAAATTTAGAAACTTTTGTCATTAGGTGCAATTTCTGAATGTTCATATACAAATAATGAATATGTATCCCCAATCTTTTTTGTATCTAAACCAAATGGGACATACAGGTTTATACTTAATTTAAAAGGCCTCAATAAGTACATAAACACCCAACATTTTAAATTAGAGGATTATAGAACAGCTTGCAAGCTAATTTCAAGAAATAGCTACATGACTAAAATTTATTTAAAAGATGCTTATTTGGTCAGTGGGTCATCTTACGGGCGGAGTTTCTCTATCCCCATTTCTGACCATTCCAAAAAATATCTTAGATTTAACTTTGAAGGCAAATTATACCAATTCAATTGCTTACCCTTTGGATTATGCACTGCTCCATTAGTATTCACTAAAATTATGAAACCCATTGTTACATACATAAGAGACAAAGATATAATAATGACATATTATTTAGATGACAGTTTATACATTAATAATTGCAAACATGCATGTGTTCAAAATGTTTACTCAGCGTGCAAATTATTTCAGAACTTAGGATTTGCTGAAAATTATGAAAAAAGCATTTTAAATCCTAGTCAAGTATGTGATTATTTAGGATTTACTCTAGATTCCAGGGATCTATCAATTTCAGTACCTAAAGAAAAACAAATTTCCTTTCTTAAAAAGTTGCACAGCTTCATATTAAAAAGTGTTTGTAAAATCAGAGAATTTTCCCAACTCATAGGTTCCCTAACTTCATTATTTCCTGCTGTCCCATAAGGCTAGGTATACACAAAGTTGGTAGAAAGAGAAAAGTACTTAGCATTGCAAGATTCCAAAGAAAATTATGACGAAAAAATGTCTCTTATAAAAACTATTTATCCTGAGTTACAATGGTGGATAGAAAATATAGACGAAAAAAAATTAATTAAACAGTACACATTCCAACTGGAAATTCATACTGATGCATCTCATACTGGCTGGGGTGCTGTTTGTCAAGGAAAAAAGGCTTCTGGGTCTTGGTCTTCCAGAGAGTTGGAGTTTCACGTAAACTATTTGGAACTAAGGGCTGCTTTTCTAGGGCTTCAGTGCTTAGCTAAGGATCTTCAAAATTGTGAAATATTACTCAGAGTGGATAATACAACAGCTGTAGCCTATACTAATAAGATGGGGGGTGTTCAGTTTAAACACCTTAATGATATTACAAAGGAGCTATGGCAATGATGTGAGAAAAGAAACATTTGGATTTTCGCATCATATATTAATACAAAAGACAATTTCGAAGCAGATGCTGAGTCTAGGAAATTAAATATTGAATGGGAGTTATCTCTGACATGTTTTGATAAAATCAGAGAAACCTTAGGGGAGCCTGAAATTGATCTATTCGCGTCTAGAATAAATAGCAAATGTGAAAGATTTGTTTCATGGAAGAGAGACCCAGAAGCTATAGCAGTTGATGCATTCACCTTGGACTGAAAAAAAAAACTTTTATGCTTTCCCACCTTTTTCCCTAATCTTAAAATGTGCCAATATAATAATAAATAAATACCAATATGCATAAAGTTGTTTTTTTCTGTTAACTTAGAAATTTGATTTATTTACAGCTTTAAGGAATCGCAGACCTAAGTATACCTACAATTTTAATTTCAACTCAATACTTTCACGTGTTCTCGTATTATCCTCTTAGGACCTGAGCTTGAACCAAATATGATAATAATGTTTTTTGTGGTTTATTGTAGTTGTAGGGACATAAATAAGACACACAATTTTTTTATATTTTTTTTATTAATATAAGTACAAAAAAAGGTGGTGCACATATGTGTACTCCAGGTTTCAGCGTGGGCCAAAGGTCTTGTAGCTGTGGTAACTTTCAAAAGAATTATTTTTGAGCACACATAAGTAGGTACACATTGCATTTAACACACATGGTGCGGCAGCGTGAGGAGCACGTCGGATGTCGACATTTTGAAGCGAACTTGCTGTCCACAAATCGTGGCAGATGACCTACGTTGTCAAGCCTAATTTCAGGTTGTGGTTGGGATACAACTGGCCGGTGTTTTTTTGTGGGCGGTTCATTGGCCTGCTGCACATCGTTTGTAGTCAAGCTGGAACTTGTCGAAGGGCTGGCGGTGGGACGAGATCTGGAACCAAAAGCCAAGAAGTTGGGTTCGACCCTTCCGCCGCTATATTTCATCATCGCTTTGGCCAGATTCAGTCGGTATTCTAGCAAGCCTAACTTGTCTTTGCGTTGGACATTTTCTTCGGCGCAACAGCGGGTGTACATGATCCAGCAGTTGACTACAACCAAATCAAGGAAATGGCAAAACGTCCTTACTGACCACTTCCTTGTTCGCATTGCGCTTCGGTAGTAGGCAATCAGTCTGTCACACAAGTCTATGCCACCCATACAGGTATTGTAATTTCTGACTGCTGCTGGCTGAGCTACGTCTATTTTCTTCTTTTCTTTTTTGCACCACCGTTTGCAGGTATCTGCAGGAGTGCTTCCTGAGCATGTTACGTACGTGTGTTGTTACGGCCTTTGTATCCATCTGTAATGTACACTCGCACTCACGGATCACTGTTCACTTAGAATGGATTATGTGTGTGTATGTTAGGTACTGATATCGGCTCGCAGCGAGCGTCCACGTCTTACCTCCACGGCGGTCGGTGAGGCAATCCCCTCCCGCCCCGCGACTACCGCGCGTGCGCTGCTCGAGACGACAGAGTTACCCACAACTATAAATGTCTATACACTACATCCCTCCCTTATTATTGTTTTTCTTTTATAAATATACCTAATAAAAATATTTAGTTTAAGGAACAGGTTAACGTACAAATTAAATACCTTCATAATCACCAAAATATGATATTATTGATCGAGTTGTTACATTGATTTAAACATCACTATCCTTGTTTGTTTGAGCATCACTAGCATTACTCTCATATCCAGCACCTTCCATTGTCCTTCCACTCGTTTTAGGTGTACGACATTCCGTCTGATTCGCTGACCAGTTTCATCGTTTCGAAGACTTACGTCTCCTCCTTTGTTCGCTTCGACGGTATGTGTTTCGGGTTCATAGTTTAAGCTTAGCTTGTTTTGTTTAGTCATGTTTTTGACGTATACTTTATCGCCAACTTCCAATTCACAACTAGCCGCTCTTCTCTTCCTATCCGCATATTCCTTCCCTTTTTCCTTTAGTTCCTTATCTCTATCCCTCATTTCAAGATCCTCCGAGAGATGTGTTATGTCCTGAATCATAGGCAGCTTGTCTCGAAATTGTCGTCTAAAGAACAGTTCTGCAGGTGTTTTTCCTGTAACTGTGTGAGGTGTACTATTGTACATCACCATGTACTCACGAAGAGCCTCTTTCCAGTTCTTTTTCTCTACTTGAGAAATCTTGAGGCGTTTTAAGATGTCCCTATTCTGGCGTTCCACTTCTCCGTTTTGTTGTGGCCAGTAGGGAATGGTATTATAAAGTCGTATGTTCCTCTCTGCACAGAAACTCTTAAAGTCCTCGCTGGAAAATTGTCTCCCGTTGTCCGATGTAAGCGAGACCGGATTGCCAAGTCTGCTAAAAATGTCTTTAAGTATTCCGATTATTTCGCAGCTTGTTATAGTTCGGCATGTTTTCACCTCTTTGTATCTGGTGTAATAATCCACAACTACAAGGATATGATCTCCACTAGGTAAGGGACCCATGAGGTCAATTGCTATATCAACCCATGGTTCGGAAGGTAAATCTCTTCTTTTTAATGGGTTTGGGGCGCTGGGAGCAGAGACCAGGATGCATCCTTTACAGGCTTTGCATACGTTTTCAGCATCTTTGTCGCACTTAGGCCACCATACCTTGGTCCTCAATCTGCACTTCATCGCGACTATCCCCGGGTGGCCTTCGTGTGCAGCTTCCAGAACGTTTCTGCGTAATTTGGTTGGGATTACAATTTTCGTCCCCCTGAGGAGAATATCGCCATGAAAGCATAATTCATTCTCGAAAAGTTTATAGTGTTTAACCGTTTCATCCCAGTTTCCATTGTAAAGGCCCTCTCTAACTTTCTGTATCTCTGCATCTCCAAGGGAACTCTCAGTGATCTCTTGTAATGGGATGGCTACCGGTCGTGCGGATTCGGTGACGGCTTGAATATGGTCTTTAAATAAAGCCGTCGGGTTTGTTACCACTTCACAGAGTCTCGATAGTGGATCGGCTATGTTGGTCTTCCCCGGGCTATATTTCACCTTGAATTTATAGGATTGCAGCCTTAACACCCCACATTTTTCATCTCGCTTGCACAAGGACTCCGCGCTCTGCTGCGACGCACCTCACCTCCGCGAAAAAGGGCAGTGGATATTTTATATTTTTTGACTCTTTCGCACAGTGACCCTGCGTTTATGATCTGAACAACAATTTTAATATTGAATACAAATCACAGAATACCTTATTATTTGCTTATAAATTCTGTGTCAAGTTATCATACGTTGATTGCTTTTGGATACGAATAGCATAATACTACAATGAATATACATAGATCGCCACCATCTCGCTCACCTAATGGTACGGACACAAGCTGTACCATAGGCACCACACAGAGCTCCCCCGACCTAACGAAGTTAAGTACGGTCGCAGCCGATTCTCAAATTACCTTCCGAAATAAACGTAAACAACCACTGTCGGATCATAACTGTGAATGTGCTGATGAAATAAAAGAATTCAGATCAGAATTAGGCCGCATCAGCCAATTGCTAGAAAAATATGTAGGATCCAATGAGCAGATTATGAATAAAATGCAGGAAAGTTTAGCTGCGGTCAATACACAAATTTCTGAGCTAAAATTATCAAACGAGCAAACAATGCACCTGATTCGCGAAAATATTACCCAGATTAATGAGATCAAATCCTCAACGTCTAGCATCGTAAAAGGGCAAAAAGAACTGCATTCAACAGTGTCACAATTAGAAAAACAAGTCCGACAGGACAAACAGAAAATAGTAACACTTGAATCGGACCTCAGTGCTCTCAAGCAGTCATCTCATTTTCAACCAGACTCGTCTATAATAAATAACCAACTCTATTCGAATGAGCAAGTAATCAAAGAGTTGACAGATCGGAAAACTAGAGAAAAAAATATTATCATAGTTGGGGTACCGGAACAAACCGCCTCTGATGCAGTAGATAGATGGTCTAAAGACGAACAAATGGTTTGGGACATCATAACGAAGGTGTGCGCAGACCTTCCAAAACCCGCAAAGATTTTTAGAATTGGAAAATATACACCTGGAAAAAACCGTAGCATTAAAGCATGTTTCAACAATTCAGAGTCTGCTAAATACCTTTTACAAAACAGAGAGAAGCTGCCACAAAATATAAACTTATTCTCGGACCAAACTCCAACACAGCAACTATACTTAAAGAGTCTGAAAAAAGAACTAGCACGCCGTCAAAATGATGGTGAGACTGACCTTACCATTAAATACATACACGGAATACCAACAGTTGTAAAAAAGCCTCCAAAAAACTTCAATCAACAAGCGACAATATAAATACCGATTTAAACTGTAACACCTATCAAGTACTTAATGACTATCGCACTATGAATACTGGCAAATCACGATTAAGATTTTTGTACCTAAATGCTAGAAGTATACGGAAGAGCGGAAAGTTGGACGAGCTAAAATGCATCTTAAAATCGCTACCAAAAACCACACATGGCATTCTAGTAACGGAAACCTGGATAGGGTCGGAAACCCAAGCTTTGGCACTGCAAATTGATAATTATACCCACTATTACAACTATAGAACAGATTCAAAAGGAGGTGGTGTCTCAGCATTCATCCACAATGATCTAAAACATAGTTTATCGGAATCTAAGTACTCAAGTGGAAATAACTACCTATGGGTACAACTAGAAAGGCATGCTTTCGAAGTCGGAGTAATATACAACCCTGGTAACACCAACCAGAAAGAGTTCCTTGACGAATACGAGTCACAACTACAACTAAGAAAGAGAGCTATCGTTTTCGGCGATTTCAACATCGATCTATTAGCTAAAACCAACAAAGAGACTAAACAATATAAAGCAGCAACGAAAGAAGCCGGATATGTACTATTGAACAAAATTACCAAAAAATACTGTACAAGAGACTCGAAAACTAAAAAAAGTATTATTGACCATATCAGCACCAATCTAAAGAATGACAACTTCCACATGGTAATATTTAAATCTTCTATGTCCGACCACAATCAGATGTACTTAGAACTCAAGAAAGTAAGATCCCCTCGAAAATTGCGAACCCAGTATGAAGCATTAAATTACACAAACTTATTTAATACTTTAGAAAGAACAAATTATGACCCTTATAATGATTACCGAGTATTGGAGGATGTGATAAAGTCATGTGTAGAACAAAACCGAGTAGCAAAGATTAAAATACTCAACCTTCCACAAAAAGACTGGATTAATAAAGAGGTTATAGCGCAGATCAATGAAAGGAATATGATAGGGATAGAACTAAATAGCAATCCTAACAATGTACAAATAAAAGAAGCATTTAACAAAAAAAGGGACAGTGTAGCTAAACTAATAAAAGTAACGAAAAATACCTACTACTATGAAGCATTTACCAAATGTATTAAAAAACCCAAAAAGATGTGGGGTCTAATAAACTCATTAGCAAATAACAAAATAAATCAAAGCTGTGTTCCTTCAAAATTAATAGCTAATTCAAAAATCACTACAGCACCTAACGATATTTGTCAAATATTTAACGATTACTTTTCCACGATAGGACCCTTACTAGCGAATGAAATACCTGCAATATTTCATGATGATTGTGAACACGCTTTACCTATCTCTCGTCCAACAAACCTGGAAGGGCTGTCCAGTTTAAATCCTTGTTCTGATGAAGAGATACATAAAATAATCGCAAACCTCGATCCAAACTGTAGCACGGGCATAGATGGCATTAATACCAAAGTAATAAAATGTATCGAAAATCTAATTATAAATAACCTAAGCAAATGCTTTAATAAACTACTAGCCGATGGAAACTTTCCTGATACACTAAAAATAGCCAAAGTAACTCCTATCTATAAATCAGGAAATGCTACTGATCCTGGTAATTATCGACCGATCTCAGTGTTACCTGTGATGTCTAAGATATTGGAAAAAATCATTCACAAACGACTAGAAACATACTTGAACTCCATCAATTTTATCACCGATCGCCAATATGGTTTCAGACCAAAAAGTAATACCACTACAGCTACAATTGATCTCGTTAACAAAATTAAACATAATATAGACTGTAAAAATATATGCTTAGGTATCTTTATTGACCTGAAAAAGGCATTCGATACGGTTTCCCACAAACTACTACTGAAGAAACTGGAATCAATTAATATAACCGGCAAGGCTCTAAAAATGTTCGAATCATACTTAACCAAACGCTTGCAAGTGGTTAAACTTGGTAATCATCAAAGTGGCGCAAGACCTGTAACATATGGCGTTCCACAGGGATCAATTTTAGGTCCCCTGCTCTTTTTAATATATATTAATAATATAACCGAAATTAAGTTACACGGGCACCTTACCTTGTATGCCGATGATACGTGTTTATTTTACTTCGGGTCTTCAATACATAGCATTATTTCACAAGCACAAGAGGACTTAAATTCCCTATCTATGTGGTTTCAATACAACCTTCTAACAATAAACACCGCCAAAACATGCTATGTAATATATAAGGCAAAAAATAAGCACATTCCCCCTTTTAATCCACTTAAAATTAATGATGTACCATTACAGCTTAAAACTTGCGAAAAATATCTCGGGCTTAGAATAGACAGTTCCCTTACGTGGAATGCTCACATCGATTATGTAAAAAATAAACTCTCGACACTAGTCGGAGCTCTGCACAACATAGTTCGATGCATTCCACGAGGATTGCGATATACTATCTATAATTCCCTAGTGAAGCCACACCTACTATATCTGGTCGAGATATGGGGTAGTGCTGCTAAAACAAAAATGTTACAACTACAGGTTTCCCAAAATAAATTAATAAAAATGCTCTTCAACTACCCGTACCGAACTCCAACGACTAAAATATACGGAGACACAAAAATAATGAATATAAACGAACTATATATTTATAACACATGTATATTTATCAAAAAAATTCTAAACAAAAACATTCACACAAATATCACACTTACCCACTATAGACAAGTTACTCAACGAAGCTCACGACGAGCAAGCTTATTAGTTTTACCAAAAACCCGGACTAACTATGGCAAAAAAATGCTAACATTTGAAGGAGCACAGTTATATAATAAAATACCCTCACGCATAAGAAACCTATCATCATTCAATGCATTCAAAACCCAGCTTAGCTTGTATTTAATCGCAAACCGGAAATAACCCGAGAAATGAATGCGTTGAGTGATGGGGTTTCAGTTAGTATTAATTAGTTTTTAACGGATGTTGTCGAACCCAATTTAGTATTTAAGTAATAATTATTGTTCTCAAGTAAGTGACATGTTATGTTTTTATTGAGAATAAATATCTTTAAACCTAAACCTAACACCCACCTTTCAATGCGAGCGCATGGTTTTGCTTTCGGGCCAAATATCACCTCCAAGGGCTTATGATCCGTTACTAGATCGAATACCTTGCCATACAGGAACATGTTGAAATGTTCGACTGCCCAAACCAGGGCTAAGGCCTCTTTTTCTGTTTGGCAGTAACGACGCTCACAGCTGCTGAGGGTTTTATTGCCAAATGCGATTATTCTTGGCCCATTCTTATTGATTTGCACCAACACTGCACCCAGACCCACCGGGCTTGCATCTGCTATCACTACAGTCTTATCGTGAGGATTGTAGTAACCTAAATTTGGTACCTTCATGAGTGCCGCCTTGAGATCATTAAATGCATTCTTTTGAGCATCTCCCCAGTCACCTTGAATGTCCGTGTTTCTTCCCGTTCTTTTCCGTAGGAGTTGCTTAAGGGGTTCTGTTACCGTTGCTAAGTGCGGGATCCATTTTCCCACGTAATTCACTAAGCCCATAAAACTCTGTAGTTCAGCAATATTTGTTGGGGCTCTGAATCCCTTAATAGCCAAGATATACTTATCTAGTGGTTTAACTCCCTGTTCTGATAGTTCATGCCCTAGAAAGTGGACTGTCTTCATTCTAAAAATGCATTTGTCTTCCCTCAACATCACGTTATTTTCCTTTAGTACTGCCATAACTTTTTTAAGCCTTAAGTCGTGTTCTACTGCGTCTTTCCCAAACGTCAAGATATCATCTATAAAGTTGATGACACCTTCGCAACCTAAAAGGATTCGTTCCAGTGTTTTTTGAAAAATCTCTGGCGCACACGAGATACCAAACATCATTCTTTTGTATTGATATAATCCTTTGCTGGTAATGAAGGTTGTGATATGCCTTGAGTCTGGGTGAAGTTCGATATGATGGAACGCATCTCGTATGTCTAGCTTACTAAAAATTTTGGCTTCTCGAACTTTTGGCAGCAGTTCTTCCATCGTTGGCAGTGGGTGGTTTTCACGTTGTATAGCTGCATTTGCTCGGCGCATATCGACACATAATCGGATGTCTCCTCCTTCTTTAAGTATAGGGACTATAGGTGAAATCCAGTTAGAAGGACCTTTTACGACTTCTATAATGTCCTTGTTCAGTAATTCTTTCAGTTTCCTCTCCACTTTTTCTTCGAGCGGAATGGGAATCCTCCGATATGGCTGAGCAACGGGCTTCACCGAATCATCAATCGGAATGGTAACTAAAACGTCTTTAAATTTTGGAAACGCCTCCGTTTCAACCTGGTTGATATTCATATTGATCCGAAGTACTCCCAATGAGGTTGCCGTCACACGTCCAAGTAGGTCACGCGTACCGTTTTCAATCACGTAGAATGTTGTGATGTCCTGTGATGTTCCGGCAAGTTTTATCGTAGCTTTGAATGATCCTAACAGCTTCAGTGGTGTTGCACTCCCGTAAGCTACGAACGTTTTGTCAGGATTGGGATCTTGATTGGTCACTTGAGCGTTTTCTTTCTTCATTCTTTCCCAGGTTTGGTCCGTTATAAGGTTGTGCTTGCAACCCGAA
Organism: Ochropleura plecta; assembly: GCA_905475445.1. Taxonomy (NCBI): domain Eukaryota; kingdom Metazoa; phylum Arthropoda; class Insecta; order Lepidoptera; family Noctuidae; genus Ochropleura; species Ochropleura plecta. Next base: position 12,684,717 of record FR997738.1, read on the forward strand.
TCTATCAACATCTCTACATTAGTTCCACCTATGTTACATGTGACCTTTGCGTCGTTCTCGATATTGAAAATGTAGTCGACTCTTTTTTTTTCATCCGTGCTTATGTTCGCAGTTTCTTCGGTGTTGTTTGTTGTCCTGTTTTTCTTTACACCTTGACTTTTCGATGATTCTTCTTCTCTCAATTTCCTCTTCTGGGTTTGTCTTGTCCGACATTGATCTCGGAAGTGTCCTAAGATGCCACATTTAAGGCAAGCCTTTCCTTTTGCAGGGCAGTTGTTGTCCCGGGCCAAATGTCTGGTACTTCCACATCTACTACATTCCAATCTTTTTTTCTTTGTTTTTCCTTCCATGTCTCAGTATTTACTCTGTTGATTGACTGACTTTCCACAGGTTTCATACCAAAGTTTTCTAATTGACAATCTATGGCTTCTAGTGCATTCGCTTCTGCAATTATTTCAGCCAAAGTGATCTTGTCCCCTGTTTTCAATATCTTCTTTCGGAGTTCTTCTGACTTACCCTTTTCAGTTATTTGGTCTATGATATGCTCGTCCTCTTTTCCACCAAACTGACATTTCTCGGCCTGCAGTCGAAGTCTGATAAGAAATTTTTCGAACTTCTCATCCTGTTCCTGTTTTAGGAGACGAAACAGGTGTCGCTCATACACTTTGCTCTGTTTAGGTGCAAAATAGTTGTCCAGTTTTTCAATCGCGATGTTAAAGAGTTCGCCTTCCGTTGCATTAGCTCCCGGGATGTTGTAGAAAACTTCTTGTAACTCGGGACCACCGAAATGTAAAAGACTAGCTCTTTTCTTTGCCTCGGTGTCTATGCCTGCCGCCTCGAGGTAAATGTTTAAACCTCTTTTCCATCTTTCCCAACGCACAGAGACTGAACCAGCCTCCCCTTCACATTCGAACTTTTCTAAGGTGTAGTGTGCCATTTGGGGCTACCTGTTGACAAGGTAAGTAACTATGTTGCATATTTATAGTTTTTTTTTTTTTTTTACACGCTATCTTAATCTAGTGCTAGTAATAAAGCGTCTGCTGTACGTGACTGTACCTATACTTCGATTAGTACGATACGTAGGTATCTATGCCCGCGGTAACCCTTCGGTTCATAAGGTTTGTTTTTTTTTTTTTAATGCTATACCGGCAAGTCTCCGCAATTCAATGCTATACCGGCAAGTCTCCGCAATTTAATGCAAGTTGTACACTAAGTATTTATCGATATCCGCAATTTAGTGATTTTATTATAAAAAAATTCCAGTCTCATACCGTACCGCAATTAAATACTCAGTCGCAATTTAATTCCCACTCGCAATTTAATGCCCACTCGCAATTTAATGCCCACTCGCAATTTAATGCCCACTCGCAATTTAATGCCCACTCGCAATTTAATGCCCACTCGCAATTTGATGCCCACTCGCAATTTAATGCCCACTCGCAATTTAATGCCCACTCGCAATTTAATGCCCTGTCAAGAATGTTTTAGACACTCACATCACTTAGTAACTGTGATAACAGTAAATACACACTTTATTTTATAGGTAAGTAAGTAATTAATTAAAACTGTGGACCTATTAGTTTTAAGGATTATTTATTTTCTCAAAAGACTTACAATCGTTCACTTGAACGAGATTTAATTTAATTTTTTTTTGTTAAATCTTCGTCTATAATGACGAAGCATGCAAATATACATTTAAGAGTTGATATTACAGTTAAATAGACAATAGGCCTACAACACTACAAAATTCTACATAGCACAACAAAATCGTTGAAAACAAGCATGTAGGTACATCTAACACAATATGGCACAGCTGACTGAGTAGACGTCACCGAGGTACCTTCATTATTAAAGATTATAAAATCTAGATTAGTCACTTTTATTATCTACCTACCTAAATTGATTAACGAAGCTCGTGAGGCTCTGTGGTTATTTTTTCCAATTACATTTCCTTAAACCGCTATATTGGTAATAAATATTGAGACTCGAACTCAAGTACGTAGGTAACTTTTAAGTTATCCACCCACCACGTCCATAACCGAATGAAACAATATCTATGAAGAAACCCAGCGGGTAGTAACCTAAAATCGCTTTGTTAAAAGCTTGGTAGTTTGTCATGCATGAATTTACAGCCTTGTGATCCTTAATTCCTTAAGTTTTATTTATTCACCGATTGTACTCGGATCGGATAGTAGGTATAGATATTTTGTTCACGCATTTAATCTCTTTTCTTTTGATTTTAAATTTAAAAAAAATCGTGAAAATACTCACAGTTTATCTCGTCGCCACATGTAATGTACACTCGCACTCACGGATCACTGTTCACTTAGAATGGATTATGTGTGTGTATGTTAGGTACTGATATCGGCTCGCAGCGAGCGTCCACGTCTTACCTCCACGGCGGTCGGTGAGGCAATCCCCTCCCGCCCCGCGACTACCGCGCGTGCGCTGCTCGAGACGACAGAGTTACCCACAACTATAAATGTCTATACACTACACCATCCATTTTACGACACACACATTCTCATCGTCTCGTACCCATTCATCCCACTGTCCCTTTTCTAACGCCTTGCCGTTCTTCAGTTTCTTCGCTACTGGTCCAATCCTATTTGTCATAGCAGTTCCAGTTAGAAAAATGCCGCTATTTTTTCGTAGTAAAAGCTCTGCCAGCTTCAGACTCGTAAAAAATCTATCTGTGTACAAAACACAGCTACCAGTAATTGTGCGACAAAGCTTTTCCACAATGCCCGCTCCTAGTCCCAGATTTTTTATTATATCTGCAGGTAATGTAGGATACATTACCTGCAGATATAATGCCAACATAAATTTCGAAATCCAATACCAACCCATCTCGAGCAGCCAGCATGAAGTTCTTCAAGCCAAGTGGATTTGGCTTAGCTGGCACGTATTGGCGGAATTCACATCGTCCAGAAAATGGTATCATCTGCTCGTCAATTGACATATTATGTTTTGAGCGTGGCAAACTATGACATTTTTTCAGGATGGGGTCTATCAAAGGTCTGATTTTCCACAGCTTGTCCTTGGTATTTGGCTGGTTTACGTCCACTAAGTGCAGATAGTTTCTAAGCTCAAAAAACCGATCAATACTGACTGTATCCCTAACTATAGGTACACAAAGATCTCTAGACCAATACAACTTTCCTTGAGGGTATTTGAGGGTACCCATCATCAGTTGCACGCCGGCAAAGTGGATCATTTCAATAGCATTTGAATCTATTGACTTAAGACACCTTTTCTGAGCTGAATACAGATTGCTCTGTTCTGCTAGTAATTCCCAAAAGTCTAGGCCCAAATACTCAAAAAAACTATACAAAACATTCATGTCTGCACTCCGCTGCGAAATTAGTACATCATCTGCAATATCAGGCCCACGGCACGGCATTACGTTCGTCCGCCACAAAGATCGTGATGTACTTTGGCTTACTTCTTCAATATTTACGTCGTCTTGTCTCACTTCTTCAGGTATTTCTTCAACTTCGCCTTCTCCACTAGTTTCCATTTCTTCCGACTCTTGAAGAGCTCTTAAAACATCTGGAGGCAAGTACTCCTCATCATCATCGTCTCCAGAAAAGTCAAAGTCACTGTTATTCAACATATCCTCAATCGTTTGGTCGTCCATGTTCAAGCTGTAAAATAATGGTATATCTTACAAACTCAATCTTTAGCCCTGAGGTACACAAATGTGTACCATTAAAACAAGACGACAATTACACGATAAAAAATTAAAAAAAACTTAAAACTCATCTTTCACACGTTAGTCCAATAATTCAGCAATACAAATCAAGAAAAAAATCGCACTAAACTTAACAATTTGATTTTTTACGGAAATTCAAATATTGCAAGTAGTGGTCACTTCGAAAAAATTTCAACGAACAAATTCAAATTAAAAAAATATATAACCATTTTGCTCCGCGACGCCACCTAGTACTAAAAGCACTCAAAAGATGTCGCGACTAGTTTTAACTTCAATAAATTGAAGGTAGCCACTCAAACGTCCGGCCCGCGCAACTAATATACTCTTGTACGTCCAGATACGCGCGGCCTTGATTCAAGCGCTACAATACAAAACAATGAAAAATTGATAGAAGAACACACATTTAACCTATGTATATTTAATTATCTAAAAATGTAATTTAAGATATTAAAAACGGGTGTGAACCTTGAATTTGGAGAAAAATAAACATATAAATTTTATTAATTCGTACCACATCGCAATAATATTGTTTATTTTACCAATAAAACAATCTCGCAACGAACTAGACGTATTGTCCTTTCAGTTGGTGCGTGGATGTTTTGTTAACGCTAAGTACTTAAATTAATCAAAACAAAACCCCTCTGTTTATAATTTTATTGTGGTCTCCTTCACACTTTTACGCAACTAAAAAAAAGGTAGTAATGCTTTTTAGTTGGGGTTTTAAATAAATTTCAAATAAATAAAATACAGATAGATAATACAGTTTAATTTAAATAAAACACAGTAATTTAAAAAAAAAAATGTGGTACTGCATAAAACAACCCTCAATGCATAGATTTATATCGCATTCCAAGCACTTCCATGTGGTTCTGGCTGTGACTTTTCGCTGGCTACACAACCAACGGCGACTTTGTTTAAAGCCATTTTTGACCGGAAAATGTCGATGCTCGACTTTAGGTCTACTGGTCGTAGTTGTCGTTCGCCTTGCCATCAGTCCGGTTTGTGAATTCATAAGTCGCAGTTCTGTCGTCAGGTCAATATGTCGGTGTAACTTTAGTAATTCTTCTGCCAAAGTTATCCTGAACTGTCTGTGTGACATTTTTGTATTGGCCGATTTAAATAAAACAAAACAATTAAAAATGGCAGAGTTAAAAAGGCGACGAAACACTTTCTTGTACCAAATTTTATTTCGCACACGTTCCATGGGCTGAGCAGACAAAAATTGGTCTTTCCTGTCTACTCCTCCCATGGATTTGTTATAGTCCAGGACAACGCTTGGTTTATATGTCAGTCGGTCATATTTTTGTCGCGCACCGATTTGGAGGGAATGGTATGTCGAGAGCATACTAACTATGTTAGTATCTCGCCAGACCATCACCGACAAATCGGAACAGTAGCTTGCCAATACTTCACCTTGTCTTAGTTCCGTCTTTGTTATTGTCTTCAATGACGTAAGGTCCCAAAGCAGTCTGTCTGTTGTCGTTTTAAACACCGCTCTAATAATGGACTATTGTAAAAATTGACCATTATTAACGTGTGTCCGCGGTGAAGTAGAGGTTCTACTAACTTATACTCAATTTTGGCAGAAGCATTGCTGGGACGTACATCGCTCGCTACTGACAGTTATGGCATGTTCAGTCGTGTCTGTGTCATCAGGTCTCTCGTCAGTGTCAATAGGGTTAGTCTCGTCAGATGTTGATGTAGCAGTCAGTGTCCCATTTTTTTCTTTTCCCGCATAAATAAAAAACTTCCAAAGATAACCAGAGGAACATTCACAAAGCTCATAAGTCTTCACTCCGACTTGCGCAGCCTTTGATTTGATCTTCTGAGCGAAGCCTAGTTGCCCATGCCACTTCAGAAGGCATTCATCAATGACGATTTCTTGAAAAGGATTATATAAATGCGAAAATTTGTCGTTGAAATAGTCGCTCACCATTTGAATTTTACACAGTTTATTTGGTTCGGTAATATATATATATACCTATATAATATATATAGAGATATATATATATATTGTATGACATAATTTTTCGGAAATAAGGCATAGTGCCAAAACCATTAAAACTAAAAAAGGACTCCTCTTCCGGTATAACCCTTGAAGCAACGTTATGGCTAGAAAACTGACCATTTCATCCCTGTCCGTCGGTGTCCATCTGTGCAGTCTCAAAGTCGGTAAGAATTGGTTCTTGTCTTTCAATAATTTTATATCTGTTTGTCTCTGTGCAAATTCTGTCAATAAATTCGGTGTCGATCATTTTATAAAAAATGTCGACGATAGTCGTCTGGTCTGTTATTGTAAATGTCGGTCTTGAAGTCGGGGTAAAATCTTCTCGTCGTCCTGTAAAAATCTGTCGGTCTTTTTTCCAGTCAAACTTAAAACAGTCATGTGGTTCATCTCCCTGATTGCTAGGTCATTTCGGCGGTCTTCTGTCTCTAGTACAGGAGCTTCATACAATGTCATGTCAGTGTCCATTGCAGGTTCCATCGTAGCGTTGCGTGAGGTCACGGCAGGGAGAAAGCAGTCTTCGTTTTCTGTGTCTATGTCACAGTCACTTAAGTCGTCGGTCAGTTTTATCCATTCGCCAATGGCATCGTCGAAATTCTTGTCACTAACTCCTGGAAAAAAAAGTTACTGTTAATAATACGTGGCGTTCTGTATTTGACTTCTCTTCCGACTCGACCGTTTCTTCCGATTCGACTTTTATATGTATAAGTTTAATAATGCGTACAAATTGAAGTACGCTGTTTACTTGTGGAAGGCGCTACAGTTACTTCGTCATCAGCCTCGGCTACCATATTATCGTTTCCTGTAATATAATTATGCTTAAATAAATTGTTTACTTTAATTTCATATTGACCTTAACTTTCACTAAAATTTACCTCTGTGAATGTGACCAGTAAACAATAATAGTAAAAAGGTTCAGTAATATTTTTTTCAATCAGGTATATAATTTTTGGTAAGATATTTTTAATGAGTACGTTAATTAAGGCTTAGGTCGCAGGATATGTTGGCGAAGAATTTGCAGAAGATATGCAGGTATGTATTGCTTTTTTTGTGGAGTCTGCCATCAAGGATCTATTTATATCAGTATTTAAACGGTCTGGATCCAGACTGTCTAAGGAGTTCGGGGAATTAGGGACGGTATCGATCTCTGGCCCAATACGCAGCAAGTCTCCAAGTTCTAGGTTCTCTTGTTCTTCTGTAACAAACAATATGAGGAGTAGGATTCTTAAAAAACAATAATACACAAGCCTAGATTACTTACGTATCTCGACGTCTCGAGGAGGTGATAGTTGAATGTTATCTGTAATTAAAAAAAAACATCGGGTAAATTTAGTCATAAAGAATCAGTTTGTAACCAGCTTAAGATCTAGACAATTATTTACTTACCTACGTATCTCGACTGGCGGCGATAGTTGAATATCAACTGTAACAAACAGCATCATGTAAATTAAATAATAATTAATTAGTTTATGACCAGGTCAAGGTATAGTAAATAATTGCTTACGTATCTCGACGTCCCTGCGTGGAGATAGTTGAAAATTATCTGTAATAAAAGCATCGGGTAAATGTAGTCATGAAGAATCAGGTTGTGAACAGTTTCAGATATATCAAAATATTTGCTTACGTATTTCAACATCCCCAGTGGCGATTGTGGAACGTTATCTGTAACAAAGGGCATTCGTTTAATTAAGTTAAAGATGAAGATTGTGAACAAGTTCAGGTCTAGTCATTTACTTACGTATCTCAACGTTCACCATGACTTCGGCGTGTCTGGGGGTCTTGTATATCCTCTAAAACATATAATATTCATTCATATATACAACAATAACAATATAGTGAATTTCGTAACAAATCACTCTTTACCTAAAATAATTATTTTGTTTCGTCGAGGATGGGTCTCCAATTCTATAAATTCGCACGGTTCGCGCTCAGGTGATGCCAATCTGCCAGTACAGGAAAACTAAATAAACACGTGATGCTAAATTATGATACAGTAGACCTATATAGGAAACACGCTTACCGAGCGCGTCTTTTACGCGGTGGCGCGTCAGGCATTATAACTCGAGCAACCTCAGCGTCACGCTTACGAGTTATAAGCTCCTTTTTTACTTCCGCCGGTAACGCTGCAACACGCTTCTGGGTGAGTTGCCGCTGAGCGCTATTTAGGTCTAGTTCACTGCTACAAAGAAATAATATCCTGTAGCATCAAAAGTAAAAGTCCAACAATAAATTTGTGTAAAATATACTTGCCTTCCTGCTTGAGAAGGATGGCTGTCATGGGCATGGCTTTCTGCATCCACTGTCGGTCTGCGCCCTCCGCGTCCTCTTCGGCCTCCATCATGGTTGCTACGACCGCCACGACTGCCATGGCCACTATGGCTCCCGTGGCCAGACACCAGATCATTTTTGTTAGAAATCGCAATATATTATAATCTGTGACAAGTTGGCAGCCCACCCTTATCTATGATTTATACTCTGTGTGTCTCTTTTACTCTCTGTCGTCCGTCGAGTCGTCGTATCAAAATGTAGCTCTGAATAATAAAAATTGATTAAAGATAAAACCCATTATAAGAAGGCGTTTATTATTAAAAGGTTATGGGCACCATGAACGCTTTGCCGCAATTGTCTGCGGAAAACTTCAATAACTGGACATTCAGAGTAAGATGCCTATTAGAAGAAAAGCAATTGTTGAGCACGTTGGACGAGGACGACCAAAATGTCGACAAGAAAAGTGACTCGCGTGCCAAATCCCTCATTGTACAATGCATCACCGACAAACACTTGGATTTGATAAAAGATGCAACAACAACAATGAAATGTTTGCCACATTGTGCTCTATTTTCGAGCGAAAATCCATGGTAAGTCGAATACATCTAAGGAAAAAGTTATTAACCCTAAAACTACAAAGCAATGAGAAATTGGAGGAGTATTTTTTGAAATTTGAGTCTATCATTAGAGAACTTGAAAACGCAGATAAAAAACTTGATGAGGAAGAAAAAATTACTTACCTTTTGTTAGGACTCACTGAAAATTATAGCACTGTGGTAACCGCACTGGAAACAATGAATGAGAAGTTGTCACTAGATTTTGTTAAAGCGAGATTGCTGGATGAAGAACTAAAGAACACAAAACCAAATGAGCAAACTGACAACATAGCATTCAAGTCTAGTACAATAATATGCTATAAATGTAAAAAAGAAGGACACAAAAGCTACGAATGTTATTCAAATAGTGGAAGAACAATGAATAGAAATTACAGAGGAAGAGGTTATAGAGGACGTAGCCGAGGCAGAGTGTACCATCAGAGCCAAAGTCATGCTGTAACTACAGAGACGGATCAACGGGAATTTTCTTTTCTATCAAGAACTGACAACCATTGTAATTTGGTCGGAGGAAATGATCAGAATATAGAGTGGATTATAGATTCTGGATGTACAGAACATCTTATTCAAGCTAAATATGAAAAATACATGAGCGATATTGATACACTACAACAAGAAATAAAGATATATCATAGTAGGACTTTGGTCGTGTTAGCGGGTGGACGTGTGCTAATTTCTGATTCTGTTTTTAATTTTAAATTAACCCGATTGGCTACTGCGTTAAATTTGAATTTCTTGTCACTCTTGTGGAGTTTATATGGACTAACTCCGCCTTGTGGGCGGTCTGTGAGAGGGACAGCAACATCAAACTTGAAAAGTGATACTTGATTGGCGGCTGTTGAGATTTGAACCCGAGACGTGCTGCGTGGGACATCGACGCTCGCGCCGCTGCGCCACCGTGCAAGTGACTGTGAGTGTTGAATATTACTATCTCCTACGGTGCGCGCGGCGTAGCCGATACCAACCGCCGCTACGAGTGATCTACAGCTGTGCTACGAGCGCTACGAGTGCTACGAAGCGTCTACGTCACTGACTACATTGTATGCAATATCACAGTGCCGCAGCAGTTTATGTCGCATGTACTCTTTTGTTTACTACTCAACTTAACACGCTCTGATAGTTAACATGTCTAACGTGAAAAAGAGTTCACCAACAAAACCTGCGAATGTAAACCTAACCAGGGAGTCCTCACACTCTGACTCTGAAGTGACCCCCTCCCCGCAAAGGAACATTACTGCGAGAATTAAGCGGCCGCGCTTGGAAACGTCATATAACAAACAGGATTCCTCGAGCAATGTCTCACTTGAACTTATAATGACTACTTTGACCACTATGAAAACACAACAAGAAGTAACGTTTGCCAAAATTTTCTCTGAAATGTCTGATGTCAAGGAAAAAGTGCATCAAATACAAAAAACAAACTCAGAAATCGAGAAGTCGATGGAATATATGTACAATCACTATGAGGACCTGAAGCTTCAAATCCTGGACCTTGAGAAGACCCGAGATAAAAATGCTGAAACAATCAACAAGCTCGAGAGGCAACTTCAAGATATCAAACTGGGGTCGAGGTCATCTGCTGTCGAAATTAGAAATGTCCCGAACAAAGAAAACGAATCAGTCGAGGAGATGATCAATATTGTGTCTCAGATCGGAAAAAGTATCGACTTTGAAGTATCAGCGTCCGAAATACGCGATATATATCGTTTACCAGCCAAACCTGGGACGAACAAAACCATTGTGACCGAGTTTTCTTCTGTGCACACTAAAACCAACTACCTGTCGGCAGCTCGCAACTTCAACAAAAGCCGAAAATTAGAAGACAAATTGAATACAAAAGTAGTAGGCATATGCGGCGATAAGAAACCGATATATGTCGACGAACATCTTCCCGGATCAATGAAGAAATTATTCCTGCAGTCTCGAGACTTTGCCAAAAAGAATAGTTTCAAATTTTGCTGGGTTTCAAATGGCAAGATTCTACTACGCAAAAGCCCGGAGTGCAAAGAAACTTACACTGTAAGGTCGGAAGACTGTCTAGCGAACTTACTGAAAAAAAAGTGACTATTCAACCTGTGCTACATAATTACCCTGTCTTGCTTCTTGGCTATCTACTACTTAAAAATAGTATGTAAATGTCTCGTAATTATAATTGTAGAAACGTTTAACACAACAAGCGAACTTCGCACACATAACTTTTTTTTGTCACACCGCTTAGCGTACAATTACGATTTATCTTATATTAAGCCCTTTTTAAATTTACCTTTTTTATCAATTTTACCCGTACTTTATTTTTATTTTTTTACTTTACAGAAACTGATGCAATTACCTCCACACTACACTAAATCAAAAACATTAATTCAAACTACTTCCACACATCAAATAGACTTTCATTCACACCTATCTTTAAATTTTATTATTAATTATAAATGGCTTGTATAAATAATATCCTTGATGAAATTGATCAACACAGTGTAGCTACTTTTCAAGTCTGTGCCCCAGGCGCATACACTTCTTTGCAAAAGGTAGCACAATCGTCATTTAAAATTATTCACATTAACATTCGTAGTGTTCACAAAAACCTTGACAGTTTTTTAATTGTTCTTGCCCAGATGCCTATCCAATTCGATCTAGTAATACTGACGGAATGCCGGCTGAAGAATGCTGGTCCAACCCCAACTTTGGATGGTTATACCGAGTATTCCACTTTAAAAAACCCAATTCAAAATGACGGTGTAGTAATCTACGTTAAAAATAACCTACAATGTACTGTAACAGAACCGTCTTTCTTTGAGGACGCAAATTGCTTAGTTTGTCGTACTCAAGACACTGCAATCATTGGTATATATCGTTCACCCTCATATTCTAACTTAACCAATTTCTATAATAGCTTAGAAACTGCTACGTCTGCCTTAAAAAGCTGCAAATCTATTATAGTAATGGGAGACCTGAACGTTGATATTAAACCTAACAACAAGGACCCACATTCACATGAGTATCTTCTACATACGGCGACACTGGGTTTTTTGCCAGCTTTTTTACATCCCACTAGACCAAGTTCAAATACTTGCCTAGACCATATCCTGCTCAAATCTAAATCCACATCGAACTCTTTCGTATTAGAAACAAGTATTACAGATCATCATGCTACGGCCTTATGTTTGAATAAAATTAAAGTGAATCGAAAATTAGTCCCACAGACAACCATGCGTTTAAATTACTCTAATGCAGTGAAGGATGTAGAAAACGCTGACTTAGCCCCAGTGATGAACGCTACTGATGCTAACATTGCGGCAGATAATTTAATCACTACACTCAAAGACATTGTTCTAACCCATACCTCACACATCAAAACTTCAAGAAAGGCTAAAATAACCAAGCCTTGGATGATACCCGGTCTCGTCCGGTGCATCAAAAACCGAGATAGCATGCATCTTAAGCTTAAGTCAGATCCGGAAAACACTACTCTCAAAATTACTTACACAAGATACCGAAATTTTTGTAATCGTCTTATCAATAAACTTAGACGTTCTGATGAAAAACTTCAATTTTCTAGAGCTCAAAATAATAGTAAAGAAACTTGGAAGGTCGTTAAAAAACTCACTCATACAGAGATAAATAATCAGCCAGCCACGAATCTCCTAACATTATCTACGGACCCGTTATCCTCAGTTAACGTAATAAATAACTATTTTGCTAATGTAGGTAAGACGTTGGCATCTAAAATAACTACATTCCCTACTGACGTAGACCTAACATCCAAAACTAGCACGCCAAACTCGATCGCGCTTCTCCCGGTTAGTGAAAGTGATGTGGACTTAATTATTAAATCACTTTGGGATAACTGTGCCACGGGATGGGACAACATACCAGCCAAATTAATCAAAATGGCTCGAACCGTCCTCGTGCCTCCCATCACTCATATCTGCAACCTTGCCATATCACAAGGGGTTTTCCCGAGGGCTTTTAAAACGGCGTTAGTTACACCTGTGTACAAGTCTGGAGATAAAGATCAGATCACAAATTATCGCCCCATCTCTGTTTTAAGCGCTTTGTCTAAAATCATGGAACGAGTTCTTAACAACTGCCTAACCAATTACTTAGCTAAATTCCACATTCTCGCCAATAATCAATATGGATTCCGACATGGCATCTCTACGGAAGATGCCGTAGTCGACCTTGTGCAGTCGGTAGCTGACAAACTGGACCAAAAACTGAAATGTTATGGCATTTTTCTAGATCTCAGTAAAGCGTTTGACACTGTTTGTATTTCCAAACTAATAGAGAAAATGGAAAATGTAGGTATTCGTGGTCTGGCTCTTGAAATCTTTAAAGATTATCTCTCTGACCGTAGACAGTCCGTTAAGATTGACAATACAATTAGCGCAGAGGAACGAATTACCTTCGGAGTCCCCCAGGGAAGTATTTTGGGTCCAACCCTCTTCCAAATCTATATAAACGACCTTTGTAATCTGCCTCTCGTCAACTGTGATATCTTCACTTACGCAGACGATACTGCACTTGTGGCATATGGTAAGAATTGGGATGACGCTAAATTGCATTCGGAAAACGCATTGCGGAGAGTAATGCATTGGTTAGCAAGTAATCTTTTAACCTTAAACGTTGATAAGACCAAATTTTTACGTTTCATTCTACCGCATACATCAACACCACCTGAAGTAACCGGAAATCTAAAAGCCCATAACTGTCAGCAAAAGACGGATGCTTGTAAGTGTCTCTCGTTGACTATGGTGGAATCCATAAGATACCTCGGTGTGTTCGTTGATGAGAAGCTAGACTGGACCACTCAATTGGAGTCATTAACCTCACGCACCAGAAGACTAATTTATATTTTTAAAAATCTAAGGTTTTCAGCAGATAAAAATACTCTCCGAATGGTTTATTTGGCTCTGTGTCAAACAATCCTGATGTACTGTATCCCTTTGTGGGGTGGGACTCATAAAACTGAACTATTAAAACTTGAAAGAGCCCAAAGGGCTGTGCTTAAAGTAATTCACTTTAAACCTCGGGACTACCCTACACATATGCTATATTCAGAATGCAGTGTCTTAACTGTTAGGAAACTGTACATCTTAAGATCCATCCTCTACAAGCATTCTATGATCTCGTTTAATAAGCAGCTTGTCAGTCAGCGGCGCCGTGGCTTTCCTTTATGTCCTACTGTCTCTTGCAGGACTGCCTTCGCAAGACGCCAGTTTAATGGCCTTAGTGCTAGGCTGTATAATAAAGCCCACAAACAATTAAATATTTACGCCCTGACTAAGGGCCAGTTAAAAAACAAGCTAAATTCCTGGTTACTGACATTGACATATAGTGATACCGAAGAGCTTCTAACCACGGTACAGTAAAGAGATAGGTCGCAACACACAACACAACTCACCCAAATACACACACACACACACACACATACACTAACACACACACACACATATACACCAACACACACACGTCCATACACCCACCCACACTCATGTTTTTATTTCATCTTTTGTTCTTTTTTTTATCTTATTTTTATACTTTAATTAACATAAGTACTTTGTTCGCCTTCTGCACGTACCAATATTTTTGTAACCGTAGTAAGACTCACTGTGATTGGATACTCTTTCCTAAGATACAGACAGATTTTCTGCCTAGTTTAGGAAGGGGAGTCCTATGACCCATGTTATATGTGTACTGGTTCTATCTGTTATAACATATCTAATTCTTTATAAGACAACTTTGTATACCATGTACAAACTACTTATTGAATAAATTATTATTATTATTATTATATATTGCAAATGGAGATTATGTGACAGCCAAGAAGCAAGGAACAATAAAAATGATGTGTAATGGACATAAGTTAACTTTGAGTGCTCTTATAATAGATAATTTATCATTCAACCTTATCTCAGTTAAAAAGATAGTGCAAAAAAATTGTAATGTTCAGTTTAATCAACATGGAGTCAAAATACGCAAAAATAATTCAAAAGATTGTATTACAGGGTCTTGTAAAGGAAAACTATTTATCTTAAAAGCATCTTTATCTTCAGAACATAATTTGTGTGGTCTTAGTTCAGATTCTTTATGGCACAATAGATTAGGACATGTTAACAGGTACAGTCTAAAACTTATGCAGCTTCCTGTCTCTAAGAAGCAATGTGGACCATGTATGATTGGTAAGTCAACTCGTCAGCCATTTCCGCACAATCCGAAGAGGAGGTCATCCTGTATTGGTGAACTTCTTCATACTGATGTAGCCGGACCTGCAAACATAAAAGGGATCAATGAAGAACTATACTATCAGGTAATTGTTGATGACTATTCACATTTTGTAGTAGTTTATTTACTCAAAAGTAAAGATGAAGCCACTCACAACTTAATTAGATATATAAAAAATATTGAGAATCAACAAAACACTAAAGTGAAACGAATTAGATGTGACAATGGTGGTGAATTTAAAAATAAAACAATAAAATCTTTTTGTATGGAGAAAGGAATAAACATTGAATATACTCACCCCTATTCACCCCAACAAAATGGAGTTTCTGAGAGAATGAATAGGACTTTGTATAATAAAGCAAGAACACAGATGATAGAAACAAATCTTCCAAAATACTTATGGGGAGAGGCCATAGTAGCTTCAGCATACCAATTAAATAGATGTCCCTCATCAGCTATTAATTTCCAGATACCAGCAGAAGTGATGTTTGGTTCTTTAGATTTGAGTAGACTGCGTGTTTTCGGAAGCAAAGCATGGGCTATTCAACTACCGAGAGGAAACAAATTTGATAAGAGAGCTCATGAAATGAGAATGGTAGGATATGCACCCAATGGCTATCGACTGTGGAATCCAAAAGAAAACAAAATTGAAATATCAAGAGACGTAAGATTTGATGAGGAAGATATCAAGTACAAACCAATAAATGAAGAAACAAAGAAGGAACACAGATATACTTATGATGATAAAAATGAGGATGACATTATAGGTTGTGATACAAATGAAGACATTGGAAAAGACTCAAATACTAGATGTGACACAATAGAACAAAAAGATAAATCTGACAAAAACCAACAAAGAGGTAATACTGAAAGTAATTCACAGGCAAGACCGCAAAGAACAATTAAAAGACCAAACTACTTAGAAGACTATGAAACTAACTATGATAATGATAATGAAACTTACTATGAAAGTATTGAATCTAACATAGCATACTGTTTAAATACCTATATTGACAATGAACCGATTACCTACAGCGACGCAGTTAAAAATTCAGAATGGACAGAAGCAATAGAAAAAGAACTAGATGCTCACAAAAAACTACAAACATGGGAAACCTCTATATTACCAGATGGACATAAAGCTATTGACACTAGATGGATTTTTAAGAAAAAGTCTGATGGAACAAAGAAAGCCAGATTAGTAGCTAAAGGCTATCAAGAAAATAATACCTATGATGTTTATTCACCAGTTGCAAGAATGTCTACTGTGAGACTACTAATAAGTATATCACTACAAGAAAATAAACCAATAAGACAGATGGATATACCTACAGCTTTTCTCAATGGAAATTTGGAAAAAGAAATATTTATAAAATACCCAGAAGGAGTTAAAGAAGAAAAAGGAAAAGTATTGAAACTAAGAAAAGCACTTTACGGATTAAAAGGAGCGCCACGGTGTTGGAATGAAAGAGTACACAATTTTTTTATTGAAAATAACTTTGAGCAATCAAAACATGATGTTTGTCTATACTTTAAGCCTGGAACTTGGGCACTAATTTTTGTTGATGATTTCCTATTGATGGGTAATTTTGAAGAAATAAAAGAAAAACTACAGATAGTATTCAAAGCGAAGGATTTAGGAGACATAAAAGAATATTTAGGAATGGAAATACACAAAAGCAAAGATACTGTATGCATAAAACAAGAAAAACTGATAAGAAAAATATTGAAGAAATTTGGAATGGAAGATAGCAAAGTAGCTAAAACACCTATGGAGAAAGAACCTATTACTACAGAGGAGGAAGAAATAGTAAATGTACCCTACAGGGAATTAATAGGAAGCCTTACTTACCTTTCAGTTACAAGTAGACCTGATATCACTTACGCCACTTCTTTCTTGAGTAGATACCTGGACAAGCCTACATCACAGCATTGGAAAGCAGCAAAGAGGATCTTAAGGTACCTTAAAAACATTATTAATAAGGGACTTACTTACTTTAGAACTGACAAACCGATACAGCTGATAACATATACAGATGCAGACTGGGGAAGTGATAAAACTGACCGCAGAAGTGTAAGTGGATCTGCAACTTATTTTGGTAAAAATTTAATATCTTGGTCATCAAAGAAGCAATGTACTGTCTCTTTATCATCTGCAGAGGCAGAGTACATAGCAGCAACTTCAGCCACAACAGAGCTCATCTATCTCAAAGGTATCTTGAATAATTTTTACAGTCATAATTTTGAACCTTTACTTTTAATAGACAATCAGAGTGCCATAAAAATAATAACTAATAGAGAAAATGGAAAAAGAACTAAACACATTGACATTAAATATCACTTTATTAAAGATGCAGTTAGGATCCATAAAATTAATATTACATATGTACCAACTGAACACAATGTATCAGATATATTTACAAAACCACTATGTGAGATTAAGCATAACTATTTTTCATCTAAATTGAATATTGTGTAATAATTTAAAATTATAAACTTAAAATGAAGCCTACCATAGTAAAAATACTTATAATTTTTGGTTGGTGTTATGTAACATAGAAGCATGTATTAGTTTTAAGTAATATGTAATTTGTATTAGTAATTGTTTGCAATGTTACAAATATGATTTTAACATTGAAGGGGGGTGTTACAAATCGCAATATATTATAATCTGTGACAAGTTGGCAGCCCACCCTTATCTATGATTTATACTCTGTGTGTCTCTTTTACTCTCTGTCGTCCGTCGAGTCGTCGTATCAAAATGTAGCTCTGAATAATAAAAATTGATTAAAAATAAAACCCATTATAAGAAGGCGTTTATTATTAAAAATTTTCACTAGGTGATCTTCAATATAATATACCGATTTAATACTTGACTTCATTTCGATCATCAGATGAGTAAAACGAAATAAAATGTACGAAAAAGGTTACTTTGTAAATTATAAAAAATTATAATACCTCCTAACTTGAGATGATCCACTCCCACCTCTAGTTCGAACTCCACGGCCTCTACGAATATTATATTATGACTTAAAACATTACTACTTAAATATATACAAATGATGAGTAAAACAAAATAAAATGTAGAACTTCTAACAAGATTTAAAAAAAAATTACCTCCTTACTTGAGATGGTCCACTACCACCTCTAGTACGAACTCCTCGGCCTCTACGACTTCTACAAGCCAAGTTAGTTTCAGTCGGTGATCTAAAATTTTTGTGTGCAGATATCAATTAAAACCATCAATATCATTAAGAAAAAAGGCAAAAATAATGTGTGTTATAGAAGCATTAAAAAAACATTCATTAATAGCATTGTAGTTTCAGGCAATACTAGGTAACAATGTATAAACAAGGTTATTGGAAATATACCAAAAACCTCTTAAGAGGTCATTGTACTCAACAATACGAACAACGTGAAGAAAAATCAGCTTTTCCCTACATTTATAATGGTATAACTCGTCAAAATGTATGGAACAGCTGATTCTTTTTTCGCGATTTCGGGTTTGGTCTTTTAGTAAAAGTTGTTCATGACGATGAGTACAATGATCTCAGAAAAGGTTGTTAGTGTTTATCCAATAAGCCTGTAATGCGCATGGTATATTACGATTACGACATCAATATTTTCAAAAACAACTAAGTAAATAAGCGCAAATTCGTATACCGATACCTAAGTTAGTGATTTTTATTAAATACTAGCTTTTGCCCGCGGCTTCGCTCGCGTTAAATTCGGTAGCGCCTTATCGATTTGTAATAAATAGCAACGCTAAGTTTTCCCGTTTCTTCCCTCTTTCTCCCTCATATCCCACTCGTTTTAAAAAAATAATAGCCTATGTCCGTCTCCTGGTTCCCAACTATCTCTGTACCAAAATTCATCAAAATCGGCCAAGCCATTAAAGCGTGAAGAGGTAACAAACAAACAAACAAACAAACAAACAAACTCACTTTCGCTTTTATAATATTAGTAAGGATGAGAATTAAGTAAATTGTCAAAACACACAAGGAAAATAAAGTGAGTAGAAATCTTAGAACATATCCTTCAAGTAAGTAAAGCGAAATTAAAAAATAGAGCAAAATTCGACAATCATAAAAAAAAAAAACATAACATTACTAAATCACAAGAACAAAAACTGTGAGATAAAAGCATGATGAAACACCACCAAGCAAGCGAATAAAACACTAAATCCAAAACCGCAAAAATATTGCAAACATATTTTGCCGTTTGTACCGACCCATAATTTGAACCATTGTAGTTACGCCCGTGGATACTGAACTATCCACATCAAAAAACCTGAGGAACACAATGATTTTTTTAAGGAATCTTCCACGAATACAGTATATTTAGAATGGTATACCGAAATACCGAAAGAAAAGCGACATAAATGGGACAAAAAGGCGATACAGTGTATTATGGTTGGTTACCCAGACTGTGTAAAAGGGTATAGAGTATTCAATCCCAACAATAATTCAATAATCACCAGTCGAGATATTGTCGTGATTGAGGAGGGGAATTGTGCTACTGAGGTTCCAGTCACCATAGCAGAATCAACATTTGATTTTGAGGTGAAGTCGGAGTTACCAGACGTTACACAGGAGGAAGTGGGAGTAACGGCTGAGTAGCGTTCCTGACATCAAATCAGAATCCAGTTCCGGGGCAGTTGAGGAAGCAGTTAGCCAGGATCCAGGCAGCTCCAGCTACGAGAAAGATGAGTTTCTTGACGTTCAGGAAAGTCAGGTCCCTACTTCAGTTCCAGAGCAACAGGTCGAGACCCCAGTACCACCAATCATAGTGAATGTGCCAAAGCAGTGTCGTAATCGTAAAAAGCCTGAGCGGTATGGCTCTGCTAGTATCAGCGCGGGTAGTGAAGTGTTTGACATAGTGAAATATCACTTGAAAAAGCTATAAGTGGGGCTGAACGTATTCAGAGGGCGCAAGCCATGGACGAGGAACTAAAATCATTCGATGAGAATGATGATTGGGAAATTGTGGATTTGCCAGTGAACAGTACTGTTGTGCCTTGTAAATGGGTGTTTAAGAAAAAAATAGACAGTGACAATAGTATTAGATATCGTGCCCGTCTTGTAGCAAAAGGGTTTGTCCAGAAACCTGGCATAGACTTTGATCAAACATTCTCACCTGTTTTGAGACATTCATCTCTGAGATTGCTTTTTGCCCTAGCAGCACAGATGAAGCTTGATGTAACTCACCTGGACGTGAAAACTGCTTTTCTAAATAGCTTATTGAAAGAAACTGTTTATATGAAAATGCCAGAAGGTTTTAAATGTAATGGTAGTATTAATAAAGTGTTAAAATTAAAGAAAGCCATTTATGGATTAAAGCAGTCTTCAAGAGCCTGGTACCAAAGGGTTGATACTTTTTTGGAGAGCATTGGTTTTAAAAGATCACAACTAAAACCTTGTTTGTATACTAAAATGAATGGGTCTGATAGAATATTTATTGCCCTATATATGTTGATGATTTTTTTGTGTTCTCAAACAATGTGTTAGAAACTGAAAATGTAAAGAAAAGTTTTTAAAATAAAAGATATGGGCAGTGTTAAGCAATGCCTGGGTATGAGGTTTCATGTTGATAAAGAAAATGGTTGTGTTACTTTAGATCAACAACAATATATTGAAAAGTTGTCACAAAAATTTAATATCAATGATTGTAAACCAGTTTATACACCAATTGAGTCTAAATTAAATTTAAGTAAAAGTGACCAGTGTAATAGCCAATTACCCTACCAACAGTTGATTGGTAGCATGATGTATTTAGCAGTACCTACTCACTAGACCTGACATTGTTTTTGCAGTAAATTACTTAAGTCAATTTAATAATTGCTACAGCGACATAAACTGGGCTTACGCCAAAAGAGTCTTAAAATATTTAAAAACAACAAAATCCTTTTGTCTGAAATATGTTGTAAATGGAAATTCTAAATTGCAAGCTTATGTTGATGCTGACTGGGCTTGTAATGCTTTAGATATGCGTTCATATACAGGTTATTTCATTTTTCTTTCCGGTGGTGCTGTATAATGGGAAACTAGGAAGCAAGTTTCTGTTGCCTTATCCAGTACTGAGGCAGAGTACATGGGTATATCTGATTGTTGTAAAGAAGTTATCTATCTAAGGAATTTACAATATGAACTAACTAATAAGTTGTATGAAATAACTGTGTTCAATGATAATCAGTCTGCACAGAGGTTGGCAAGTAATAATTGTTTACATAAGCGATCAAAGCACATAGATATTCGTTACCACTTTTTCAGAGAGCATGTGAATAATAATGATATGCAATTAAGATATTTGCCAACTTCAGACATGCCTGCTGATTTGTTTACTAAAGGTTTAAATGCAGTCAAGCATTATAAATTTCTAGAAATGTTAGGATTAAATAATAACTTTAGTATTATTTTGTTAAGTGGGCGTGTTAAATATATTATAACAAAATAATTATTTACTGTGTGTGGCGCCATCTATGACAGGAATGTTAAACTGTTGTTTTTGTACTGTCTGTGACAATTAAAAATAAAATTCAGTTCGTTTCCGTCAACGGTGTTTTATTGTAATAGGTCTGAAATCAGAAAAGGAAGTAGGGTTGGTAATTTTAGGAAGCGGTATTATATGAGCCCGTTTCCAGGCTGAGGGAAATATGCCAGAGAATAAGGAAAAAATAACAATGTGAGTAAGAATAGGGAGCAACTGTCTAATAATAGGTACTATCATGTAGGGTTTTTAAAGATTTGTGTGTTGTTTTATATTTGAAAAATGGCAACACTGTTTAACGGCCAGTTCTGTGAAGGAGGGGGTAGTTTATAAAAGAAGGCACTTGGCCGAGAGGACGGACTTTTTTAGTGTGATATTATACTGTGATGATTGTGTCTGTAAAGGAGTGTATTTATAAAAATAAAGTATAAATCCATAACGAGTGAATATTATTACACTTCAGAAGTGGGATACGAAAGGTAACGTAATTTGAATTAATTTACACTAAATTTAACATGCATACATGAATGTTGTAGACTTGGTCTCTTTGTTCTATTTGGTCGGGGTACCCCCCGATAATGGGACAATGAAAAGTAAGTTTCTAACGTATTTATATCCTTGTGTTGCGATTTTATTTGATCAGGATACTCCTGGATAATACGATTGCATAATAAGGTTATGATTATTGTGTATTTTCATTATTGTGTATTGCATGTTGTAGACTTGGTCTCTTTGTTCTATTTGGTCGGGGTACCCCCCGATAATGGGACAATGAAGAGTAAGTTTCTAACGTATTTATATCCTTGTGTTGCGATTTTATTTGATCAGGATACTCCTGGATAATACGATTGCATAATAAGGTTATGATTATTGTGTATTTTCATTATTGTGTATTGCATGTTGTAGACTTGGTCTCTTTGTTCTATTTGGTCGGGGTACCCCCCGATAATGGGACAATGAAGAGTAAGTTTCTAACGTATTTATATCCTTGTGTTGCGATTTTATTTGATCAGGATACTCCTGGATAATACGATTGCATAATAAGGTTATGATTATTGTGTATTTTCATTATTGTATATTGCATGTTGTAGACTTGGTCTCGTTGTTCTATTTGGTCGGGGTACCCCCCGATAATGGGACAATGAAGAGTAAGTTTCTGACGTGTTTTATATCCTTGTGTTGCGATTTAATTTGGTCAGGATACTCCTGGATAATACGATTGCAAAATAAGGTTATGATTATTGTGTATAAAACGTGTGTATCTGAACCTGTCTGTCGCATTTGGATAGGATATTCCCCGATCTTGTGACATATTAGGTTTCTAACATGGTGGCTTTGTGTCGCGATTTTATTTGGTCAGGGTACTCTCTGATAATAAGGAATTAATGAATAAGGTTATGATGTTATAAAACATAAAAAGTATGTTACCACTTAGTCAGGGTACTCTTTGGTAATGGTAACATGCATCAACCTTGGATCGTTGTTTTCATACAATCGGGGTATTCTGATAATATGACTGCGAGATGAGGTTGTGTGGTGAATCTTCCAAAATAGGTCGGAACTAAGCAAGTTTTATTATTATTTGGTTGGGGCCTTTGGCTTTGCTAGGGCACCCCACTAATATATCTACTTATTAAGGATTATTTTCAACATTTTATTAGGGAAAACTGCTACTAAGAGCATACTTTGCTAACATTTGGACGGGATACTCACTAACACTGAAGGTAAAAACTCTGAAGTCTAGTTGTGCTAATGCTTGATCGGGGCTCTCCCTGATAGTGCTGATAGATAGCTGGGCATGGTTGTGGCCCCTGTTTTACGTTACGAAAGGAACATTTCTGTCCTTTTTTGGTTAATTCCAGTTTCACAATGGAAAAGGAGAACAGCAACGCCAAATCATTGGATGCGTCCCCTCGTGGTCGAAACGAGAGCCGGCGGCGTCTTTTGACTCCAGTGGGGCGCTCGCCGCGTCATCGACGTGATATTTCCAATACACGCCGCAGTAGCACTCGAAGTCGCAGCAAGTCACGTAGGCTAGATTTACGTGAGAAACAGCTCGAGTTTGAGCAAGAACGAGAGCGACTTCGCATACTCGAACAGGACCTACGACGAGAACGTGAAAAAATTACGAAGACTGATGGGGACCGAAGAAGCTACAAAGGGAGCACAAGCCGTGATCACCGCGAACACCTACAGCACGACTGCATCTCGAGTCGGTCGTGCCAACGTGAGCATCAGTGTACCAAGCGGAGAAGAGGTTCACATGAGCAGAGCAACGATAGTCTACGTGGGGACGACGCATCACAAGATAAAAGGTCACGTACCCCTTCTTTTACTGTAAACGATGTTATGAACTTGGTGCATTCTATTAAACATGGTTTTACATCTCAGCCGTCTACAAGTGTATCAAAGAATATTGATTATAAAAATATTCTCCCTAATTTTGATCCTTCAGAAAAAAAAACCAGCGTATTGACATTTGGCTGCGTAACCGTAAAGTGAATGAATGTGCTACTGTTTATGGCTGGGATGATAGAACAACGACACATTTTGCGATGCAAAAACTTCAGGGATTGGCCAAGGTTTGGTGTGACGGTTTAAATACAATTTTGCATTCTTGGAAAGAATGGCAATATAAGTTAATAAGTGCCTTTCCTTGCGAGCAAAACTATGGCCAAATCCTGGATGATATGCTTAGGAGAAAAAGTAGATTTGGTGAGCCAATCGAAGTATATTATTATGAAAATTTCGCGTTATTAAATCAGTGTGACATAACAAGTAAACGCGCAGTAGATTGTATCATCCACGGTATTTCTGATAGGACTTTGAAATCGAGTGCGTTGGCGCTTTGTTGTTCTCAACCTGATCAGCTTCTCCAATTTCTATTAAGCAGCAAAGGAAGCCAAAATTTAGATCGTAGTTTTGTTAAAAATAATTCTAACCAATCCAATTCGAAAACAAACCAATATAAATCTAATCAGTCTCAGGGTTCCGTGTTCTGTTTTAATTGTAAGGAGCGTGGTCACCCTTACTTACAGTGTCCGAAGCCACTAATTAAATGCAATAAATGTAACAAAATAGGTCATAAGGCTGACAATTGTCCGCAAAAGAAATCTGACAATTTAGCAAGTAGCACCGGAGTTCCATCTAAAACAATGCGTATTTCGAGCTCCAGTCCCAACTCCAAATATATAAAACTAGTCACAGTGAATGGCAGGCCTTTAGAAGCATTTATTGATTTCGGTAGCGAAGTGACTTTAGTTAGAGAGTCGATAATGTCGGGCCTTAATTTGGTGCATGACCAGATCCCGTCTGTTATGAAAGGATTTGGGAATGAGGTGGTCCGATCGCTAGGTAATACGTTACTCGATATAGTGGTAGATGGAGTTGGTGCGAAGGTAGCTTCTAGAGTTGTCCCGGATAATTTGCTAGATAAACCTATATTAATAGACCAATCGTACACAGAGCAACCACACATTCTTGTGTTTAAAGATTCCCACAGTTTGCAATTTCAGAAGTTACATACTGAAATCCCAATGGTTTATCCCGGAGCTAATAACATTCCACTTGTTGAAGTTAGGATAGTTGCTGATGTTGAGCTTCATGGACCTGCATCTGTAAGGGCTTGTGTAGCTTCAGAATTTAGTGGGTGTTTAATGCTGAGCACAAAAATCGTGGGTGGTCCAAATCATGAGGTTGTTGTTTATGGTGGAGTTTACCAGGTGCAGCGTGGTAGTTTAGATATTCTTGTTTATCCATTTTCCATCCCCTGCCGTTTACGAAAAGGTTTTGTTGCTAGTAGGGGAGAAAGGGTAGATTTTGTCCAGAGGATAGAAATACAGACTCCAGGAATTGCAGAGTCTGCAGATATTCCAAATTATAACAGTGAACATGATATTCAAGAGAAAGACGTACGCATAGGTGATTCTGTATCAAAGGACGATAGACAAAGGCTTATGACCATACTTAATCAATACAAACATTGTTTCGCATCAAATTTGAAGAATTTGGGTTGTACTGAGGTTACGCAGATGACGATTGAATTGAATAGTCAACGCCCTATTGTCTATCGCCCTTACAGATTGTCACACCATGAACGTGAGAAAGTACAGTCTATGTTAGGTGAAATGTTGGAAGCAGGGATTGTTAGAGAATCGGTATCGGAGTATGCAAGTCCAATAATATTGGTTCGCAAAAAAGATGGCAGTTTTCGAATGTGTGTTGATTACAGAATGTTGAACTCTGTAACAGTAAAGGAAAGATACCCGATGCCGATTATAGATGATGAGATAGCAAGGTTGTCTGGTCAAGCGTGTTTCATAACGCTTGATTTAGCATCTGGGTATTATCAGGTGCCAATCTCGGAACCATGCAAACATTTAACTGCGTTTGTCACTCCAGATGGATTATACGAATTCAACCGTATGCCATTTGGTTTGGCAAATGCACCAGCTATTTTTCAGAGAATGATTAATAAAGTCTTAGGTTCAGCTCGATTCACTCATGCTACAGCATACATGGATGACGTGCTTGTTTTTGGTAAAAATGCTACTGAATGCCTTGATAGGTTTGAACAAGTTTTGAAGCTGTTAAAAGACTCGAATCTTACGCTAAATCTATCGAAATGTAATTTTCTTAACGATAACATTGATTATCTTGGTTACGAAATTGGCTCCTCAGGAATTCGGCCTGGTGAAAAGAAAATTCAGTCGGTTATGAATTTTCCACGGCCAATTAATATTCATGGTGTTAGGCAATTCCTCGGGCTTGCTAGTTATTTTCGGAAATTCATCAAAAATTTTGTTCAAATAGCATCCCCAATCATGCAATTATTAAAGAAGGACTCCACATGGATGGGGGCCCTGAGCAAGACGGTGCATTCCAAGCGCTTAAATTAAAATTGACAGAAAGACCAGTTTTAGCCATTTACGACCGCGACGCGGAAACGGAATTGCATACTGACGCTAGCAAGGATGGTGTTGGAGGCATACTCTTGCAACGATGTAAGGATAGTGGATTTCTTCGGCCAATTGCTTATTGTAGTAGGCGAACGTCACCGGAGGAAAAACATTATCACTCCTACGAATTAGAAACACTTGCTGTTATTCGTTCGTTAGAGAAATTTCGTGTCTATTTATTAGGTAAGGAATTCAAAATAGTTACCGATTGTAGCGCTCTTCGTTCCACTTTCATGAAACGCGATCTCATACCTAGAATAGCGCGCTGGTGGCTTTTGCTGCAAGAATTTAATTGTTCAATCGAGTATCGGGCAGGCACTAAAATGTCCCATGTCGATGCTTTATCTCGAAATCCTATTTCTGATGATTCTATGGCTGATTCTTCTAATCTATGTGCCCAAGTTATGGTCATTAGTAGCGAAGACTGGTTACATACCCTTCAGCTGGGAGATTCTGAGTTGGAACGTATTAAACAAGTATTGGAAAAGGATTTAGACCCCAAGAATCTCCAATATATTAAAGACAATTATGTTGTTCAAGATAATAAGTTATATAGGTATATTAACGGCAATAAAGATAATGTTCGCTGGGCAGTCCCAAAAGGGGCGAGGTGGCAGATATGCAGGATGAATCACGATGATATTGGTCACCTAGGATTAGAAAAAACATTAGAAAGAATTAAAAATAATTACTGGTTTCCAAAAATGACACGGTTTATAAAAAAGTATGTGTCCGCTTGTATTGATTGTGCTTACGCTAAGAAAACTACGAGTACGAACGAAGGCTTATTGCATCCAATCGAAAAAGTAGAATCACCTTTTCACACCCTGCATATTGATCACTTGGGCCCCTTCGTCAGATCTAAACGAGGATACTCTTATCTTCTAGTAGTCGTAGACGCGTTCACTAAGTTTGTGTTTATAAAGCCAGTCCGAAACACGAATACACAAAATGTAATCCGTGCTTTGGATGACATTTTTTATACATTTAGAATGCCTGACCGTTTGGTCAGTGATCGTGGCAGTTGCTTCACATCCAACTTATTTAAAAGATATTGTTATGATAAGGGTATAAAACACATTTTAAATGCGGTCGCCAGTCCAAAATCAAACGGACAGGTAGAACGATATAACCGGACGATCCTAAATTCATTGAAAGCGCTAAACCTGAGACATGATGAGAGAGATTGGGACAACCAGTTAGGGAAAATACAATGGGGACTGAATAACACTATCCAAAAGACGACCGCTAGAAGACCATCTGAAGTAATGTTCGGTACGTTTATGAACAGTGAAATCAATCCTAATTTGAATGAGATAGCAGACGTGACTAGGGAAAATATAGATGTGAGCACTATCCGAAGTCAAGTTAAAGATAGAATAGGAACTGAACAAGCTAAGCAGAAGCTACGTTACGACCAGAATAGACGCCCTGCTAAGACATACAATAAGGGAGATTTAGTCAAAATTACTAAAGTTACTTTTAATAATGATGGGAAGAGTAAGAAACTACTCCCATCTTACATAGGTCCATACAAAGTCAGTAAAGTTTTAGGCCAAGATAGATATAAGATAGCGTCTATTCCCGGTTTCAGTAATAGTACAAACAAACGCACTACCACTGTAGCAGCCGATCGAATGTTGCCGTGGGTGCATGTGGCTGCGTTACAACTAAATAGCGAATCTAGTGATGACAGCGAAGCATAGTGGTCATCAATTTAAGATTTAAAATGACAATTATTACAGAATGTTTAATATGATTGTTTCAGACCGAACGTGAGAATTGATTGGTTCACGTCATCATTTAGAACACAATTGAACACCGATCGTGAGAATTGATTGGTTCACTTAATCGGTTTGTTACATAATTGTAGGCAAGAATTGATGGGTTTGCCTAAGTTCGAGAATTGATTGGTTAGAACTAGCATAAGCACAAGTTTAAAGAATTTCATAATCCTAAGGTTAACCCAGACCTCTAGAATTGTTTTTTTTTTGAGCGTATTTGTTTTGAACAAAATTGTCTAACATTTGTTTTCTCTATTTTACTTGTATAACTTCATTTCGAAATGATTGCCACGAATGTATTAAAATTACGTAATAAATAAATGTAATATCTTAGTTTTAGTTGAATTAAATGTTTAAGTGACTAACAGAATAATTACCAGCTGTTATGTTTTGTATGATTATATTTTTTTTTTAGTTTAAGTGTCACAAGGATGTTGTATAATTGCTGTTAATCGTTTTCCTTTTTTTTTTCTCTCAAAAAAGTCACTTTGAAAATGTTGTTAATCATAAAATCAGAAGACCTCTCAGCCAAGAGTGTAGGGTATTTATGTAACCATATAGTGCATGTATGAGGGCATACACGTCGTCAGGACGGTCGAGTGTAGGGTTTTTAAAGATTTGTGTGTTGTTTTATATTTGAAAAATGGCAACACTGTTTAACGGCCAGTTCTGTGAAGGAGGGGGTAGTTTATAAAAGAAGGCACTTGGCCGAGAGGACGGACTTTTTTAGCGTGATATTATACTGTGATGATTGTGTCTGTAAAGGAGTGTATTTATAAAAATAAAGTATAAATCCATAACGAGTGAATATTATTACAATCATTCTCAAACACAAATTATCTTGGCCCACGGCAGAGGAGGAAATAGAAAGAAGAGATTTTTTCATCTTCATCGTCTTCAGACACAGGGTTGAAATTGAAAAGTGAACAATTAGGTAACGGTAAGTTAGAAAGCTCAAGCAGAGTGGAAGCTTTCACATTCGGATCCAGAGAAACAGGCGGAAGGGAAAAGTGTTTATTAAGAGCGCTCAAGTCAACGTCATTACAAGTATTTGTGGGAGATTTGCCAATACCAACAGATTTTAAGAATCTCCAGACATCAGAAGTGTTCCGATCAATAAGGGATTCATGGAAATAACGTCTATTTGCATCTCGACACAGACGATTGCAGCGGTTACGCAAAGCTGTGAAGTGAACGAGGTTATGCTCCGTCGGTCTACGCTTGAATCTACTCTTCGCCTTGTCTTTACGAGCAATAGCATCCCTAATGGCAGTAGTCATCCACGGTGCAGGATTATGCTTAACTTTAATTCGCCTAAGAGGAGCAAGCATGCTTGTCATAAATATGTAATACCTTCTCATTAAATAAATTAACCTTTTCATCGATACTGGTGCTTTCGATAACGAGTGACCAGTCTATATCACTAGCATCTCGCTTCAAAGTCGAGGTTTACGTTTAGGAGGTCGGATGCGATAGGAGAGATAAATAAGATCATGATACGAAAATGTTGCAGTGAGCTGCCCAAACTCAGCAACGTTGTGAGGTGAAGAAACAATCATTAGGTCAAGAAGAGAAGGCGTGCAATTAGGAAAGTTATGGGTCGCAGAAAGAGGTAGAATATCAAGATTGAAAGAAGATAAAAGCGAACGGAGTTTATGTGAACGAGAATCATTTTTTATTAAACAAGTGTTGAATCTAAAGAGTCAAAGTAGTTTATAAGAAGGTTGGGAGAGTAAAAGATAGCTAACAAAACTTTCGTGTGATTTAAGACAATCTCTAGAAACAATGATTCAGCCGACCCAGAGTACTGCGAAGGAGACGAACATACAATTTTGTACGGTATGTCAGCACGTAAATAAATAGCGACACCACCACCACCCTTGCCAATTCTGTCATTTCTGACCAGAACAAAACCAGGTAGTGTATACTGCGAGGAAAGGAGAGAGGGCTTAAGGAAGGTCTCTGATATTAGAAGGGCATCAAGATGACCACTGCTAAAAGATGCCAAAAGATCGGAATAGTGAGCAGGAACACTCTGAGCATTAATATGAGCTATGTGCAAATTGCTAGGATAATTAAAAAAAGAGAGGATATGTTGTCACGCAAAGTATGAAGCGGAAGGTCACTATCCACACTAACAAAGCTACAAGTTGAGGACGAACAGGAAAAAAAACTGTCATTCAAATCAGAAGGAATATTCATAGATAAAAATATATATCGACGGTCCCTACGTATAAAAAGACATGTCGAAAATGGCATTTTTTTTTATTGTATATTTGGCTTTAGATTATCAATGCGCACATGCTGATATACGAATTTTATTTATTTACCTTGTTTTACAAATCGTATAAGAGAACAAGTATTATAAATACAACGAATAAGTGTCGTAGATGCGGACATCTATTACATATCTTTTTGTACGGTGTTTTAAAATCTCCGCGAAGGCGGTCTTGTCAGACTTATCGTCATTTACGGGAGTTCCCCGAACAAGACAAGTCGATCGATGCTTGTTCGTGTGATGAAACAATTTTTATGTTTTGATATAGTTTAGATTTAGTGGTGTGTTATTTAGTTATAAGTACTCATATTACCTCCAACAATACTATAAAACATTCTTTAGTCTCAAAGTATTCACACTTTTTTTTAATAATTAAAATCACACTGAGGGGTGAAAATATGAAACGACAAAACATAATGCCTGAAGGGTTAAGGCCCTGGTGTCAGATGTCAGGCAGCGTATTGACATTTGGCTGCGTAACCGTAAAGTGAATGAATGTGCTACTGTTTATGGCTGGGATGATAGAACAACGACACATTTTGCGATGCAAAAACTTCAGGGATTGGCCAAGGTTTGGTGTGACGGTTTAAATACAATTTTGCATTCTTGGAAAGAATGGCAATATAAGTTAATAAGTGCCTTTCCTTGCGAGCAAAACTATGGCCAAATCCTGGATGATATGCTTAGGAGAAAAAGTAGATTTGGTGAGCCAATCGAAGTATATTATTATGAAAATTTCGCGTTATTAAATCAGTGTGACATAACAAGTAAACGCGCAGTAGATTGTATCATCCACGGTATTTCTGATAGGACTTTGAAATCGAGTGCGTTGGCGCTTTGTTGTTCTCAACCTGATCAGCTTCTCCAATTTCTATTAAGCAGCAAAGGAAGCCAAAATTTAGATCGTAGTTTTGTTAAAAATAATTCTAACCAATCCAATTCGAAAACAAACCAATATAAATCTAATCAGTCTCAGGGTTCCGTGTTCTGTTTTAATTGTAAGGAGCGTGGTCACCCTTACTTACAGTGTCCGAAGCCACTAATTAAATGCAATAAATGTAACAAAATAGGTCATAAGGCTGACAATTGTCCGCAAAAGAAATCTGACAATTTAGCAAGTAGCACCGGAGTTCCATCTAAAACAATGCGTATTTCGAGCTCCAGTCCCAACTCCAAATATATAAAACTAGTCACAGTGAATGGCAGGCCTTTAGAAGCATTTATTGATTTCGGTAGCGAAGTGACTTTAGTTAGAGAGTCGATAATGTCGGGCCTTAATTTGGTGCATGACCAGATCCCGTCTGTTATGAAAGGATTTGGGAATGAGGTGGTCCGATCGCTAGGTAATACGTTACTCGATATAGTGGTAGATGGAGTTGGTGCGAAGGTAGCTTCTAGAGTTGTCCCGGATAATTTGCTAGATAAACCTATATTAATAGACCAATCGTACACAGAGCAACCACACATTCTTGTGTTTAAAGATTCCCACAGTTTGCAATTTCAGAAGTTACATACTGAAATCCCAATGGTTTATCCCGGAGCTAATAACATTCCACTTGTTGAAGTTAGGATAGTTGCTGATGTTGAGCTTCATGGACCTGCATCTGTAAGGGCTTGTGTAGCTTCAGAATTTAGTGGGTGTTTAATGCTGAGCACAAAAATCGTGGGTGGTCCAAATCATGAGGTTGTTGTTTATGGTGGAGTTTACCAGGTGCAGCGTGGTAGTTTAGATATTCTTGTTTATCCATTTTCCATCCCCTGCCGTTTACGAAAAGGTTTTGTTGCTAGTAGGGGAGAAAGGGTAGATTTTGTCCAGAGGATAGAAATACAGACTCCAGGAATTGCAGAGTCTGCAGATATTCCAAATTATAACAGTGAACATGATATTCAAGAGAAAGACGTACGCATAGGTGATTCTGTATCAAAGGACGATAGACAAAGGCTTATGACCATACTTAATCAATACAAACATTGTTTCGCATCAAATTTGAAGAATTTGGGTTGTACTGAGGTTACGCAGATGACGATTGAATTGAATAGTCAACGCCCTATTGTCTATCGCCCTTACAGATTGTCACACCATGAACGTGAGAAAGTACAGTCTATGTTAGGTGAAATGTTGGAAGCAGGGATTGTTAGAGAATCGGTATCGGAGTATGCAAGTCCAATAATATTGGTTCGCAAAAAAGATGGCAGTTTTCGAATGTGTGTTGATTACAGAATGTTGAACTCTGTAACAGTAAAGGAAAGATACCCGATGCCGATTATAGATGATGAGATAGCAAGGTTGTCTGGTCAAGCGTGTTTCATAACGCTTGATTTAGCATCTGGGTATTATCAGGTGCCAATCTCGGAACCATGCAAACATTTAACTGCGTTTGTCACTCCAGATGGATTATACGAATTCAACCGTATGCCATTTGGTTTGGCAAATGCACCAGCTATTTTTCAGAGAATGATTAATAAAGTCTTAGGTTCAGCTCGATTCACTCATGCTACAGCATACATGGATGACGTGCTTGTTTTTGGTAAAAATGCTACTGAATGCCTTGATAGGTTTGAACAAGTTTTGAAGCTGTTAAAAGACTCGAATCTTACGCTAAATCTATCGAAATGTAATTTTCTTAACGATAACATTGATTATCTTGGTTACGAAATTGGCTCCTCAGGAATTCGGCCTGGTGAAAAGAAAATTCAGTCGGTTATGAATTTTCCACGGCCAATTAATATTCATGGTGTTAGGCAATTCCTCGGGCTTGCTAGTTATTTTCGGAAATTCATCAAAAATTTTGCTCAAATAGCATCCCCAATCATGCAATTATTAAAGAAGGACTCCACATGGATGGGGGCCCTGAGCAAGACGGTGCATTCCAAGCGCTTAAATTAAAATTGACAGAAAGACCAGTTTTAGCCATTTACGACCGCGACGCGGAAACGGAATTGCATACTGACGCTAGCAAGGATGGTGTTGGAGGCATACTCTTGCAACGATGTAAGGATAGTGGATTTCTTCGGCCAATTGCTTATTGTAGTAGGCGAACGTCACCGGAGGAAAAACATTATCACTCCTACGAATTAGAAACACTTGCTGTTATTCGTTCGTTAGAGAAATTTCGTGTCTATTTATTAGGTAAGGAATTCAAAATAGTTACCGATTGTAGCGCTCTTCGTTCCACTTTCATGAAACGCGATCTCATACCTAGAATAGCGCGCTGGTGGCTTTTGCTGCAAGAATTTAATTGTTCAATCGAGTATCGGGCAGGCACTAAAATGTCCCATGTCGATGCTTTATCTCGAAATCCTATTTCTGATGATTCTATGGCTGATTCTTCTAATCTATGTGCCCAAGTTATGGTCATTAGTAGCGAAGACTGGTTACATACCCTTCAGCTGGGAGATTCTGAGTTGGAACGTATTAAACAAGTATTGGAAAAGGATTTAGACCCCAAGAATCTCCAATATATTAAAGACAATTATGTTGTTCAAGATAATAAGTTATATAGGTATATTAACGGCAATAAAGATAATGTTCGCTGGGCAGTCCCAAAAGGGGCGAGGTGGCAGATATGCAGGATGAATCACGATGATATTGGTCACCTAGGATTAGAAAAAACATTAGAAAGAATTAAAAATAATTACTGGTTTCCAAAAATGACACGGTTTATAAAAAAGTATGTGTCCGCTTGTATTGATTGTGCTTACGCTAAGAAAACTACGAGTACGAACGAAGGCTTATTGCATCCAATCGAAAAAGTAGAATCACCTTTTCACACCCTGCATATTGATCACTTGGGCCCCTTCGTCAGATCTCAACGAGGATACTCTTATCTTCTAGTAGTCGTAGACGCGTTCACTAAGTTTGTGTTTATAAAGCCAGTCCGAAACACGAATACACAAAATGTAATCCGTGCTTTGGATGACATTTTTTATACATTTAGAATGCCTGACCGTTTGGTCAGTGATCGTGGCAGTTGCTTCACATCCAACTTATTTAAAAGATATTGTTATGATAAGGGTATAAAACACATTTTAAATGCGGTCGCCAGTCCAAAATCAAACGGACAGGTAGAACGATATAACCGGACGATCCTAAATTCATTGAAAGCGCTAAACCTGAGACATGATGAGAGAGATTGGGACAACCAGTTAGGGAAAATACAATGGGGACTGAATAACACTATCCAAAAGACGACCGCTAGAAGACCATCTGAAGTAATGTTCGGTACGTTTATGAACAGTGAAATCAATCCTAATTTGAATGAGATAGCAGACGTGACTAGGGAAAATATAGATGTGAGCACTATCCGAAGTCAAGTTAAAGATAGAATAGGAACTGAACAAGCTAAGCAGAAGCTACGTTACGACCAGAATAGACGCCCTGCTAAGACATACAATAAGGGAGATTTAGTCAAAATTACTAAAGTTACTTTTAATAATGATGGGAAGAGTAAGAAACTACTCCCATCTTACATAGGTCCATACAAAGTCAGTAAAGTTTTAGGCCAAGATAGATATAAGATAGCGTCTATTCCCGGTTTCAGTAATAGTACAAACAAACGCACTACCACTGTAGCAGCCGATCGAATGTTGCCGTGGGTGCATGTGGCTGCGTTACAACTAAATAGCGAATCTAGTGATGACAGCGAAGCATAGTGGTCATCAATTTAAGATTTAAAATGACAATTATTACAGAATGTTTAATATGATTGTTTCAGACCGAACGTGAGAATTGATTGGTTCACGTCATCATTTAGAACACAATTGAACACCGATCGTGAGAATTGATTGGTTCACTTAATCGGTTTGTTACATAATTGTAGGCAAGAATTGATGGGTTTGCCTAAGTTCGAGAATTGATTGGTTAGAACTAGCATAAGCACAAGTTTAAAGAATTTCATAATCCTAAGGTTAACCCAGACCTCTAGAATTGTTTTTTTTTTGAGCGTATTTGTTTTGAACAAAATTGTCTAACATTTGTTTTCTCTATTTTACTTGTATAACTTCATTTCGAAATGATTGCCACGAATGTATTAAAATTACGTAATAAATAAATGTAATATCTTAGTTTTAGTTGAATTAAATGTTTAAGTGACTAACAGAATAATTACCAGCTGTTATGTTTTGTATGATTATATTTTTTTTTTAGTTTAAGTGTCACAAGGATGTTGTATAATTGCTGTTAATCGTTTTCCTTTTTTTTTTCTCTCAAAAAAGTCACTTTGAAAATGTTGTTAATCATAAAATCAGAAGACCTCTCAGCCAAGAGTGTAGGGTATTTATGTAACCATATAGTGCATGTATGAGGGCATACACGTCGTCAGGACGGTCGAGTGTAGGGTTTTTAAAGATTTGTGTGTTGTTTTATATTTGAAAAATGGCAACACTGTTTAACGGCCAGTTCTGTGAAGGAGGGGGTAGTTTATAAAAGAAGGCACTTGGCCGAGAGGACGGACTTTTTTAGCGTGATATTATACTGTGATGATTGTGTCTGTAAAGGAGTGTATTTATAAAAATAAAGTATAAATCCATAACGAGTGAATATTATTACAATCATTCTCAAACACAAATTATCTTGGCCCACGGCAGAGGAGGAAATAGAAAGAAGAGATTTTTTCATCTTCATCGTCTTCAGACACAGGGTTGAAATTGAAAAGTGAACAATTAGGTAACGGTAAGTTAGAAAGCTCAAGCAGAGTGGAAGCTTTCACATTCGGATCCAGAGAAACAGGCGGAAGGGAAAAGTGTTTATTAAGAGCGCTCAAGTCAACGTCATTACAAGTATTTGTGGGAGATTTGCCAATACCAACAGATTTTAAGAATCTCCAGACATCAGAAGTGTTCCGATCAATAAGGGATTCATGGAAATAACGTCTATTTGCATCTCGACACAGACGATTGCAGCGGTTACGCAAAGCTGTGAAGTGAACGAGGTTATGCTCCGTCGGTCTACGCTTGAATCTACTCTTCGCCTTGTCTTTACGAGCAATAGCATCCCTAATGGCAGTAGTCATCCACGGTGCAGGATTATGCTTAACTTTAATTCGCCTAAGAGGAGCAAGCATGCTTGTCATAAATATGTAATACCTTCTCATTAAATAAATTAACCTTTTCATCGATACTGGTGCTTTCGATAACGAGTGACCAGTCTATATCACTAGCATCTCGCTTCAAAGTCGAGGTTTACGTTTAGGAGGTCGGATGCGATAGGAGAGATAAATAAGATCATGATACGAAAATGTTGCAGTGAGCTGCCCAAACTCAGCAACGTTGTGAGGTGAAGAAACAATCATTAGGTCAAGAAGAGAAGGCGTGCAATTAGGAAAGTTATGGGTCGCAGAAAGAGGTAGAATATCAAGATTGAAAGAAGATAAAAGCGAACGGAGTTTATGTGAACGAGAATCATTTTTTATTAAACAAGTGTTGAATCTAAAGAGTCAAAGTAGTTTATAAGAAGGTTGGGAGAGTAAAAGATAGCTAACAAAACTTTCGTGTGATTTAAGACAATCTCTAGAAACAATGATTCAGCCGACCCAGAGTACTGCGAAGGAGACGAACATACAATTTTGTACGGTATGTCAGCACGTAAATAAATAGCGACACCACCACCACCCTTGCCAATTCTGTCATTTCTGACCAGAACAAAACCAGGTAGTGTATACTGCGAGGAAAGGAGAGAGGGCTTAAGGAAGGTCTCTGATATTAGAAGGGCATCAAGATGACCACTGCTAAAAGATGCCAAAAGATCGGAATAGTGAGCAGGAACACTCTGAGCATTAATATGAGCTATGTGCAAATTGCTAGGATAATTAAAAAAAGAGAGGATATGTTGTCACGCAAAGTATGAAGCGGAAGGTCACTATCCACACTAACAAAGCTACAAGTTGAGGACGAACAGGAAAAAAAACTGTCATTCAAATCAGAAGGAATATTCATAGATAAAAATATATATCGACGGTCCCTACGTATAAAAAGACATGTCGAAAATGGCATTTTTTTTTATTGTATATTTGGCTTTAGATTATCAATGCGCACATGCTGATATACGAATTTTATTTATTTACCTTGTTTTACAAATCGTATAAGAGAACAAGTATTATAAATACAACGAATAAGTGTCGTAGATGCGGACATCTATTACATATCTTTTTGTACGGTGTTTTAAAATCTCCGCGAAGGCGGTCTTGTCAGACTTATCGTCATTTACGGGAGTTCCCCGAACAAGACAAGTCGATCGATGCTTGTTCGTGTGATGAAACAATTTTTATGTTTTGATATAGTTTAGATTTAGTGGTGTGTTATTTAGTTATAAGTACTCATATTACCTCCAACAATACTATAAAACATTCTTTAGTCTCAAAGTATTCACACTTTTTTTTAATAATTAAAATCACACTGAGGGGTGAAAATATGAAACGACAAAACATAATGCCTGAAGGGTTAAGGCCCTGGTGTCAGATGTCAGGCAAATAAATACCATATTTACAACACACAAAATTAATCTTATAAAACCGGTCAAGTTCAAGACTGGCTCGCGCACACGAGACTTGAACGAAAAGATATCATAGACATGTATGACATACTTCTATTTTATTATCGGTGTAGAAACGGTCATCTGTCAGTTTTTCCAAGAAAACGTGGAAAAATTATATATGTGTAAATAGTATTATGAAGCTCTTTAAACTGTTAAAATATTGTAAAAAGAAAATATTTATTGTTGCTCATTGATTTTTTTCTAGAGCGTGTTGAACACAAATTACGCTCTCCTGTAAACCACGGTTTTTGACTTAACCTTATGTACGTAGGGACCGTCGATATGGTAAAAACTAAATACAAAAGTTACAGAAACTAAAACTACAAATTAAAATTTAATATACGGCTGATTGTTTAAAAGACAACCCTTAGTCACTGGAGTGTTTTAGAACAAAAAAAAATATAATAAGAAAAAGGACATAAAGAATTATCGTGAAACGAAACACAACCACAATGCAAACAAACAGTCATTACCGCCAGACCGGAACGGAACGCTAAACGTCAAAATAATGTCATTATGACAGTGGCATACATAATAAAAGTTTATCTTATTATGTTATAAACATAGATTTATTTTTTTATTACATCCTAGAAAGAATGTAAGCGATACAAAAAAAAATAGTAAATTAATACTGTGAAGGTGATATAGAGGACACAAAATGTTAAAAGTACCGGCGGCAGACAATAGTAGAAAAGAAAACGTACAATCCGATAAATTTACATCGTTGGAAAGCTAACAATCCCAGATTAATTGCGCCGGCGCGCCTTCCTTAGGCCTCTAGAAGGTGTAGCGGTAACTTCGGTTGAGCTCGCACTCTGAGGCGAAGTTCGACCAACAGACTGCACAGCAATACCCGACTCACTAGAGGTTTTGGGAAACCGCGAAACCAGAGCTCGTAGTTCACTCGAAGTTACTATCTTGTGACGCTTGCCGTCGCTCGTGATGATTACTATCTTGCCCTCCACCGACTAGCAATTCGACACGCCAAAATGCTTGCGAGCATCCATAAATGTACAGTGTCTTGTGTGCGTAAGGAATTCTGAAATTGTGGTGCCAGTACCTTTCAGCAACTTTTTATTCTCCCAAATCAAGTGACGGTGCTCAGTGGTGTAGAGTCTCACCAGAATAGGTCTACTTTTGCTTCGCGATGATCCTAATCTATGGCAGACATGGATGTTTTCCTTTGTGATCTCGGCCAAGCACATTTTGTCGATTATATATAATATATAATATCTTGTGAACCGAATCTTGCAACTTTTCATGAGGTATTTCAGCAATCCCATGGAACAACAAAACCTTACGTCTCATCATAGTTTCGTGTCTGTCATAACCAAGAGTAAGCATCTCTATTTGTGACTTGAATCTTGAGAGTGCCTGCCATACAAAACTTTTAAAATCTGCAAACTCATGTGAAAGTGCTGTGATGTCTGGAACCGGCTCTGATCCTGAGGATGCGCTTCTGAGCTTGTCTTCATACTCAGCCATCCGTGAGTTGAACAGGTGTTCCAGATCTTCCAAGCTAGCTGCCATTTTAGTGTCCATAGAAAGGTGATAGTTGGATAGTAGATAGAAGAATCAGAAAAACTTGAAAATATTATTCAGTGAGTGTTGGGTGGTTAACAACAGTAAAATATAATTATAACATTGAAAATTGAATTAGAAATATATTTAAATTAATTAAAACTTAGAGTAAACAAAATATCAGTGTGAACCCTGTGTCTACCCACACAGGAAAAAAACCGGCCAAGAGCGTGTCGGGCCACGCTCAGTGTAGGGTTCCGTAGTTTCCCGTCCGTCACAATAAGTGTTCCCACTTATGAGTTTAAAGGTGGAGGAGGAAATTATTTTGTACAACTTTTTGTCTTTTTTGTACAAAAACTGTTGTGTCAATCAAGTTCAAAATGATTTTCATAGAAAGTCCTTATAAAGTTCTACTTTTCAGATTTTTTTCATATTTTCTAAACTTATGGTTCAAAAGTTAGAGGGGGGGACACATTGTTTTTTACTTTTGGAGCGATTATTTCCGAAATTATAGACATTATCAAAAAATGGTTTTAGTAAACCCCTATTCATTTTTAAATACCTTTCCAACAATATATCACACGTTAGGGTTGAAATTAAAAAAAAAATCACTTCCCACTTTACATATAGGGTGGCTACCCTAATAAAACATTTTTTTCCAATTTTTATTTTATCACTTTGTCGGCGTGATTGATATACATATTGGTACCAAATTTCAGCTTTCTAGTGCTAACGGTCACAGAGATTAAGCGAGGACGGACGGACGGACAGACAGACATGGCGAAACTATAAGGGTTCCTAGTTGACTACGGAACCCTAAAAAAAGCATTTAATTACTTTTGAGAGATAAACAAGCAGCTCCATCGAGACTTGTAGTTTTTTACAGAATGTTTTTGGTGGGATTTCACTTCTTTTTGTAGAAATGACGATGATTTACTTTATTTATTTGCTGCAAATAATCCCTCCTAATCCTTAGCAAACGTTTTTAAGCGCAGTAGAAGAATGTCGTAAACGACTGTAATACGGCCGGTTGCCACTTCGCCATATAAGGTTATCGGAAAAACAAACGTAAGCGTGTTTTAAAATACAGTCAGCGCCATCTAGCGACGTGTGCGGGTATCCCCGTCTCTCTTAGTCCAATGCATTATATTTTGAACAAATTTTGAGCGAAATTAATATTTTAGTGTAATTTGTTTATTTACTTTGTGTAATGTTCGAGTAGAATAAAGTTAATCGGTCGACTATTTCTTCTTGTAAACTTGTAAGTATAAGTATAAAAGCCAGTCTAGTCTTATCCAGAGTTTTCCTTTAATTTTATTTATATACGTTTTAAAATCAGAAGGGGAGGCATTCGCCCAGCAGTGGGACGCTATTAGGCTAGATTAAATTAGAAAATGTGTCCCACTACGCTGGATTTTTGCAATGACAGTCGATTTTTTTAAGTACCAATAGTATAACGGAGCATTACCATATCTGTAATACAGCTGAGACCAGCTGTGGTCTTTTCATCAGGTACTTCAGACCTTCGATTTGTGACATCAAATGAAGCGGACAACAAGTTGAATATTTTTTCTAAAGGCGGTATATGTCGATCTCTAATAGTTTGGTTGGTGTCTTGTGTTTTCTCAGGTACTCCAGATCTTCGATAATTATTTTGATGATCATGAGTGAGTGAGTGAGTGTCGTAAATGCGAAACGTTGCTTTCGTTTAACTTCGTAACTAAAAGACCTATGGACTTGAAATTTTGGATTTTAGGTATGTGATAATAGCTTACTAGATGACGAAAATTTCTGCGTTCTGGTGTCATTCAGAGGTTCTCAAGTAGGGGCCTGAAAATACGGCGAAATGGTTCCAGTAAAGGATGGTACGGCAGTGTTTGCTTCGCGCTCGACTTGCGGGGGCACTGCCGTGCCCTCCGATAATGAGAATCGAAATGACCCTATAGGTATAGCAAAATGAGATGATAGTAGAGGAGAAGATCCACGGGCTTATATAACACAAGGAATCGTAATAGATCCACACGTAAATATATGTTCATTAATAATAGCTTGTGACGGGCGTTTCGGACAAAATAAAAATACAGGAATGATTACTGATCATTACCGTATTTTGCTTGCAATATGGCTAACAGTGAAGCACCTAGCAATGTCATAAAATCGAAATATTAAAAAAAATCTTGCGATGTTTTAAATGAATTTACCCCTCTGACCATAACCCCCAATATTTTACTCAAACAAACCAAAGCCAACCAAAGATGTGACCGATTAAAAAATAAAAGTATTAATTAATTCGTGCAAAAAATAAAAATAAATTACGCTAAGTTTAGACCCTCCG
Source organism: Ochropleura plecta (assembly GCA_905475445.1). NCBI lineage: Eukaryota > Metazoa > Arthropoda > Insecta > Lepidoptera > Noctuidae > Ochropleura > Ochropleura plecta. The sequence goes on from FR997738.1 coordinate 12,726,434, forward strand.
CATTTTTTGATTACGGTTGGAAAATGAAAATATTTATAAAAGTACTTATTAAATTTGTATGGTAAGGCTCGTTTCCAAGATTGTGGATTGCGTGGATGTTTCCGAGCATACTTAGGATCACATTTTTTTATGAATTGCGCTAAATCTTCCATTATTTCGTGTGAATTTCAATTAAAATCCGCGAGCAACTATCAATAACACAACAAAAATCGCCATACTGTTTTAAAGGTCACGTGACACAAATGCGGCGCTGTCATTGGTCGATTTTATTTTAGAGGACTTTGATTGTAATATAGGATATTTTAGCGGAGTTTGCAACTAACATTACTTTTATTTAAGACTGATTTTACTGTGTATTTAAGTGGGTTATGAAATTTAAAGTATAGACATATTGAAGGTAAAATTGAAAACTTTATTTTGGTGCAATAATATGTAAATGTGTATGAAGTCACTTTAGGGGGTTTTGAAATTACACCCCTCATATGTTATATGAGGTAAAATGCTTTTGCAAAAACGTGGGAAATATGTGACTAGAGCCCGATTGTCGAGGCATTTATTTTCGTCGGTTCAGAATTTATTCTATTTTAGAGCGTTGATTGATGTTGTTAGCACCGCAAACGTTTCAATTGTCATTTATACATTTATTTCTTTGATTGCAGCCTGCTAAGAAGAGAAAGATTTTTGGAGTTTACTCCTTAAGAATCGATTTTCATATATAATGCGCCCGGTATGAGAAAAATGTGAGGTGTAAAATCTACTGATGAATGACCTCGTTACCTTTTTGGTGCGCACCTTTAAAGTGGACTGAAAGTATTTTGAAATAACTAAGGCAGAAAGGGGTGTAGATAATAGTGCCGGAACATCTAGCAACCACGTGGGTGAAAGGTACGTTATAATTCATGTATTATATGCATGAGCATGTGCGATTTGTATTTATTAAATATTTAATAATTATCGATGTAGTTCATATAAATATATATTTGAGAACAACTTTGGACTGTCGGATTTGAATATTTTTGTTTAATTTTAAGTACTGCGATCTATTTATTAGTAACCGCTTTACTATTTAATAAGTGTTAGGTAGGTAGTAAGTGTTAGGTAGTGCTCTGATGCGCAGGGTAGTAACTACCTAACTATCGCGATGTCGTACCTATTCAAAATCGGCGTGTTTAAAAGATTAGAATCATAATATTTACAGGTATTAAATCGATTAATGATAAAATTAGGTACTCACATGATTGAACTAATGAAGAAATAGTGTAAATTAATGTAAATAACATTAATTTACACTATTTCTTCGTCCTCTTTTCAGCAAACTTTAAAATGTCCACCGCCCTGCTCGATGCTTTTTCTTGCACGTTTTCTTAAGTTTAATTTTAGTCTGTTAAGCACATTAGTTTCTGATAGAGCAATGGGGACAACGAGGTATGGTACAACCATTGATGCGGTATTTTCGAGATTCCTGAACCACGTAAGTATCTACCAACGTCCATGTGTCTTATTTTAGTTACCATAAACCACTTGTCACTGTAATTAATAATGAAAGCAATGTTGATCTAGTTAATATTTAAAAATAATATTTAAAAAAGAAAACGATAATAGTCAGATAAAAATAATTACATAATTTATCAACATTCCTAATAAAATATTTGTGCACATCTGAAATTGACTATTGTGAAAAGTTTAATGTAAAATATTTCGCCGATTAGTTATAATAAATGTATATAAAATGAATAAATATATATTTATATTATATGTATATTATTTTCATTAATTTGTTAAATACCCTTTCTGGTATTAATCTTTTTTTTAGTTAAATAAACTCTTTTTGCGTATGTTTAGACAATCGTACTTAGGGAGTAAACTCCAGTCGTGCGTCGGAGCTGACACACACACTTTTTTTCTCTCATGAACGAGAAACACCGTGATGAAATATATGAAACACTACAAGATATGATGTCTTCTGAAGAAGATGATGACGAGGATTTAGGGGAGGGGACAGATTAGACTACATCCAAAATATAGTTACGGACCATGATTTGCATGAAATATTATCAGGTATTAACCTATTTATTTTCAAGATAAGGTCACTGCAAAATTTTATAGAATTTCTAACATACAAATTATTATTTTCCAGCTCCAGTTGATGATCAAATCTCTGCTGTGAATTCTGGTTTACGTCCGGGTTCTCCTCCGATTGATGTGCCTATTCCTGCCCCTGGTGTTTCAGTTACCTGCAAGTTCTTCTCCGATTGTTGAGCCAATGCCTGACCCTGATGTTTATTTACCTGCAAATTCTCCTCCAATTGATGAGCCCATGCCTGACCCTGATGTTCACTTACCTTCATGTTCTCCTCCAGTTGTTGTGCCCATACCTGACCCTGACATTCACTTACCATCCAGCTCTACTAATCAATCGAGGGATCAACTTTCAAGATCTATGTCAACTAGGCCAAGCTATGTAGAGGTACAAAATAGAAACTGGCAGTGGACAAATGATATTGAAGACTTTGATTCTCCTATATTTGACAGGCCAATGACAGTTAGCTCTAAATAGCATTATTTTTATAAGAAATCAGTTAAAGATAATGAAGAAGAACTGTTACAGTTACGAGCGACCGGCTGATGTAATTACTGCTATTGGAAGCAATTCTAAATACTCTTTTAAACCACAGAAGTCTGACAAAACTGATGATCCATCTCAGCTGACTACATCTGCAATAATAATCAATCAAGATGAAGACCAGCAGAAATATTTGAAATAGATTTTTAGTTTAGTCATTTTTATTCTTAGTATTCACATTTAAAATATATTTTTTGACTTACCTTGTGATTTTATTTAGTGAATTCTAGTGAGTTTTTTAGTTAAAAATTGTCCTGAATCTAGTGACATTTCTACTGTGAGAAAGATTTCTGCAAGGTGGCACACAACACACAAAGAACTTCTTTGCAGTCCTTCGTTTGCTTTCGCGTCGATGTGTTCTGTGTGCTTTTACGGTTTTCCTCTTTCTGACGACATTTGCATTCACTACGGACTCCGATTCCCTGCGCTTACGTTTACTTTAGCTTGTGTTACACGGACACTGACTACGCTTACGTTTACTTCGGCTAGTGTTACACGGATACTGATTATTGCTTTTGTGATTTTGGACTTGTTTTCGTTTGCACTTAAACAGGACACCATGAGTGACTGCACGAGACCGCTGATGTCGCAGCGGATACATTGTATCAACTGCAATATATGTGTGACTTCATCAAACACACAAAGCCGCTATCTCGTCTTCGAACAAAACACAAGAGTCATCTCTTTAATCAGCATATGGTCATTGTAAGTTTTATATTTAATGAAAAACATACTTATTTATTTAACTCCAGCTGCAAGGCCCTTATAAAAACTATAATACAAACATTAAATATGACACTTATTTAATATAATACTTAACCTATACGAAAATAAAACTAATTCACACAAAGAGACGGTGTCGTGTGTCGCGCGGTGTCAGGTATTCTACCTACCAAGCTTCTAATATGTTCATTGTGGAATGTTAGGAAGTGCCATTTGAAATACTTGTTTATCTGTACTAAAAAAGTATTTATTCTACCTACCTGTATTATTCATTATTTTTTTTTAGGTTACTGAAGAGGACTATTTGCGAAGGCATGCTTTTATTTGGCAATGCAAAGTGTCAATGTTGAGCTTCATGGGAATAATGATCGATCTGCAGGCCCATCTCGTCGTGGTCAAAAAGAAGTTTGCTTGCTGTGTGGACGATCATTGGCCAACTGCAAAGCCATTTGATTCTGAGTGTGACTAGATCTTCGCATCATAATAAAATGATTGAAATAGTTGAGAAAATAGTTTTACTTGTTGTTTACTAAAGTTACTTTTTTGTAGTTATTAAGTTTATAAATACTTATCATTAACATAAAATGTTTAGTATAAAACTAACGCTGAAATGTGAAGAAAAAAACAATGCATAACTCGATGAAATGAACTGAAGAGCTGATATTATCAAGTGTTTTCATTTGCTGTTGTATTCTGGTAACTGCATTCAACACTTGAACTTAGAAGTTACAGTACTACCACAGATTAATTCAAATGTAGATATTCAACTGGATAATAAATCTTTGCTTTTTTCACAATTAGATAAAAGAGAAGATTTTGGGAATTTGATAACTTAATTACTTATATTGTTGTTTTGTTTGTAGATATCGCCATCTAATCGTCTGTGCCATGCCTGTTTTATGAAGGGGAAAAGAGACGCCATTCGTAGCGAATCACATGACGAGTTGACGACATAAGAAACGTGTTTGCAAATATTGACGACGTGCAACCTGTGAGTACAGGACTTCAATCGCAATATCCAGTACCACCTGCGGATGTTGTGCCCCCTGCAAACCCAAATGAGGCTTCAGAGGAATCCAGTGATTCGGCAAGTCCAGAAGCTCAAATTCACCAGGAACTGACTGACCATCCACTCGTCCTCAGGGACGAGTGGACGGTCAGCCGTCCGGACACTATTAGGGAGAGCGGGGCTGAAAGTACCGCGGTAAGTTGTGCCGACGCGAATATCTCGAAAACAGAAAGAGATAGAAATACGATCGTATTGTGTCGCGTAATGCCTAACAGTCGGGCACACGCGGCTGCCATTTTAGTTGCGTCTACGACGCGGACCGAGTGGTAGTGCATGTGAGGGTCCTCCAGCGCCACGTAAGTAAATATTTTCGTTTCGATACTTTTTGGTCGCAAGCTAGTATTTTTCGTGCTTTTAATATGAGAGTTTTAGTAAAATGTTTGTTTTGTAGACACATATCAAAAGCACCTAAGTCACATCTAACAGATTTTTGATACCACCTTGCCATACCATTTTACCCACACTTGCTATCTATTATTATCAAGTCTCTGACACTTGTCTGTCACTACTTATCGAACATGGACACTAAACTTGCTGCCAGTCTGGAAGATCTTCAACAGTTGTTTGGGTCCCGAATGCAGGAATATGAACCGAAACTGCAGCAGGCTACCTCAAATACCACACCAGCTTCACCTGACATTACATCCATTGCACGTGAGTTCGCAGAGTTTAAGCTGTTTGTCTGTCAAGCACTTTCCAAATTGAAAACTCAAATAGAGCTGCTTGCTGATGGGTTTGATAGGCATGAGGCCATCACGGGAAGAAAGGTACTGTTGTTCCATGGTGTTTCAGAGCAAAATAACGAAAACTTACTTGATGTGGTGCATAATATAATAACCAACAAAATGAAATTGGCTGAAGTAAGTCGTAATAAGAATGTTATACATGTTTGCCATAGACTCGGATTCTCACAGCAAAAAGCCCGTCCCATACTAGTACGATTCTTCGCGATGGAGCACCGTCAACTTGTGTGGCATAGCAAGAAAACACTAAAGGGCACCGGGATCACCATCTCTGAGTTTTTGACACAAGCTGGGCACCGTGTGTTTACAGCTGGTCGTAAGCACTTTGGTATGCCAAATTAATAATAAATATCTAATAAATATCTTGGGACAACTCACACTCGGCTATCTGATCCCAAGCTAAGCAGAGCTTGTGTTATGGTAACCAGACAACTGATATACATACTTATATAATTTATAAATACTAGTCTAGTCAACAAGTGCTTTTTTAGTCAAAACTTTTTAAAAAACTCGGAAAAATATGGTTGAGGGCTCATTCGATTCGGAATCGAATCTAGAAAGTTTTTGAAAAAATTCAAGACCCGCTCGAAAAAATTGCAAAAGTTATTAACAAATAAGTAAACAAAAAAAAGGGGTTTAGTTTTTTTGGTATATCTTGAAAACTATTTGATATATTTTGATTTTGAAAAAAGATTCAAAAAGAGGAGAAAATTTCCTAAAAAAAACTCCCTACTCGCGAAATTGTAGGACCAATATTAAAAATTTTACAGGGAGCTGAAAATACGCCTGAAAACGGGTACTCGGGTTTCCGCAAGCCACGCCCCCTTCGAGCGCTTTAATGAAAAATATTATTTAAACATATTAAATGTTGATATTAAAATTTGAAAAAATTCAGACATGTACAGGACAAATTAAAAAATGAAATACCGTAGAAAAAATATTTTTATCGCGATTTTATAAAATGTTATCCATAAATTAATTAACAATTTCTTCCGACTGGGCTATAAACATTGCAAGTTGCATAATTGTTAAACCAGAAATCTCGATTTTTTTTCCTCTCGTGGAGCTATTCTTCAAAGATTAAAGAAAGGATTTCCGTTGAGTAAATTAAAAAATTGATAATTTTCGATTTGTTATTAACAAATTACCTAGGCGGCAAATTAAATATTTAAATAAATACTACAAGAATTTTTTTTTTCCAATGTCGATGATCATTCGTTTTTCTATCTATAAAAGCTACCTAAAAATATTTTTTTATAAATTTAAATTCTTTTTGTTTATAAAATTGTTATAAACAAATAGATTATTTATAAGATAATTGAATTTTTTTTTTTGAAAATAGATTCCTCGTAAAAAATTATGAATTTTAAGATAAAAAACGATCCTTAAAAAAAATTTTTTATTGCTAAAAAACCGTTTTGTTAATTAACAATTTTTTTTTACCACTTGTTAATAATATTAAGGTACGCTTTTTTTTAAATATCATTATTTATTATCCTCCTTAATAATTAAAGAAAAAATTTCGTTTTTTTATAAATTTTCATTGTTTATTAAATAAACAATTTGTTATAAACAATTAATTTTTTTTTGTATAATTTTTTTAGAATTCTTTACACTAAAATAAAACCGACCAATTACCTTTTTGCGGAAAGAAAAATTTATTCGATAATAAATATAAATATATATTTTTTTTTTGCAAAAAGGTCATTGGTCGGTTTTATTTTAGTGTAAAGAATTCTAAAAAAATTATACAAAAAAATATTAATTGTTTATAACAAATTGTTTATTTAATAAACAATGAAAATTTATAAAAAAACGAAATTTTTTCTTTAATTATTAAGGAGGATAATAAATAATGATATTTAAAAAAAAAAGCGTACCTTAATATTATTAACAAGTGGTAAAAAAAAATTGTTAATTAACAAAACGGTTTTTTAGCAATAAAAATTTTTTTTTAAGGATCGTTTTTTATCTTAAAATTCATAATTTTTTACGAGGAATCTATTTTCAAAAAAAAAAATTCAATTATCTTATAAATAATCTATTTGTTTATAACAATTTTATAAACAAAAAGAATTTAAATTTATAAAAAAATATTTTTAGGTAGCTTTTATTGATAGAAAAACGAATGATCATCGACATTGGAAAAAAAAATAATTCTTGTAGTATTTATATAAATATTTAATTTGCCGCCTAGGTAATTTGTTAATAACAAATCGAAAATTATCAATTTTTTAATTTACTCAACGGAAATCCTTTCTTTAATCTTTGAAGAATAGCTCCACGAGAGGAAAAAAAAATGAGATTTCTGGTTTAACAATTATGCAACTTGCAATGTTTATAGCCCAGTCGGAAGAAATTGTTAATTAATTTATGGATAACATTTTATAAAATCGCGATAAAAATATTTTTTCTACGGTATTTCATTTTTTAATTTGTCCTGTACATGTCTGAATTTTTTCAAATTTTAATATCAACATTTAATATGTTTAAATAATATTTTTCATTAAAGCGCTCGAAGGGGGCGTGGCTTGCGGAAACCCGAGTACCCGTTTTCAGGCGTATTTTCAGCTCCCTGTAAAATTTTTAATATTGGTCCTACAATTTCGCGAGTAGGGAGTTTTTTTTAGGAAATTTTCTCCTCTTTTTGAATCTTTTTTCAAAATCAAAATATATCAAATAGTTTTCAAGATATACCAAAAAAACTAAACCCCTTTTTTTTTGTTTACTTATTTGTTAATAACTTTTGCAATTTTTTCGAGCGGGTCTTGAATTTTTTCAAAAACTTTCTAGATTCGATCCCGAATCGAATGAGCCCTCAACCATATTTTTCCGAGTTTTTTAAAAAGTTTTGACTAAAAAAGCACTTGTTGACTAGACTATACATACATATTATAGATAAATCACATCCAGACACAGAACAAACAATCATGCTCATCACACAAAGTTTGTCCTGGGTGGGAATCGAACCCACGACCTCCGGCTCAGCAGTCAGGGCCACTAACCACTAGACCAACAGGCCCGTCAATTGTCAGACGTCACGCTAAGAGTAGATATAAGCGTAGACCATCAGAGCTAAATCTCTCTTGTTACAAAGCGTTACGCAATCGCTGCAGTCGTCAGTGTCAAGACGCTAAGAGACGCTTTTTCCATGACCAACTCGCCAATCGCAGTTCTGCTGATGTATGGAAATTCCTTAAGTCCGTTGGCGTAGGCAAATTACCTGCCAATCAGTGTAAAGTTGTGGATCTCAATGACCTTAATAAACATTTTTCCTTTTTCTCTTGATCCATGTGACAAAGCTGCAACGCTGGAGAGCCTCTCAAGATTGCCGTTGCCTAACTGTTCTCCATTCAATCTGGATTATGGAAATCTGTTCTCGCTATAACTTCATCGGCAGTCGGCACTGATAAGTTGTGTTCAAGAATGATAACTCTCTCTCTTCCCTCTTTACTTCCAGTTCTCACCTTCATCTTCAATCACTCTCTTACGTCTTGCTCTTTTCCGTCTGTTTGGAAACAGGCTCACATTATACCTTTACCTAAAACTAACAATCCATCTTTACTGTCACACTATAGACCAATTTCTATTACTCTCTAAAGTCTTTGAGCATCTTGATACAGCCAAAGATCTGGGTATACTTATTGATTCAAATCTCTCATGGCGGGCTCAAGTCAATGAGGTCAGCCGTAAGGTACATTTCTCTTTCCATTCGCTGAAATGCCTTCAGAGTCTCCTGCCTTTGAAGACTAAAATTACGTTAGCGCAAACTCTTATTCAGCCGATTATAGATTATGCTGATTCCTGTTACCTGGATGCTACTGAGGAGCTATTAAACAAGCTTGAACGCTTGCAAAACTTAGGTATTCGCTTTGTTTTTGGTCTTACTTGGAAGTGTGACCATGTTTCTCACCTTCGCAAAGAACTCAAGTGGCTCCCTATCCGCCTTCGCAGGAACACCCGGATGCTATGTCTCCTTTTTAATATCTTACATAACCCGTCCTATCCTTCCTACCTGCGTGAGCGTTTTACTTACGCTCGCCCTCGGGACACCCCTTGTAGATCGCACCTCAGAGCCCTCCTTAAATCCCTTCCTCATAAAACTAGTTACTACTCCTATTCCTTCTCCATCCATGCCGTAAGATTGTGGAACTCACTCCCGCCTAGCATTAGAGACTTGAAAACCATTTCAATTTTTAAAATTAGATTAAAAGAGCATTACCTTTCCTCTCAATTGTGATTATTTATAATATTGTATTTACATATCTGTTTATATATTTTTGTGTTATGTATGTATACAGTTAAATATTATTAAGCTTATATGTGTACTTATATTTAGGTTAAGACATTCTTATTTTAGTTACTATTCTCTTCCTGTTCTCACACACTATTGTATACGTTTCTTTCTTCATATTTCCTCTCGCAGGCCTGCTGGTACAAATTTCTTTAGAAATAAGCTGTGCCTTTGAACTCTTTGTTTTTTTAATGATGTTTTCCTGTGTTTTCTCTTGTGTGTACATAAATCATTAAATAAATAAATAAATAATTTGGACTTAGGCATATATGATATAATACTAATGGACTTAGTCAAATTTGCAATAATCATTAGTGGACTTGGTCGAGTTTGAAATAGAGAAATGGGACTTAGGTGAGATTGATGTAAATTGATGGCTAGGGGACGAACTCTAAAATGAAAATAATTACGTTACCAAAATGAACATTTATTTTGTAGGAAAATAATCGAATCGAATCGTATTAAGTCTTAGAATAGTTAACAAAAATAATTAAACAAAATCGAATATTTCCTCCGGAACAGAATCGTCTTCGAAATCAGCAGCAGCATCTATGCCATCGCCAGTCGGTCCAGATACCACATCTTTGAAGTATTTTAATTCTTCATAATTCTGCCAATCTTCTCCGAAGTGTTTCAATAAATAATTACGTCATTAATCTTCTCTTGCTTGATGGTGACGATGGGTTCTATTTTATCAGGTAACAGTTGCGACAACTTTTTACCTCGCTTTGTGATGGGTAAAAGCTGGCCAATTTCGTTTTTGTAGGACACTTCACCACTCACTAGAATTTTTCGAGATTTTTTCTCTATGATTATTCGCTTACACTTGCTTATTTGAAAGTGCAGGCTCTGTGTGTTTTTAAGTGTATTTTTACAAGCTTCTTTCCAATCTAGGACTTGACGAATCACACGATAGATAGTTGCATTGGAAGACATTAAATCAATATACTCATCTGGATTTATAAGGTTTTCCAGTCGTCGGAGTTTTTTTTCTGTTAACGCAAAAACTCTGTCTGGTGGAATAAAGCTGTGGCCGGTGACTGGAAAAATTAGTTCTATTTTTGAAACATCACTTGGTGAATCATATAGCCATTTTGCTACCATTCCAATCATAGTCAAGATTTTGTTTTGGCCACCACAGCTATCGGCCACAAGCCTAATGATTTTTTTCCATCTAAATTTACTAAACTGTTCAAACAATGATAAACGCAAGATACAATTTCGTTGGGGCTTTTTGGCGCCTCATCCTCAGTCCAAACATAGGAGTACACATTTTCAGTTGTTAAGCTTGATTTGGAGTTACCCTGAACAATAGTGAAGTTATATATGTATAACTGCCGCGAATAGTCAGTTGTTTGATCTGGAACCCTGGGCATAGGCAAATTTTTTTGGCAGTCGAATGAGAGTATAAGTATTTCTGGATTGTCGTCCTTCAGCAGCTGAAAGAAGCATTTTGCTCTCAACTTATGAATTCTGTACTGTACACGTATGGATTCTTTTTCAGCATTGTTTTGAGATCTTTTCAATTTTTCCTAAAGTTGTAGACAATCAGAACAAACGTCTTGTCTGGGCGATCCAAATCCGATGTTAAAAGATGTATTAAAAACCTTTCTAAAATATGACTTCGTCACCGATAAACCAGGAGCGACTTGATCTTCATACATCCGGTACATCTTAGCAATGTTGAGACTCGGATCGAGGTATATTCTGCGTTTTATCAATTCCCTGCAGTAATGCTGGTCCAAAGGTCTGAATTTTTTGATGAAATTCTGGATGGATTCCAATTTCGATCTGAACGCAAATTTCTTCGATCACCACCTCTTCTCTCTGACGCACTAATTCCATTTTCAGCGAATCTTCTAGTTATTCCCTTTATTCTCTCCTGTTTAATGTTCAGGATACCACAGAAGGCATCAAGGCAGACTGGGATTAGTTACTTGGTCTTGTGATGGGGAATAAAAAACTTGTTAGAAAAAGCTCTTGGGTTTCTCGCGTTTTTTCTTGAACGCTTTCGCTGCACTGGCGTTGTAGAAATATATTTTAAGAGAAAATTGTCTTGGTCCACTTTTTTGGCACGGGTATAAAACATTTTATGGAAGCAGAAAATGCTGTTAGAAGCTAAAGTGTGACATTTGTACGTGTCTTTTTTTTTAGCTTGCGTACATGTGGGCTTCTTAGGCAATGATTTTGCTGAGTACCTGAAAAATAAAAAATAAATCACTGGATTTACCAAATAACTGAAATATGCTAAATTTAAGCCTAATCGGTTCAGGATATATTTTTACATAAAGTAACAAGATTTGACCTAAATAAACAAACAAACATTACAAACATACCAACTTCCAATAAAATAAAAACAATAAAAAGACTGAAAGTGTTTTTCAAAACACTACTTTCATTAAGAATTTGATCTAGCTAGCAATTTCACTCAAAAGGGAAATAATAATGGTTCCGAAAAACAAATGAATCTCCAGCGATCTGTGGCCGACTATTATTCTAATTAACCAGCGTTATAATGAATTACCGACAAAAAACCCAAAACATAAACGAACAAAAAATATCCAATTTAACAACAAATAAGACCATGATAAAATTACTTTTTCTCCTAAAAAAAATGAATCTTCGAATAACAAGGGCAATTCTTCTTTTTTTGTCGTAGCTTTTATTACTACCCCTCTCAAAATAGTCCGGACCTGTAATATACTTTGACATGGCTATCCAAGTGCAGAACTTGTTCACAAAAAAAGTAGTATTGTTTCTATAACTTACCGTTTTTCTTTCTCCTGCTGTATTTTACGGTTAGCACTTCCTGTATTCATCCTTTTTGCTAACTCTGGAGGCAACTTACTTCTATTAAATTATCCATTATTGAATAAAATAATCAGAGCGCGGTTCTAAACAGCACGTTCAAAAACAAGGAATGGCCGCCATAACGCATTCAAGACGGCCTGTGATTGGCTGCAATGGACTTAGGTTGGTATGATTTCAAGCGCGTGTGTGACTTAGGCTGAATTGAATAAAATCTATCTAATTTTACCCTTATTTGACTGGAAATTAATGGACTAAGGCTGTTACGATGTAAAGACAAAATATCGGCCATATTAATCTTAATCGAAAAATAAAATAAAACGTCAAATCGTTTAGACGTGACTTAGGCGCTTTTGATATGTGTCTACTCTTTATTCTAGTTTGTTATGCAGTGTAATTTTAATGTTTTGAGCAGAGTGTTTTTTATGTGAGACTAAATATCACACTCTCATAAACAGGGTAAAATGTGCCGTCCATGTGGGGCTGCTTGTGCCGCGGCACAACCAACCCCTGCTTAGAGGTTGGTTGTGCCGCGTTGTTGTACCTTTATTGTATCAATATTGTTTATATTTCCGCGAGCACTTATGAAAGAAAGAAAATACTTTTTGACATGATACTTTATACTGCATTTATTGTTTTTGACAGAATGAGGACATACAAGCGAAAAACTCAAAGGGGAACTACATCTCAGGATATTTTACAAATGGCTGCTGACGCAGTCATCAAGGATGGACTAAAATTAAAAACTGTTGCATGTGAATTTCAAAAGTGGACTTACTCCTGCGGTTGGATACAAACTAAGACTAGTGTTTAATGAGGAACAAGAGGTATATCTTAAAAAGCGCTTATATTTACTTCGGTCTTCTACCGGAAGAAGTACGCCAACTTGCGTACCAGTGTGCCGTGAAGTTTAATGTACAAAACATCCCACCAACTTGACATACAAATGGTGAGGCTGGCATGGATTGGTTGACAAACTTTCTGAAGAGGAACTCTACAATTTCTATAAGAACACCTGATGCTACCAGTGCAGGACGCGCGAGCTCATTCAACCGACATAATGTGAATCAATTTTTCGAGAAACTTGGCGACTTGATTACAAAGCATAATCTTACTCCTTCACGTATCTGGAATTTGGACGAGACTGGTGTCCAAACTGTGCTGAAACCGAAGAAAATTTTGGCTGAAAAAAGAACCAAGCAAGTAGGAGCAATTGTTTAAACAGAGCGTGGAATCTTAGTCACTGTTGAGCTAGCGGTTAGTGCTCTAGAAAACTCGATTCCACCGATGTTTGTATTTCCACGTTTGAAATATAAGGACCTGTTTATCCGTGACGGTCCTCCTGAGTGTATTGGGGCTGGTAATAAATCCGGTTGGATGACAAGCACAGAGTTCTTAGTGTTTATGGATCATTTCATAAAACACACTAAGCCAAGTCCTGAAGAGCCAGTGCTATTACTCCTAGACAATCATTCATCTCACATTGATATTGATGTGATTGAAAAGGCCAAGATAAATTCTGTTATATTATTATCGTTCCCACCACACTGCACCCACCATCTGCAACCCCTGGAAGTTGGCCCCTTTAAAACATACTGCTCTAAAGCGCAAAATAACTGGCTGAGGATCAACCCCGGTAAGATTATGAGCATTTATGAAATACCAGGTATAGTAAAATACGCTTTTTCGTTGGCAGCAACACCTATCAATATATGCAACGCATTTAAAAAAGCTGGCATTTCGCCCTATGATTCAAACGTATTTACAGACGACGATTATGCACCGCCTTATGTCGCTCATCGACCGATGCCAGAAATCGACCCTCACAACGTGCAGACAACTTGTATATCCCTCCAAACAATCGACAGAAGGACTCTTGAATATTTTGAAGAGTCAAATTATGTGGCCAGGCCATCAATAATACGGCATATTCCTGGGCAAAGTGACTGCAGCGTTGACTGTACAAGTGAGCCATCAGGTAATCAGGTAGTCATTTATAAATGTAGATAAATCATTTCTTGATTTTAGCAGCATGGAATCAATTGAACAAATGGATGATCATTTGTGTAGGTACTGGATGGGTATAACCAAAGATAATTTAATATCTTTAATAACAGCTACCTCGACTCATAGAAATGCACAGAATTTTATTAGGACTAGCATGCATCATTATAAAGATGCGAACAGGAGATTCCGATGAAAGGATTTCCACACTCTTACAAATACCACGCACAACATTATTTGATAGAACGTCTCATAAGTAAAGTAAGAGATATTTTGTTACAAGACTTTGTCCCAAGAAACTTAGGGTTAAACATTTAAGTAGAGAAGAATTGCTTCAGCACAATTTGACTATTCCAAATGGAATATATAATGAAAACAATTTGCAAACAATTGTAATCTGTGATGGAACATATATTTATTTAAACAAAAGTAGTAACTTTATGTTCCAAAAAGAATGTACATGAAAGATTGAAAAAAGATGTGGACATACTCTTTACACAAATACCGAAATCTGCTCAAACCATTTATGCTTGTAGCATGTGATGGATATATTTTAGAGTGTTATGGCCCCTACAAGGCTACCACATCAGATGCAGACATACAATATTTTCAAGAAAATGATATATTTATTTTAGATCGGGGTTTCAGGGACAGCATCAACTTATTAGAGAGCTGCAATTACAAGGTCTATGTACCAGAGTCACTAAATGAAGGTGAACGAACACCAATTGACTACTGCCCAAGCTAACAGAAGTCGCTGTGTAACGATTTGCAGATGGGTTGTTGAAGTGGTCAATGGATATTTTAAAAGAGATTATAGATTATTTCGGTTTGACCACTTCAACAAAACAGTGCCAATTATGATGGCTTATTTTCAGATAGAAGCAGGATTAATAAATTAGTTTGGTGTTCGCCTACATGAAAGAGTTGATACTGGCCAAATTGTTTATTTGATACGAATTACGATCTCTTACGATAAGGGCAGGATGCCCTTAGAAAATAATTTATCAAGAGCAGTTAACTTATTAAATCTCAATAGACGGGCATCCTTTTTCAGGAGTATCACAGCACATAATTATAATGTTTTGTTCCCCCGTCTAGAATATAACGATCTAATATTATTTGAATGTCAAATTTTTGGGCAAGATTTGTATTTGCCATTCAAAATAATTTTTGACGACACGGTTTGCGCAGTGCCTGAGCGATCGACTGCTGCGCTGCGTGTCGCGGGTTCGATTCCCGCACGGAACATATATTTGTATGGCCTGGATAATTGTTCCGGGTCTGGCTGTTTGTGTATGTGAATTGTTATTTTCTGATGAAGCTCACTTCCACGTTAATGGGCATGTAAGTAAACAAAATTGCCGCTACTGGAGCCCCGAAAATCCAAAACGTAAACATCAGAAGCCATTACACAGCCCTAAAGTGACGGTATGGGCCGCTATGTCAGCTCGTGGCATCAAATAGCCCTTATTTTTTTGAAGACGGCAGAGGTCGCGCGATTACAGTTAATTCAGGGCGATATGTAGCAATGATCGAGGAGTTTTTTACACCAGCGTTGCAGAATTTTCCAGGCTACAATACGCGGACCTGGGGGCTTAGACAAAGTAACAATTTAAAAACGATAACGAAGTTAGAAATCGTTATCGCTCAGCAGTCACTATTACATTTTCAACTTTATACGCGCGTTTAATAAAGTTGAAAATCTATTGACGTTTACATATCGTTTTTGTTTGTTTCGCTCAGCAGTCTTTAATAGATTTTCAACTTTATGCACTAGGGTTTAAAGTTGAAAATGTATTAGTGACTGCTGAGCGATAACGATTTCTAACTTCGTTATCGTTTTTAAATTGTTACTTTGTCTAAGCCCCCTGGTTTCAACAGGATGGCGCGACGGCCCATACCTCTAACACCGCTATGCCCGTCATTCGTGAACTTTTCCCCAACAAAGTGATCTCTCGAAGAGGAGACATTTCCTGGCCACCACGTAGTCCGGATCTAACCCCGATGGACTTTTTCTTATGGGGTTATCTAAAATCTAAAGTGTATGACATAAACCCGCGGTCAATTGAAGACCTAAAAGAAAATATTCAAAGAGAAATGGCTAACATCACAGAACTGACTTGCCGCGCAGTCGTCTATAGTTTTAGACGTCGCTTACAAGAGTGCCGTGATCGTAACGGGTTACATTTGAATGATGTTATTTTCAAAAAATAATTCCCATTTTATAAAGGTTAATACGAAATAAAAAGGTATTTCTTATTGTAATTAGTTTTTTATTTATTAATTATTTACATGTGTAAGGACTTATGGGCCACCCTGTATAGCCAACGTTGACAATAAAACGAGCTGCAGCCATAAAAAATTCAGGCTACAATTAGCCAGAAGTAGAAGCCTAATCGACAATTTCACTATTAGACTTAGAGTACGAACAATATTCAAAAATAAAAAATCGGCCCAGGCATTTAGTCTTTATAGTGCTTCAAAGGAACGAACATACATACATACATTCATACATAGACTGATGAACACATAACCCTCCTTTGCGGTGCGCAGTCGGGTAAAAAGGTGGACAGTTCGGAGTGTCTGATGATATAAGGCTGAATAATGTTGGGCTCCACATGCCTTGTGTGCGAACCAGGAGGCGATGTCGCTACTGCAGCACAAGACAAAAACCCCAAAGGTCAAAAATGATGTGTAAGATCTGCCAAGTACCGTTGTGTGCAGCACTTTGTTTTGATGATTTTCACCAATAAATATTATTTTTCTTAGTTATAGGGTGGTTTTATTAATTTCTGGAATTCATTTACAGTGAGTAGTCTAACCCTTAAAAGTTGCGTAGATGAAATGTAGGACAGAGGCCATATGCAGACCACAATGTCGTCTGTATGTGTCAGCTTTGTCCACTTGTGTATGTATCTGAATAAGCATTGTCCATCACAACCAATCACGGTCGCGTAAACAATATGGCGGATTATGATATTTGCTGTTAGGAGTGCTCTCGTTTATTTTCTTAGTTGATGTGATAAAACGTATTTGTAAGCTATAATTTTTATAGATATATGAACTATGGAATATTATCCCCAAGAGGTGGGCAAGAAAGATGCTTGAAAACGCCGAGTTGATAGAGAAAAGTGGAAAAAAAACAAGGCCAGAAATGAACGGTGAGTATATTACAATCAGATAGAATAAATGGTCTTTTATTGTACAATTTATTTAATGACATTTGCACCCCATATAAACAATACTTGCATTTTTTTTATACAGTTCATTTATGATTATTTGTATTTTATTTATAGACTATTAAAATATCTTTACGAATAAAATCAAAGTCTTCTATATTCTTCATCATTTCAACACCGAAATTTCATACTTAGATATTGTTTTTATTTTAAGTTTAGTTTACCTACGAAGCATAACAAAACAGTCAAAACATTAAATGTATGCAACTGTAAAAATTTCTTAACGACAACAAATTTGTACCTACCTTATAATATATGTAATGAATTTTAATTAGTAATTAAGTTGTATTTAGGTGTAATTATATGTGAAATAGTATTTTAAATGCGTAAATGACCAGGAAAAGTTGTTTTCGTGCATACTAATGAAGTTTTTGGTTACACGACATTACTGGTAACCTATAATCAACAGCTGATGTTCTAAACTTGGATTCATACGGAGATTCACGGGGAGTATTTGTTAACTTTTATTTTCTATAATAGCACACAATCTTGATCGATCGTCCCATTAAACTTTTAACAAGTCTATGCCAGTTTTAGTTTTGTTTTATTAAGTAATTTTAGTACCCTGTATTGGTTCTAAATCACATTGTTGACATTGTGTGTTGTACATGTAAATCTTAAAACAATTTAAAACTTGGCTACTCGATCCTTTTATATTAATTTGATGTAACTATTGTGTTTATAAAATATGCATGGATGTCTAGTAATACTTATTTAAATAATTTGAGTTGAATTCTATATAGCCTACCCACTTTTTGAAAAGTGATTCCCTAACATAATTAAAGCATATGTATTAAAGCAATAAAATTGAATATTCAGCTAGAAAATCAACAATTATTATAAAAATATAGCAATCCAACCTTATTTCATGATTGCAACATAAACATACTTACTTATTTTTTTCTATTTCCACTGTATTCTCCCTGTCATCTCTAACTTTACTTTATTGTTTTTATACTAGTAGTCCTCACCGTTTCTTTATTTCTAAATTTCAGTAACTCATCCCGAAACCATGCCTGTTATGACCCGTAAAGCTACTGCTCAGGATTTGGAACTTAAATTGAGAACGGCCCTCCAAGAACTAAAGGACTCAAAACTACAATGTCAACAATTGTTAAAGGAGATAGAGGACAGTGAGGAGGAAGTCGTTAACATTAACACCAAAAACTCATGTCTGAAACGGGAGCTTGTAGTATTACATCAGCAATTTCTGGATGTTGTTGATGAACGGGATAAATTAAGGGTGGTCACGGATGGGTTTAACAACTGTAGCATCTTGTATGAGGAAGCGTTATGTAAAATTAGGGATTTAGAGAGTGAATTAATCCATGCTAATGTAAGAATTCATAAATTGCAAAAGGAAAACGAACATTCTCAGGTTAAAAAAACTGACCATTTATACAATGAATTATTTAAAACAAATTGTAACCTTCATTCCATTGTAACAATAGACCTTACAGAGGACTCATTATTGAAACAAAATCACAGCCATATTGTTAGTCAAAATAAAATAAAAAAGTATGCAAGGTTGAATAAAATCATTAATAAATGTAATAAATACAAGAAGCAACAAAAACACTGTTCCAAAAATATTCAACTAAGGAAAGAACGTGTTTCTCTTATCAATAAATTAGATAACTATCAAATTAAACTAGAAGATAGTATAAATATTTATGAAATAGACACTCAACGCTTGCAATCTGAAATAGAGGGTCTGAATAATTCACTTACGTTTTTATATAATAAATATGAAAGCTCGAAAAACCAAATAAAAGAGCATATTCTTGCTACAAATGAGTTGGTGGATAAAGTTGACTTGCTGACTCTCAAAAACAATCAGTGTACTTGTCAGAGTAAACCCAGCCTTCTGACAGATGCTTTCCAGCCTGAGGTAACGGAGGACCCGTCCCAAGCTGCTAGTGCTCAGGACCGTATCATCCATCAAGATACAATACCTGACATTACACTTCATGATTCAGAAGTAGTACAGCCTGTGATTAGTAGTTTTGTAACATCCAATAGTAATGATTGCTATAATTCAGTTATGTTCTCTGATAGTTTAGGTAGAGGGTTTGGTAAATTAATCAGTAATAACCTGAGTTATTGTACCCAAAATTATTGTGTACCAGGGTCAACCTATAAACAGGTAATGGCATCGGTGACAAAGAATGTTTGTAATCCTAATACCACAATTACTATTTGTGTTGGTAATAGTTCAAAGATTAAAAAGTAAGAGATCACCGACTGTGTGTCAGAATTGTTAAAGTTAAACTGTAGTAAAATCATATTGTGTGCATTTCCATATTTTAAAAATGTAAGTCATAGAAAGAACAATTATATACACATGCTTAATAAACATGTGCACTTTTTAGTAGGTCATTATAGTGACAAACTTGTATATTTTGATATCAACAGTTTTGTTGATAAAGTTAAGTCGACTCGGGGTATGGTGTATCTACCTATTAGATGTAGACACAAAATAGCTAGGCCATTAGCTTTTAGTATTAACTCAGACATAGGTGGTATGTCTAAGTTTAGTTTTATTATTAACACTGCAACTATTAGTAATACTACTAATATACCTTTTTACAAGGAAGGCGGGGAAGTCTTGGGGCTCACTCCGGCTCATTTAAACTAGTTAGTAAGACAACAGAAGATACAAATAACTTCAATGTTATACTAGACAACAGCAAGGTACCTTCTTGCTCCCAAATATTTAATTGTGTAAAAGGGGCTAAGCAGAATTCCTTGAATATATTCCATCAAAACATTCAAGGTTTTTCTTCTAAGTTACTGGAAATTGAGTTGTTTTTAGAAAAAACGATGCTTGATATTGTTTGTTTCACCGAACATTGGCTAAAAGACTATGAAATGCTAATTAATTATGAAAATTATAGAGTGGGTAGTTGCTTTAACCGGAAATCTAAGTTGCGTGGGGGATCACTAATCTTAGTTAAAAATTGTATTAAATGTAAGACTCGTAATGATATAGTTGATCTTTCGGTTGAAAACAGCATTGAATTGTCTTGTGTTGAGCTAGATAAGCATGTAATAGTGTGCGTTTATAGACCCCCAAACTATCTAAATTACTCTATATTTGAATCAGTAATGGAAGATGCTTTAGCAAAACTTGTAACTGGTAATAAACCAATAATTATCTGTGGTGACTTTAATGTCAATATCTTAGAGGAAAATGCAAATAGCAGTAGATTTTTAAGTCTCTTTAAATCGTTTAATTTGTCAAATGTGTTTTCAGAACCAACCCGAATTACCACAAACACCGCTACGTGTATTGATAATGTGTTTTGTTGCTGCGACTATTTAAATAAATTCATTGTTAATTACCTTTCTTCAGATCATAGCGGCCAGTACGTTACTTTCGCGTCCAACATAAAAATTCAAAAAATTCAAATACAGACTAGACAAATGGCAGCCAGCAACTTAGATAGATTTAATAATAATTTAATTAGCAAGTTAAGTTTTCCGGGCCATATAAACAATGTAAATAAATGGTATGATGAATTCTTTTCAGTAGTGCACACCGAGTTCAATAATACATTAAAAATAAAAACAAAAACTATTTGCCAAAAGTTTATTTTCAGTGATTGGGCTACACAAGGTATTAGGAAAAGTAGGGAACGATTGTTTGAGCTGTATGGCCTTAAACCTTACATCAACACAAAAACTTTTAATGAATATGTTGCCACTTATTCGAAAAATTTTAAAAACTCTTGTAAAGTTGCCAAATCCTTATTCATTAGCAACAAAATTAAATCAGCCGATGATAAAATAAAAACGGTTTGGAAAATAATCAACAATGAAACAAATAGAAATAAAAAACCAAGAAATGATTTTACGTTAGAAACCTCACGTGGCCTCGTGAGCAATAATAATGACATTGCTCAGGAATTTGTAAATTTCTTTGCCAATATCCCACATAAGACTACAGAGACCTTAAATTCCTCGCCCTTGCTATCTAAGGATTTATTAAAGGCGAACGTTCCAGCCTGCCCGATTCAATTTGAATTTAAGCATATAAACCCCTTATCAGTCATTAAAGCTTTTAAGCAAATCAAGGTCAAATTAACCGAAGATCTCTGGGGTATGTCCATCAAAGCTTGTACCGCCATTATTGAGACTATAGCACCGTATTTAGCCTTAATATTTAATTTGTGCGTGGATCAAGGGGTTTTCCCGGATCTAATGAAATACAGCAAGGTAATACCGCTTTTTAAATCCGGGGACAGTAAAGACACTAACAACTATAGGCCCGTATCCGTTTTGCCAGTTCTCAGCAAGGTGTTTGAAAAGATAATGCTAAATCAGTTGCTCAACCATTTTAACACCAATGAAATCTTACATGAGAAGCAGTATGGTTTCACCAAAGGACGTTGTACGACTGACGCCGGTGTCACCTTAATGAAACACATATTTACTGCGTGGGAAGAGGCACAAGATGCAATAGGAATCTTCTGTGACCTTACGAAGGCATTTGATTGCGTTAATCATGAAACCCTGCTTTTAAAACTTGAGCATTACGGTTTAAATAAACTTGCGCTCAGTTTAGTAAAATCGTATTTAAATGATAGACAGCAACAAGTTCAAATTAATGGCGTTAATTCAATGGGTTTAAAAGTTAAAATGGGTGTACCACAAGGTTCTATATTGGGCCCCTTCCTCTTTTTAGTATATATTAATGATCTACCCCATTTATTTGACAATCAACCACAAATGGTGTTGTTCGCTGATGACACTTCTTTAATATTTAAGGTAAATAGACGTACTACGAATCATGACGACCTAAATAACGCCCTATTGCAGGTCCATAATTGGTTTACTGCTAATAACTTAGTATTGAATGGAAAAAAAACGAAATGCATAAGATTCGCTCTACCAAACGTCAAAAGTAGTGATTGTGACATAGTATTAAATCAAGAGAAACTAGAATTCGTCAATAAAACTGTTTTCTTAGGTATCACACTCGACTCGAGGCTACAATGGGGTCCTCATTTAACATCTCTTGCAGGACGGTTGAGTTCAGCAGCATATGCTGTAAGAAAAATCCGTCAATTTACTGATGTAGATACCGCGCGACTAGTCTATTTTAGTTATTTTCATAGTATAATGTCATACGGTATTTTACTTTGGGGACGGGCTGCAGACATTGAGTCTATATTTATTCTGCAGAAAAGAGCCATCAGAGCCATGTATAATCTACGTAGGCGCGATTCTCTAAGAGAACTGTTTAAAAGAATTAACATCATGACAGTACCTTGTCAATACATCTATGAAAACATCATGTACGTTAGGAAAAATCTGCATCTATTTAGTAAAAGAAGTGACAGACATCACTATAATACTAGAAATAGGGACCAACTGGTTCAGCCAGGTTTCAGGCTAGCTAAGGTAGACTCCTCTTTTATGGGGTACTGTTTAAAATGTTACAATAAAATACCTACACATCCTACAACTGAATGAATCGAAGTTTAAATCTTGTATTAAACGCACACTATGTAGGCAAGCATACTATAAGTTGGGGGATTACATTAATGATGTAAATGCTTGGCTCAATGCCGGTCCTGCTCCACAACCATAGGGGCAAACTAATTAATCAGCATCTGAAGTTATTGTGGCAGCTGAAGAAGATGCTTTTTAATTAATTGGATAAAACTTTTAAATTATGATGAAACAGAAGCACTGCTGACACTTGTATCATGATGCTTGTTCTGTCCACTCGAACGGTTGCTTTTGCTTGCAATTGAGTGCAACAGTTTAATTATTGTTGAGATAGTGGAAGTGCGGTGGATAGCACTCACCTCACATCACATGTAGGCACACTTATTTTACACACACACTAACCTGCTCACACATTCACACATTACACAATTACACAAACATATACTCACACACACACACACACACAAGTATTGTTTGTAAATATAAAAATATTGAAAGTTGATATGAAAGAGCGGAGTCTCCCAATACAGGCATTCCTTTGCTTAAAGGGAGGCTCCAATCACAATTATGTTTATGTTACTTTGCTGAAGAAATAAATGTTTTTTGATTTTGATTTTTTTGATTTTTTGCATTGTATAGACTCAATTTCCTAATATTGTATAATTGTAATGCCCATGTGTGAGTACTATGTAATTTTATTGACTCGACGGTTGCCCTGGTGGTTGAGAGATTGTCATGCTCACTTAAATGTCTCGCTGATGGTGGCGGGTGTGTCGGGTCATTTAGCTCCCTTCAAAATGGTCGAGCTGAATGGGGCTGATCCATACGTCATGTTCGTGAACGGGCGCTGTCAGTTGGGACTGGTCATCTCTTAGCTACCACGGTTTGTTTTAATTCATCTATTAAACTCTTGCTAATTATTGCTTTTACTCTGGACGCTCTAAATGTGCTCGTTTTTCTACATCGTTCTCACATTATGTATAATCTCAACATGAATGATGTATCCATGATTTTGTAAAATATTGTGATTTAAAAGAGTGTCCATGGAGTTTCTTGCCCATTCTTCTCCATAGAGATCGACGCTTTGGAATGGGCAACTACAGTACTTTCATAAGTTATTATGTCTTGTGACTGGGACTGTAGCAGCATCATTTTTTTGTTCTTGTTTTTATGACATTCAAAAGTGCCTGTAATGGTCTAATTGAAATAAATGCTTTGAGTTTGAGTTTGAATACCGTATCACCCGTCACACAACCTATCGGCAGGCCTTCTAATGGCAGGTAAAAATGTTAAACAAACTAAATGAGTCAGATCTGAAATTTTGTTGTTCCAGATATGCTCCAAAAGACTTACCTTTTAAGCCAATATGTTCACACAAAGACAAAAAGCTGCAATGCTCTGAAATAAAATTAGTATGAATGACTTACAATCTTTTCATGAATCTTTTTATGCCGTAAAGGACAAAATAAAACAAGATATGTTCATATTAAAACGGCTGTGCAAACAAAACGTCGTCGTCCCCGACCTAATACTAAGCATTACAATACCAGAGCTATGCAAAGAATGTACAGGATTTACTGTAGATCTAAAAAAAAGATGGTATTTGTTTGCCAATAAGCTTTTTTACAAATACTGCACATTAAAAGGTATCGGATAGAAAATGTGGTAAAGAATTATTATTCAGAAGGAAAATTCCCAAAGGAAAACCGTGGAGGTGACCATAAGTCACATAAATACAAAGATAAGAAACAAAATGTAATTTCATTCATAAAGAAATTTAAATGCACTGAAGCTCTCTATTGCAGAGGCAATCCTAAGCGTATGTATTTGCCGTCAGAATTGAGCATAAATAAAATGGCCAAAATGTATAATGACCAGACAGTCGAACATCTCACAGTAAAGGCCTTATATTTCCGAAACATATTTAATACATGTTTCAATTTAGGATTTGGGTCACCACGTGTTGATGTATAGGTACCTGCAAATCAGGAAAGGGGAACTGTGTTACCCGAATTAAACGCGAGCGAAGCCGCGGGCAAAAGCTAGTTTACAATAATTGTGTTACTAGAGCAGTATTTCAACTATACCAATGACTCCTAACAACCACAAAAAAAACTGGGGGGGAACAAAAGTCGATAGCTTGCCCTTCGTGCAGGCCCTTCGCCTGCCACTGTGTGTGTATAAATACTTATAGCAGATTGCATTCGAAAAACCAGACTGCGATGTCATTATTTCCTCTGATAATTGCTGTGGTCAGCAAAAAAATAGATTTTCTTTTATGTACTACTATGCAGTGACTCGTTAAATATTAACTCCATTCAACACAACTTTTTGATTCGAGGCCACACGCAGAACGAAGGTGATGCAGCTCACTCTGTAATGGAAAAATCTGTGACTAGAGCCAAAAATGCTGGATGTATTTATGTACCCGATCAATACATTTCCCTAATCCGTAGGGGCCAAAAACACTGTCAAACCGTTGTAGTAAACGAAATGAACTGCAAAGATTTCTTCGATTTGAAAGCACTTGAAGAGAACATAAACTTTAATATGGCGAAAATGTCAATGACCGTGTTATCAAGACCGGTGACATCAAAAGTATTAAATTTAGCGAAAATTCTGAAAATTACCATTATCAAACCACATACAAAATTGACGACACGGTTGGCGCAGTGGCTGAGCGATCGACTGCTGCGCTGCGTGTCGCGGGTTCGATTCCCGCACGGAACATATATTTGTATGGCCTACAAATAGTTGTTCCGGGTCTGGCTGTTTGTGTATGTGAATTTAAATGTTTGTAAACGCACCCACGATACAGGAGAAATTCATAGTGTGGGGCAACGTTTTTTAAAAAAAAAAAATTGACACTAACTTTTACCAAGCCTGTGATTCAAAGTTAAAAGTAAACAGTTATTTTTTTTTAGGTCTAGGATAAGTGAAGTCATTGGTATGTAATACCTACTGTTGATTTATTAATTAATAAGATTTAAATAGATTAATCATTAGTTAAGTTCTATGGATAATTGCAATTACGATGATGTTGAACGATCCCCAATTCGAAATTAACCCCCGGTTAATTTGGAATTAGGACGATTAATCAAGTTTAGGCAGTAAGAAGATAATCTGTCATAAAAGTCTGCTTAGTATAAAAGTTACAAGGTATTTAGAATTCAAAAAATTTGTTACCCTTTTTTGCTATTTGAATAAATAATTTTAGAAATGCATGATGATGTGTTTTATTTGCTTTGACATAATTGACCGATAAATTATTTTCTAGACCCATAAAGTCACTTCTGCGAGGGTTGTAATTTTTAAACGTTTATATCTTCATAATAGTAAACAGTGAAATGTTTGCTTTAATGTTAAAGTAGGGTTTAATAGTTTAGTTTCAATATTATCAACTTATTTTTTTAGTTGAATACTATACAATTTAATAGGATGTTCAATTTTCAAACGCTTCTCCTGAAAAAATACGTCAGATATATAAGTGACGTTATAGCACCGTAGGTGGGAATATCTTATTGTTGAACTAGGGCAGCGATATGCCACGCATGAGTAAATATAGGTGTCGATTCTGTAGCACCCGGGCAAAAGAGCAGAGGACAAAATATTCTTGTTCCATATGTTTGGTATCCTTATGTGCTGCTCCATGCTTTGAGAATTATCATTCTACACCAGCACTGTTCAACATGTAGATTATTTCCCACATAGAGCTCATTTCATTTAGCCCTACACTTGCAGTAGGAGTATATTTCCCACGTTGTTTTTTTATTTAAAGCAAGGGGATATAATTTCCCATCAAGGCTTGTTTTAAAAAATATTTAATTTTACATGACGTGTAACCTTTATAAGTACACTTATCAGCTTCTTGGTTAATTTAAAATTTCTAAACTAGCAGCTAGCAGTGGATGTTATGTCAATGTCAAAATAACATGTCGTGAAAACAGTGACTGAAGACGGTTATTTTTCGGAGACATTGAAGAAAAAAATTCAAATAGTTCAACAAAGATTTCTGTAAGTAAAATATTTATTATATTTCGTATAAACAGATTATTCCAGCAGTGTGTCGTATAGTTTTTATATGGATTCAAGCGATCTTTACCTGTAAAAAGTTAAAATTCCAAAGTGTGAAATTATTTCCTCTTGCACGATTGCGCCTGCACTAGACACGTAACTATTTATATATGAAAAAAATATTGGTCAGTCCTAACTCCTAATCAAATTTTCTGTTTATGGCTGTTTTTTGTGAATGACATGTTCATAATTTGTATATTTACTTATAGGTTTTATAGATGAGACATGAATAGGAAAAATAAGAGTTCCAAGCAAGGCGGAGTTGGAAGCCATCGTGGACAACCTGTCTGATTTATCTGACATTGACTCTGACGATGATGCTTATTATCAGACAGCCGCTGTTACCAGCCCAGCAGATAACCTAAACCTGATTGAAGATTCCAATATCGAAAGTCGGCTTGAGGAAATTTTAGGTGCTTCTCATATTATGGACGAAAATATTGAATGTACAGGATTATACTCGGAAAGTTCTCTGAGAGATGTTTTTGGAAGGAAACAGCACGATTAGTAGAGTAAGCGAGAGATCAGTACAACTAAATAAGGGTTCACCAACGCAAATGATAGAACATACGACACAAGAAGAATGGAGAGAAATAGTGAATCTCAATGATAGAGAAATTGAGATAGAGCAATGTTTAGATGAGATAATCCATGAAACCAGTTACGATTATCCCATTCATACAGATGACACGAATGCGGGACCTTCTAACCAAAATGTATCTGAAACAGTTAATCAAGTATCGGAACATCATTCAAGGCAAAGAAGAGCTTGCAATGTGTCCAGGCCAAGACAACCACGAGAGTGGAAAATAGAAAAAGAAATACATAATATTCCAGAGTTCATTAACCCAATTAAACCACAATCTGCATATAATCTGAAAACTCGCCCTATTGATGTTTTAATAGATTTTTTCCAGAATATTTGGTTCAAATCCTAGTTAAACAAATCAATAGATATGCAAATCAGCAAAACAGTAACCACTATACACCAGTATCAGCAAAAGAAATTAAGGCGCGGCAATAAGCTAATCTTTAGGTATTCGCGGAAGTGACGCTAGCTGCATACTAGGCATGGTCTGACACAAGTACACGACAGTATTGCATCGAAAGAATAGAAATAAGGTCGAAAATATTTCGGTGTTTGATTTTATTTGAATATCATGTCCGCCAAAATGTAGGTCATTTTGCAGTTTTTATTGAATATATAAAAAAATACAGCTCCGTGTTTGAAAAATTTTAGATATCTCTTTAGTCTATACAATTTTCTTTGTTATAGATATAAAAGATATGATGGTTGTCGCTGAAAAAATTGAAAATATCGAGAGGAATTTTTTTTTTTCTTGGTCTTTTTAAACATTTTTTGTTTCGTAATACTAGACTACTTTTGTAAACTTATTTTGTGTAACTCTTTACTTTATGTATTGAACTATACACGGTATTTTTTTTTGGCTAGTGGCATGTACAGTTACGGCTCACTTTGCGACGAAAAACTAGACGTTTTACGAAGTGTTTGCTTTGTACAGCGCCTTAGGGCATACCTTGAGATATAGATTACTAGCTTTTGCCCGCAGCTTCGCTCGCGTTAAATTCGGGGTAACACAGTTCCCCTTGCGCGTTATTGATTTGTAATAGCAACGCTAAGTTTTCCCTTTTCTTCCCTCTTTCTCCCTCACATCCCACTTTAAAAAAAAGCCTAGTTTAGCCTATGACCGTCTCCTGGTTCCCAACTATCTCTGTACCAAAATTCATCAAAATCGGTTTAGCCATTAAAGCGTGAAGAGGTAGCAAACAAACAAACTCACTTTCGCTTTTATAATATTAGTAAGGCTGGCATCCAGGAGGTTAGGCCCATCATGGGTCTCTCTGTACCAAAATTCATCAAAATCGGTTTAGCCATTAAAGCGTGAAGAGGTAGCAAACAAACATACAAACTCACTTTCGCTTTTATAATATTAGTAAGGCTGGCATCCAGGAGGTTAGGCCCATCATGGGCCATATGCCAGCGTCATACCTATATTACATAAAGAATTAAAAATTCGTTCTTCAGTTATCTGTGATTTTTATCCGAGCGAATCGTTTTTTTGGTAATTGTGTAACCTCAGTAAACTAGCAACACTGCACCAAACGTCATTTTGAATTTGACACACACGTCAAATAACTCTTTCTATAAGGTGCCGCGAGGAAGATGGCACGTCGCTCAGATGCGCGCAGTAAGTAATCCAAAAATTATTATATAATCCCTTGCTGCTTGTAATGCTTGTTTTGTACTAATAACATACCCACGTAACTAATAAACAGATTATTTCTTCAAATGGTCAATTATTTTGGGCATTGAGATCAAAAACATTTTAATATCATACTGGTCATTATATATATTACATTGGTTCTCAAAGAGTTCTTTTTTACAGCCTTGAGCGCTAACGAAATTTTATTACGACTCGAAGAATCAGACATAGATCTTTCTGATGCTGATGAAAATGAGGATACCGCGTTTACACCAAGACCTGAAGAAGACGAAGAATACAGTACTTCATCTTCCAGCTCTTCAGATGAGGAAATAGCGTCACAATCAGACGTATCTCTAGAATCTTCTATAGTAGAGAGAAGGAGCCGAGGCCGAAGCCGCACCCGCCCATCTGGTCGTAGGGGGGGAACTAGACGTAGCCGTGGACATTCACGTCAAGCAGCAATTACAGTTAGAACGCCTATCTCCGACGCATGGAATGGTCAGTTTGAACCTTTAGAACTCCCGTTTTACCAACCCAGTTACAAAAAAGTTGAGACTGAGTCATGGGCATCTAAAGAAAATTTTACATAATATATCAATGATGATATATTGGAAGAAATGACAACTGCCACAAATAGAACCAATATACTAAGAAAAGGCCATACCTTGGGTCTAACAGTCAACGAACTGAAAGTCTTTTTTGGTATTATGATGGTCATGAGCGCTATTAAACTTACCAAAAATCGCATTATTCTGGTCTCAGAAATACGGGGTTCAGGTTATAAAAAATCTCATTCGCAAATTGTCTGTAACAAAAATAAATTATGTATCGTCAAATGGTACGACAACAAATATGTAACCACAGCTAGTTGTTATGTGGCAGCGGAGCCTTTCAGTACCATACAACGTTATGAAAAGTTGCGAAAAGAAGAGTAGCGGTAATCCTGCCCGGACATAATAAAACATTATAACGCCCATATGCGGGGTGTAGACTTGGCAGATATGTTGGTTGCCCTGTATAGAACAGACTTTAGAGGCCATAGATGGTATTTGCCTTTAGTATCGCAAGTTCTGGATATTTGCATAAATAATAGCTGGGTTTTATACAGACGCCATAGTTCGGGAAAGACAATGCCTCTAAAAAAGTTCAGGTACCAAATAGCAAAGAGCCACCTGAAAAAGGGCCGAGCAGATACGGTCGACAACTGTGAAGTTTCTGGACCAACTCCGTAAAAAATAATACAGGCACCTGTAGCACCACGGCGTCCACCGGTTGTAAGGTACGACCAGGTCAGCCACTTTCCAATGTTTGGTTCGAAAGGGCGATGTAAATTTTGTATTGTCTTGGCACTGTACAGAGAAACAGGCTTGGTTAGTCTTGCAAGTTGCCAGAGAAAAAGAAAATCCTGAAGTCTAACGTACTAAGACTCTAAGAGGAACATCATGAAAACCTTGCCTCGGGTCATAAAAGAATATAATGCTCACATGGGAGGCGTTGATCTCATGGACAGCTTCATTGGTCGATATCGCATTCGCATAAAGTCAAGAAAGTGGACAACAAGGATGTTTTATCACCTCTTGGACATGACTGTGATAAATGCTTCGGCTGTGCAATTTCAAAACCTAGTATCTGACAAATTATTAAAAAAGCGTGTTTTTGCATTTTTCGACCTTATAGACCACTCTCCACATACTAGTATAGTAAAAACTCCCAAAAATAAGTCAAAAACGAAGTTACACAAAGTCGGAAACCTAGTATCTACAGTAAACGTTTTCAAAATGCTAAAATTACAAGAATAAAACATAGTATCTAACATCAACTATTTTAAAAACCTAGTAAGTGCTTGTAGTTAATTGGATATAAAATGGTTAATGTAGATACTAAGTCAATGAAATGGTTGAAATAAACGTCAAAGCTCCTGCGCAACTTTAGCAAGTGAGAAGAAATCGTTGCAAGTGCGTGATTTTGTCTCTAAAAATGAGTAAAAATCAGTTTTCTAAGTCGAAATTGATTTTGAGTATTTTAAATACGCTTCATTGTATAATATTGTCAAGATTTTTGGTTTTCCAAGGTTTTTTATGATAAAAGGCATAACCTTAAAATAATAACACAAGCTTTTTGGTAACTTGCGAGCATATGTAACGGTAAGGTGGTAACGGCGAGATTTTGTTTTGTGTTTTGTTTGGTTTTAATGAATATGTTATACATTACACACTAAGCAACGTTTTGGTGATAGCATAGCTATATAACGTATTTTATCTCAGATTACGTCCTTGACGTAGATGCAGCTCAGCGGAGTAATGCAAATAAGAGGTTGACTAGTTCAGCTCATATTGAAGTTGACACAATTTCAGCAGCAGAGCTACAACGTGCAGTTCGTCGACTAAAACCTTACTCTGCTGCAGGCCCGGACGAAATACCACCATTTCTGGTTAAAGATTGCATGTCGGTATTGGAACAACCACTTTTATACGTCTTCAACCTGTCATTAGAGGTCTCTAAATACCCCCTGCAGTGGAAGACATCTCGAGTTACTCCGATACCCAAAAGCGGTGCAAAGAATGAGATAGTAATGTTTAGACCAATAGCGGTACTGTCGGTTCTCGGGAAGGTCTTTGAGTCCATTTTAGATAACCGTATCCGACAGCATTTAAATGTATGGATTCCAGATGCTCAACATGGTTTTCGAGCTTCGCGATCTACGGCGACCAGTCACATTAATTTCGTAGATTGCGTGACGACAGAAATGGATGCAGGAATGCAAGTGGATGCTGCCTACTTTGACTTCCAAAAGGCATTTGACGTAGTTGATAATGATATTCTATTATCAAAAATGGCGTCAATTGGATTCACACCGAAACTACTAGCGTTTTTTGCATCCTACCTAAGTAATCGTACCCAGTACGTAAGACTAGCCAGGTTTGAGTCTAGTTCTTACTATACTCGATCTGGTGTGAGTCAGGGCAGTACATTCGGACCAACCCAATTTATTATAATGGCCATGGATCTGCCGGAAACCGTTAGGGCTGCTAAATGTCTCCTTTTTGCCGACGACTTGAAACTCTTCTACTCAGTAAGAGACTTCGATGATTGCCGTCGACTGCAAGACGATATAGACGCCATAGAAGAGTGGAGTGGGGTAAATCGTCTTCGCTTAAATACTACACCTCACCTCACCTCTACACTTTGACTATAGTCTGGCGGGGGCTCCGTTGGACCGGGTCAGCCAAATTCGAGACTTAGGACTGACATTAGACACACGACTTAACTTTAGGGACCACATAACATCTACATGTGTGAGTGCTAATAGGATGCTAGGGTTTGTCATGAGGGTTTCCTTCGCATTTAAGGGAATAAAAGCTCCCCTAACTCTGTATAAAGCATACGTACGTAGTAGGTTAGAATTTAATGCCATAGTATGGGACCCCCACGAGGCTAAGTATTCTCTTCTAATCGAACGAGTCCAAAAGAAGTTTGTTCGTTTTATGTATAGGCGTATGTACGGGTACTACCCGTATCTATACCCATCTTTGTTTGTTATGGGGATGGTGGGACTAGACACTTTAGAACTTAGGCGGAAATTTCTTTTACTAATTCACTACCACCGTCTCCTGACAAACAAAGTTGATAACCCAACTACGCTGGAGCGGGTAGGTCTAGCGGGTGTGCCGAGTCGTTTTCTTGTGGGAGGTGAAGGCGTGGAGGGTCCTCGTCGTCGGAGAAAACTGTTCGCCGCGCCCCCGGGAGTGCGCACACGTCGAGCGGCTGCTGCGCCCACAGCTCGAGCTGTCACACTGCTCAACTCTTTGCTCACTCAGCACATACATCTGGATATCTTCCATGATAAACCATATGAAATTTGTAAATTTATATATTTATTTTTAAGTAATAGTTAGTAAGTTTGTTTTTATTTAAGTAAGTGTTAAATTTTAGAATATAAGTGTTTTGGTTTCGTACTGTTAACTTATAGTCTTTTAAGTAAATAAATAAATTAAATCAAGTTTGCCTTCATCAGCTAGCAGTAATCAAATGCATGAACAAAATGTATGTATTGCAATCAAAAACATACAAAGGTGAACAATAAAAAACGATAACCCAGACAAATTTTAGGAAAAATTAAACCAGATTCTTCTTTCTACAAAAAAATAATAACGATGTCCAGGTACCTATGCCGAAAATTTTATTGAGCACTTTAGGATATAAAATTGATTCAGTTATTACAGAATTAAGCAAAACAATAAACGTAAACCACTATATAAACCTTAAGGTAAAACAGGGGTAAAGCTTAAGGTAAAAGCCCAAAATTGCCACAAACGATGTTGAAGCTCATATTCTTAGTTATAACCCCGCAGTTAGCCATTATCGACGAAGCAATACACCCAACAGATATCTCTCTAAGACATTAGACTGTTGATAACATGTTTAGCGACTTTAAAACCAAAAATCCCAATTTCAAGTTGTGTAAAGACATATAGACAGACATTGAATACTACAAAATTATCATTCAAATATTTAATAACACTCCTTTTTTGGGGCAGTCTTGTAAAAAGCGATAAATGTGTAGATTATGGGCTGTATGAAGAAAAACGTAGTAGATGAAGTTGCTGACATTCCAGAGGATGTTATAACTGCATACGAGGATCATAAAGCTAAAGCAAGTAAAGCAATACAAAAGTATCAAGAAGATGCCTCCCTAGAAAAAACTTCCTCTGTGATACTATTCGAAGGATTTACAAAAAGTTATGTTGTTACCCGACATGCCTAAAGTCAAAGAACCCTTTTTCTTGAGTAGTATGATAACTTTTAACTTAACAATTGCACCGATCAGAAAGAAAACTAATGTTAATAGTATTTGTGTTCTATGGCATGAAGCCTATTCTGGACGAGACGCTAATGACGTTGTTAATGCAATTGCAGCAATGATCGAAAAAGAAAGAGATATTAATCATTTGATATTATGGTGTGATAATTGCACAGATTAAAATAAAAATTGGATCCTCTTTATATCACTTGTTACTATAATGAACTCTGGGTTATGCAATTTAGAAAGTTTGACTTTGAAATACCTAACTAAAGGACACACTCATATGTCAGCTGATGGAGTTCATGGCAATATAGTGAGGCAGAATAAAAAAAAAGATGCTGTGTACAATTTTGAAGACTATAAGAATACAATGTAAGTTTGGGTTGCAGATCTAATATAGAAGGTATCATAGTCCAAAAATCGTATGAGTGGGTAAAAAAGAAACGCATACCGCGACGCATTAATGAACTTGATCCCATGAATAATTTTTTGCTTAGCCGCAATATGTTTTATAAGAATGATTATTTTGAATCTCATTTTTCCGAATTGGATTTTCTTACGAAAAAACACAATCTCTTGACCATGCCAACCTTAAAAAATATTCCAAGAGGCATTAAAGAAAATAATCAGGAAGGCATAGTAAGAACTTTATTACAGCTTATGCCAATGAGTAATTCAGTTGATTTAGTTTCTGGTGGGCAATTATTAAATAAGCGAATAATTTATTTTTATTTGACTGTTTTCAAATATTTTGAGTGATTATTTTTTGATTTTTACTGTGAACAAAGAGTATTTGGTTTCCGATTATCTGTTTTTAATCTTTTTCATTAAAAACTGCTTATTACTGGCCATATATTTTATGTTGTTTTATTCAGTTGTTTCTTACTAGGTTTATAAAATTGCATTTAGTTCTTACTCAGTAAATTTAAACCAAAATGAAAACAAAGCAAGTGATCTTACTAAGTCTATTAATTTGCG
The DNA here is from genome assembly GCA_905475445.1 of Ochropleura plecta. NCBI lineage: Eukaryota > Metazoa > Arthropoda > Insecta > Lepidoptera > Noctuidae > Ochropleura > Ochropleura plecta. Next base: position 12,761,481 of record FR997738.1, read on the forward strand.
TTTAGTCCCCGCTCAGTATATTTTAGAACTAGATGAAAACCAAGCAAGTGATCTTACTAGGTTTTGAAATTGTCACACTCAAAAAGTTAGTTCTAAGAAAACAATGTTTTTATTAGTAACTGCTCCTCTACGTACATCTTTTATGATAGACGCATTAAAACTATTTTTTTTGAAAGCCTGTTATGTACGTCAAAATTTGCAAACACTCCCAAGAAGTTACGACTAATATTATTGAAACGGCAAGCTGTCAAAGATATGAAATCGTTTTTCGGCTCTCCTGTAAAAATTGGTTTTATGCAGATACTGGGTTTTGATATTTCACAGCCGGCTTGGGTGCTGTACAAAAAGGTTAGTACAGTGAACGGGAAATCCTAGAAGGATATAATTAAGTTAGCTGACTTCAGAACCGAGCTTGCTGACACTTTATGTCGTTATCAAAGTCGCTCAGAAAATAAAAGGGGAAGACCAATTACCAACAGTAGACGACAAGAGGTCTCTGAAACTTCTAAAAAACCACGGGCGGGTGTACAAGTCCTACCCTCTACTGACGTACGTTACAATCGAGTCGGCCATGAAATTTTTTTTTTAAATTCTAGGAATAAATGTAAATATAATAATTGTAGGAAACTTACTTCTTGGATTTGTATTAAATGTAAAGTTTCTTTATCTATACTAATATTATAAAGAGGTAAAATTTGTAAGTTTGTAAATTTGTATGTAGGGGGTAATCTCTGGAAATCATAATCCAACTCTAAAATTTTTTGACGTGATAACGTCTTTAAAATCGTTTTAGTCGGGTGACATGTTCAGAAACTTGTGTCACACCAAAACCTCACGAGCGCGATCGCGCCTCACGAGCGTAACACGTAAACATCTCGATCGTAAACCTACTTTACAAACAACCAATTTTTTAACTGGCAGAAAGCTACATTATTCCTGAATGCTATAGGCTATAAATTGTTTCTATAACATGTATATTAACCGAGCTATCACAACTTTTATCTAGCAAGTCGGAAAAAAATACCTCATAAAACAGAATTATTTGCGTGCGCTGCCTAAACAGTTGCTTAAAATTAAAAACAATGTATGGCTACCTGGTTCGTCTTAATTATTTCTACAAAAAAGTCCGCGATACTATATCTCTATCTATTATAACTAGCTTTTGCCCGCGGCTTCGCTCGCGTTAAATTCGGGCTAACACATTTCCCCCTGCGCCTTATTGATTTGTAATAGCAACGCTAAGTTTTCCCTTTTCTTCCCGCTTTCTCCCTCACATCCCACTTTTTTTTTAAATAGCCTATGTCCGTCTCCTGGTTCCCAACTATCTCTGTACCAAAATTCATCAAAATCGGTTTAGCCATTAAAGCGTGAAGAGGTAACAAACAAACAAACTCACTTTCGCTTTTATAATATTACAAGCATATTGACTTGGCTCGCGAGGTTGTCGACATGTGGGATGTGGACTCAGCGATCATTGTGCTGATAGTCGTTACAGCTAATGGCTTAATTGCCAAGAGCCTCGACCAGCACCTGAGGAGGCTCTTGTTAGGCAGCTAGATCAAGGGCTTGATACAGAAAGCGGTACTCTTGGACACGGCTCGTATTGTTAGGAGGTTCCTTTCTCTGGAGCCCTGACCGCCGGTAGCTTGGACCCTGTTCCTATTTTTTGTATTTTTTAATATATATTTTTTATGTTTTTATTAAGAAATATTTAAAATTAAATTTTTGGTTTAGCCTTGCAATGAGAATGAAGTTCGGCTACTCGGCTGTCGCCAGATTCATCAGTCTTGTCGTAAGATGAACAAACTCGCGCGCGCGTAATTTTAATTGAATGGCGCGTAATTTTTTTTTTTTTTTTATATTTAGTACCAAGTTAGAATGCAGTATTCGTCTAAATACTAGTAAGAAACGCAGTACTCGCATTTAGGTTGCATTTTAATTTAGTACATTCGTATATTTGGTTATTCATTGCTTTCTAAGGTGAAATGCAGTATTGGTTAAAAATGTTCTGAAAAATTTGCACAATTAGAGTGTTTGGAGATTAACAAAGCTTTCTGGGAGCTTAGTTACGCCCTCGTAACTAAGCTACAAACAACAGGGATACTATATACAATCGTTAATAGAAAAACTAACCATTAATCGGCGCATTAGGGAAAGTACGTTATCCAGAAACAATACGTATAAATATTTCTTCGAAAAAGATAATATGAAGGCTGAGGTATGCAAAATATTTTTTTTGACCACATTGGGATACCACCAAAAAAACGATCGCCGCGTACTGGACGCTTTAAAAAAACCAATAAATGCACAAACAGATAAACGTGGTAAGCGAGAGCACAAAGAGAAAATAGACAGAAACTTACTACGAGACCATATTGAAACTTTCCGACCAGCAATTGCACACAGGAAAAAACACGCACCCAACAGAAGATACTTTCCAAGCGACTTAAGCGCAACTTTCATGTTTAATGATTTTATAGAAAAACATCCTAAAATAAAAATATCTTACGAATTATACAGACAGTTTTTAAGAAAAGACATGAACATTTCAATTATGCAATTGGGAAACGAAGAATGTGAAGAATGCGAAGGGTATAACTTACATCAACCTACTTGCAGAGAACCAGTACCCTGTGATGTTTGTATTTCCTATATGAAAAGCACCAAGTACAATACAAAAAAAACCCGAAAGTTGTATCAAGAAGATGTTGAATTGTTAGCGGCTGACCCCAATAAAATATTTTTTTCTGCTGATTTACAGAAAGTGATAATGCTACCAAGGATTGACATGTTCAAATCAGTTATTTTTTGTCCAAGGATTATAGCATTTAATGAGTTTCGTGCCTTTAGGGCAGTGATGGGCAAAAAGTAATAAGATTAATAATTACAGTTACATTGTAATTAGTATGTCAAATACTTTATAACAGATTACTTAAGTAACTAATTGCAATGAGTACTTACTGTAATCAATTACAAAGTAATTCAATTGCAAGTTAATCTAATTACATTATAATAGATTACATAAGTAATCTGATAAAACGTAATTACACATTTATTACAAGTAAAATATTACACAAAATTTAATTTTTTAAATGTTATCTTACAAATAAAATACATATATTTAAAAAAAAAATCATCTGTCAATCATTATTTAGTTTTAAATCTTTTTTAAGTCTTACCTTAATGGTGAAAATTTATTTGGTTGATTAAGAAATATAATCATGTCTGGTATTGTTCTGGCGTTTAGTGCCCTATAGTCGCCGCACGGCCTCCATCCGTCGTCTTTCTTCCTTACAAGGTGAAGAGGGGCTGACCAAGCACTTTCTGACCGTCTAGCCACGCCACTCACGAGCATGTCTTCGAACTCCTTCTTAGTCACCAAAGTACGAGCGGGATCTAGACGTCGGGGTTTGCATGATACTGGAGGACCAGGCGTCGTCCTAATGTGATGCATAGTGTTATGCTTACCGGGTAGATGAGTACCTGGAAGCCGCGTTATCTCCGGATACTAACGCAGGATTTCGTGGTAGACTGTCTCTCCTACTACAGCCTTCACGGATGCGACGTCGTCTGTTGACGTGCAATGTAGTCCAAAAACTGATAGTGACGTTACATTGTCTATCAAGCGCTGGTTTCTGCAGTCAATGAGTAAGTTGTAGAAGCTAAGGAAGTCCACTCCAATGATAGCACGTGACACATCGGCTATCGTGAATCTCCAGGTGTAGTCTCTTCGAAGACCTAGGTTAAGTCGTAGGTTTATTGGTCCAAAAGTATGAATGACGGTGTTGTTAGCAGCTACTAGGTCAAATTTTGATTGTACTACTGGCGTCTTTACTGCTGACCGAGGGAAAACACACAGGTCAGACCCAGTGTCCACCAAGAACTGGATTTTGGTCGTGCGGTCGGTGATGAATAGACGGCCTGTTGAAGAGAAGGGACAGTCATTAGCCGCTACTTGCGACTGCCCTTGGTGTTTTCCGATGCGAAAGTGCAGGGCTGTTTGCCTTGTCACCGTACGTTTAGTGGTAGTAACAGTGTGGGTGATTTAGAGGTGGCTGCTGAATGCAGAAGGTATGACCGCTCTAATAGTTCTAGACCTCAGAACTATTAGAGCGGTCATACCTTCTGTATCCGGTCTGCAAGCGTGAGCGTGATCGTGAGTGTCCTCTATGTCGTTTGTCCATCCTCGATGTCAGCAAACCTACTTGTTTGGTGAGCTCGCTTACTTGCTTGCCCAAGTCGGAGGCAGCATCGCTTGTAGAAGCAACTTGTGGAATGGATGGAACTAGTTCGTGCACTTTGTCTGCTATTTCATCCAGTTGTTCGACCTGTAATTCGGCTATCTGTGAAGCAATGACAGTTTCAATATTTGGTGGTAAGCGACTAGTCCACAGACTTTTTACAAAATCCGATTTATTGTTCAAATATGGCGATGAGGAGAAAAACAAGTCTGATTTGGAATCATTTCTCTCAAAATGATAATAAGGAGGCGAAATGCAATTATTGCTCGTCCATTATAGCTATATCGGGTGGTAATACCGGAAACTTGACACGGCATTTAAAAAGGAAGCATCCTACCATTTCAGTATCGCCAATAGTACGAGAGCCGGTAGCGACGACGAGTGAAAATTTGCAACCTACTATTGCAAATCCAACTGTTGCATCATCATAAGACAATAGCCGCGTACCCACCTAGCGCACAGGCTCGCGCGGCAGCCTCGGCAAAGTAAATAGAGGGGAAGTAGGTTATCTCCGGCCCAATTCGCGATATAATTGCCTACTGTCATAGGGTTGTCACTTTTAGCTAAATTTTAATTCAGTACCTATAAATTGGCAAGGGTCGAGAAGTTGTATTTTTTACTTTTATTTTCTGGGTATAGGGTTTGTCAGGCCTCTCTAATTTGTACTATCACAAATTCATTAGTTTAAAGCCCAGCCCTGTCAAAGATCTCATAATAGTCAATAAAATTCAACAATGGTTTTCCTATCAAATATAGAAATGTATTCAAGATACAGAGCAGCATTATTTATAACTAACTTCCACCCGCGGCTTCGCCCGCGTGGTGTGTTGATAAAAAGCAGCCTATAGCAAAAATAACAAAATCGAAGTATAAATAAAATTAGGTAACTACGTTTCATTTTTAAGGTTACGTCCCCAATGGGTAAAAACCCTATTACTAAGTCTTCGCTGTCCGTCCGTCCTTAAGTAATGGTACGGATCTAACTAATAGGTATGTATTATAAAACTTCATAAAACCTATGTTTTATTATATTTGATGTAATTAAATCTTATTGTACCTATGTTCACAAATAAAGGATTTGAATTTAGTTTGTAAGGAACCTGTCAACTCAACGTACCTACTCTGTGCTCACGCGTCTGCCCGTGTTCGGGTCGCGCACTCGAGCGATGAGCGACTTGTTCCCTCACCCCGCCCGCGCGGGCTAGCCTAGTCACGAAATTAATTTTGTGGCGCGTTATTTTGATTTTGCTGTATCTCCTAAAGTATTTATTTAATCTGCATGATGTAAAGGGAAAAAATAATCTTCATGAAATGTTCATGCCAACCAACCAAATATTTAAAATGATAAGGATTAATACTGTATTTGTGTAAATAGCTTTCTAAGTTAGCGCTTTATAATTGACCATTTGTTAAAGTATTAAAATGGATATAGTATGTTATCCTTAAGATATAGACATATGTCACCGCTGACTTTTCTGTAGACCTATATAAGATACATAATTACACCATACATTATTTAGTTATATCTTAAAGGGTTTAGGCAGCGTTTTCGTTGAAAGCTCCCAGACAGCATACTTTTTGCCGACATCTTCAACAAATATCGTTAATGTACACAGAAATAAATACAAAAACTTAACAAATTATATACTAAAACCTTCCTACTCTATCTATTAAAAAAAACCGCATCAAAATCCGTTGCGTAGTTTTAAAGATCTAATCATACATAGGGACAGACAGACGGCGGATAGCGACTTAGTTTTATACTATGTACCTAGTGATAAAAAAAAGATAAAATAAACCGAGCGAAGTTCAATAGGTAATCTGAACAGACAATTCTGGAATTGATGAATTATTAAGACACCCAAACACACAGGAATACTTTCTCCCGCGATTATCAGACATTTTTTATTCGTTTAGCGGTGCCGAAAAGCCGTGACGCGCGAACTTCGTGCAGTGTTAGCCCCGACTGGCGCAGCGCGAAAGGAGCCGAGATTTTGTTTAGTGTGCGTGCGGCGACGCATAGATACTACGGCGCACACATACAAGCCGCGCGCTACTCGTTTGTATGAAGTTATCGTACTTCCCCTCTTTATACTATGGCCTCGGTGTCCGGATCGCGAGCGATGGCTCCCGCGGCAGCCTCAGTAGTTTTGTTCAATTTACACGAGGCCGCCTTGCGAGGCAGGCCGAGCCATCATAAGTCCGCGAGTATTTGTAATGGACAGTCGTGTATTTTCAGCTGCAGCTATTTTCCTTGCTGCTTATTGTTTAAAGAAACGAAAACAGTCACACGTATCAAGAAAAAACCTAGACGCTTCTGGATTAAACTTTTACGCGTAAGTTTTTAAGTTAAGAGACAAAACTTGAAGTAGCTTCGCGCGCGAGCCAAAACATAACCGTCCCCACCTAACGCACAGCGCTCACTGAGGCACCTTTGAGCGCGTCAAGTTTACCGACAACAGATGGCTCGGGGCCGAGCCGTGCTCAGTCGAGCAAACGCGCGCCCGAGGCAGGCTGAGGCACGTCCACACCAGCCGAGGCATTTGGCTCGCGAGGCTGCCGCGCGAGCCTGTGCGCTAGGTGGGTACGCGGCTAGTCAAGATATTTTATTATCGTTGCCATTGCCTTCGTCTTCGAGTGGACAAAATTTAATGACAGATTTTATTCAAAACACTAAACCACTCCCGCCCCAAAAAGCAAAAGAATTGGATGAGAAGTTAATAAGACTGATTGCCAAAGAATATCACCCTTTTAGTATCGTGGAAGGACCTGAATTTAGAAAGTTTATTTACGTGTGAAGAAATCAAAACGCAAGTATCTAGACAGAAACCTTACATTATGCAAATTGTATTCTTTGTACGTAGATGACACATCGTAGATTTTTTTCTACAGAATTTAATTTGGGATTTTTCATGCCGAAAAAGACCAATGTCTTTTGTGCACTAGGTATAATCGCGCTAATCCAGAAGAACAAATACAAGGAGAATATCAGACACACATTGATAGGATGCAAACTTGTAATCAGGAAAAAGATAAAAAGAGAGCTGAAGAAGAAACAAATTTTCGATTTGCAGGCAATTCTACAATTGCCATGCACTGATGTTGGTCTCCTTTACTACACAAGAAAATTAACTTTATACGATTTAACGCTGTACGAAAGTGCGCCTCCTAACGAAGCTTATTGTTTTGTATGGTCCGAGACAAATGGTAAAAAGGGAAGTTCAGAAATCGGAACTATTTTGTGTCATTATTTAATTATATCTGTACCAGAGGAAGTCACGGAAGTCAGTTTGTTCTCTGACACATGTGGAGGACAAAATAGAAATCAATTCGTGGCTGCTATCCTATTGTGGGTAATTCAAAACAGCAACCATTTAAAAATCATAGAACACAAGTTCTTAGAGTCAGGTCACAGTTACATGAAAGCTGACTCATTGCACAGTGCGATTGAGTCTGCCAAGAAAAATGTTGATCTTTTTTGTATGACACAAAGACTATAACAAAAAATTGTTATCAAGTCAAGGAATTTAAATACAATGAGTTTAAAGACTTGAAAAAATTGGCTAATACAATAATTTTGAATAGAACCAAAAACACAGATGGACAGCAAGTGAAATGGTTAAAAATAACTAATAATAATGGAATAAGTACATAAAAGGAGACAAAAAAAATACTATAACTATGACATGTCAAATTCATTTATTTATTTATTTATTTAAACTTCATGTGCAATAGTGGTACATAGGCGGACTTAATGCCATAAGGCATTCTCTACCAGTCAACCTTTGGGTAAAATACGACAACATTGTGATAGGGTACAAAAATATTTATATCTAAAACTATTTGTTTTCGAAAACATTATAAATATTTATACGGATACTAATACACATATACATATCAAATAAACTAATAAATACAATTAAAAAATAAATAAAAACGAGAACTTTAACAGTAATTACTATGACTTTTAATTGGTAGACGGACCTAAATAGTGGCTACGAACTTTTCTTTTAAATGTAAGTTTACTTTCAGCTTTTTTAATGCCAAAGGGTAGCGCGTTCCAGAGCTTTATTGTTGAAATTGCGTATGATTTGGACATAAAACCGGTGCGGTGTAATGGAATTTGGAGGAGTAGATTTTCAGAAGCCTGAAGTTTACGGCTGTGAGAACTGCCCAACACTTTAAAATAAGTTTTTAAATAATCAGGAGCATACGGATCATTTAAGATAGAGTACAACATACAGAGAGATCTGAGGGACCTCCTGAGTCGTATAGGCAGCCATTTAAGCTGAGTACGGAAGGAAGAGATGTGATCATATTTACGAAGGCCAAACACAAAGCGAATGCAATTATTAAGAAGACGATCCAATTTATTGAGAAGTTCCTGGGATAGATCAGAATAACAAACGTCACCATAGTCGATAATGGGAAGCACAAGAGACTGTACCAAAATGAGTTTAGTGCTAGATGGGAGAAAGTGCTTAAATCTATAGAGAGACCGCAGCGAGAGAGTGACTTTCTGGCTTACTTGAGCCACGTGCTTATTCCAGCTGAAACAGTCGTCAATGTACAAACCTAAGTCTTTAACGTGAGGTGAGAAAGAAATAATAGAATTCTGATACATCAGTGGTGCAAGTTGACTAATGTCAATGGCAATGGATGTAACTGTTTCACACAAAATAAGATTAATATAAATTCAGCATCGACATCTATAACACATGGACACCATAGCTATGCAACAAGAAACAAAGCCAAGCGATTGGCAGCAGAACAGGTAATTGAACTACCAACTACCTCGGAACTTCAGTTCCCACCGCTAGAACAATTGTATGATGGACCTCTTCCAATAACGGAAGCTAAGAAAAAAGATCTCATTAATCTATGTGAGAAAGGGGTTACACCAGAAGTGTACCATGGATGGTACAGAAGTTTGCTTGTAGATAGGGATCGCATTGAATGCGTCCCTGATGTGGCCGCCTCTGAAGAGTCACAATCTGAGTCATCTGTGGACTCATCAGCTGATGAATGAAAGATACATTATTTTAGTTTTTCTATCTAAGTATACTAAACAATTTGTGAAAACATGAATTAATTTCATGGTTTCACAAATTGTTTTGTATGTACTTAGATAGAAAATCTAAATTAATGAATTTTTTCTCATTTTTTTTTGTATACTTAGTTAAAAATAAAAAGTTACTAATAAAGTTCATTATTTCTTAATATAATATCATTCTTATTATTTTCCTACTTTATTTTATTCTATTTTTATTTATTTATTAAAACTTTATGCACAAGTAAAAACTGTACAAAGGCGGACTTAATGCCTTAGGCATTTTCTACCAGTCTACCTTAGGGTGATGCAGAGACAAAAAACAGTAGGTGCGATAACAGAAAAAAAGGATATTAGTAAATGAATATTAAAATATACAAATATAAAAAATATACATATATAAATATTAATAACTATAAATACTTATATAAATACATAAAACAAAATTATATAAAGTTGCTGCCTTGGCATATTGAAGCCGGTGACATTATAGCCGAAAACCTTATATCTTTAAAGTTCCGTCCCGTTGCCAGGTAATGCAAAGTTAACGCTAATTTTTCTCTCGGGGTAATAGATTTTCTCATCACGGTATCTTCTTTGGTTAAAAAAGGTGTTACTAATGTCAGAAGTTCTTCAAAGCAGAGTTCAGGCATTCGAAAATAATTCTCGTAATCATCCAATTCACCATGTAATTTAATTTCTGCCATTAAATTCAAATGTGTATACCTTTCCCTTTGTTGTAACCAATTTTTGCCCATCGTTTTCGCTTGACCTTTTTATTTAAACTAAGTGCTAAAATAATAGCCACGCAACCTTTAATTTTCAGCTCTGTGGCCATTTTAGACGTTTAAACAGCAGGAGATCGGACACAATACTGACGTAATAAATATTGAACGTGTAGGCTGGTGTATTAATCCATCAGTAAAAACTGAAATCCATCAACAAATACTATATTGACGGATCACAGTAAATACTTAAAGTGTAACCGTCGCCTCAGGATAGCATGGACGTCGTTGTTAGACGTTTATTCAGTTTTTACTTTCATGTAAGTAATAAAATAGACCAGCAGCAGCTTACAGCTGCAGTTCGTTGTATGAACATTTTGCAGATAGTCTACCACAATTCTTAATTTTACTCAAGCAAAACCAATTATCATTTTTTTAATTACAATTTGTAGAATGTTTCAGAGTGTTATTTTTACAGTTGTTTTGGTAACTTATTACTTTCTTCGAAAGGTTACGGTGAAGCTATAAGATAAGCTCCAAGTGATTTAATTAATGATATATATGCTTATGTCGTTATGCAGGAAAAACCAACTAAATGACCTCCCTGAAGATAGTGTTTGGCATTTTTTAAGCATTATCAATACACACATACTTTATTATTTTTTTCATTATAATTACATGATTGCAGGTAAGATATATGTAATATAGTTATATAATTATTCTGTCAAAATTTTAAATCATTATTGCCACAAGTTTAGTTTACGGTAGATAATCGGTTTTACCAATAAAGGGACGATATTATAAATTAGGGGATTAAATTGATAATAAATTAGGGGATTATATTGATAATAAATTAGGGGATTATATTGATAATAAATTAGGGGATTATATTGATAATAATTATGTTCGTGAACGGGTGCTATCAGTTGGGACTGGTAATTTTTTTAGCTACCACGGTCATTTTTAATTTATTAAGATTTTAAATTGAATTTTGCTTTTTATTTACTCTGGACGCTTTTACTGTGCACGTCTTTCTACATCGTTCTCACATATTTGTATAATCTCAACATGAATGATGTAAATACGATTTTGTAAAAATATTCTAATTTAAAAGAGTGTCCATGGAGTTTAGTGCCCATTCTTCTCCATAGAGATCAACGCTTTGGAATGGGCAACTACAGTACTTTCACAAGTTATTATGCCTTGTGACTGGGACTGTAGATTCATTTTGTTTCTTGACATTTAAAAGTGCCTGTAATGGTCTAATTGAAATAAATGATTTGATTTGATTGATTTGATTTAAGTCCAAAAAAGAAGCCCCTTTAGAAATTGATAAGCAAGAGTCGAACTTGGGTCCATTACTTAGTGTTGCTGCTGAAATTTGTCTAGAAATTGAATTTGAAGACACATTTTGTATTACTGGGATTGCTGAAGGTGCCCCTAAATCTCCTGCTAGTATTAAAATATGCGAAGCTTCGGAAGGGGTCAGTGAATTGGAAATCACGCATTTTGACACCAATGTTAGTCCGGAAATTGAAGTTGTAGAATTGGATGCTACCACTACTGAACCGATAATAGACACAGAAACGTTGCTTGTGGAATCTGGACTTGAAACAGTTGACACTGAAGAACCTGAAAACAAGCCCAAACGCAGAAAACATGCTGTTTGTACAGAATGGCAAAGAAATGTAACAAAAGAGAAAAGAATGCGGGGAGAGAGTTGTTCAGGATATTCAAGAAAGGAAAAAAAGGTTACGACAGGTATACAGAGAAGTAAAAGGCAGATGGGCCCAACATGTGACTCCAAGTTCTGCAAAAATAGCGCCAAGCGGTTTTGCTCCATGTTCGAAGAGCGTGATAGACGAAATATTTTTGATAACTTTTGGAAAGAGCTTGATTGGTCAGGGAAGAAAAGTTTTGTTGCTTCAATGATAGATGAGATCCCAATCAAACAAAAGACAGTTGATTCACATAAAAGACAACAAAGCTATGTATACTATCTAAAGCTAAATGAGGAAACAAACCAGGTATGCAAAAAATGTTTCTGAATACTTTAGGAATCAGAGAACGCATGGTTCTTACCAGGATTTCAGAAGCAAAATCGGGTATCTCATTAGCTGAGACTACAAAGCAAAAAAACAACAGAGGCAAAAAAAGATCTACTAAGACACCAACCTCCAGTGGAGTCAGTCAAGCTGAACATCTATCTGCAAAAGTTTTTTGAAGATACACCTATGCTACCCTCACATTACTGTAGAAGTACGTCAAAAAAACTGTATCTTGAACCAGTATTCGAAAGCAAGAGCCATGTATACAGCATTTACAAGGAAAAATGCGCAAGCTATAATGTGAAACCAATATCAGCTTGTTTTTTTTTTAACAAGTTTGATGAACTGAATTTAAGTATTACCAAACCAAAGAAGGATAGGTGTGATGTTTGCTGCGGTTATGAAACAAATAACGTGACTGAAGAGGTTTACAAAAAACATATTGAGAAGAAAAAAGCTGCAAGACTAGAAAAAGAAGTTGATAAAATGTTGGCTATTGATGGAAAAATCACGGTACTTACTGTAGATTTGCAGAGCGTGAAGGTTTGCCCCAAAGTTCAAGCTAGCGCAGTCTATTATAAGACAAAGCTTTGTTGTCATAATTTTACAGTTTACAACTTAGCAACTCACGAAGTAACCTGTTATTGGTGGCATGAATGTGAAGGCGAGCTACAAGCATCCAACTTTGCTTCTTGTCTAGTAGATTACATACAAGAGAAGGTTCCTAAAACTACTCCACTGGTTATTTTCAGTGATGGATGTACAGCCCAGAATCGAAATTCAATCATGGCTAATGCTCTTCTTGACTTAGCTATGAAAGAAAAAATAATAATCACACAAAAATATTTAGAAAAGGGGCATACCCAAATGGAGTGTGACTCAGTACATTACGTTATTAAGATAAAACTTAAAAAAAACCGACATAAATCTACCTCATGAGTAAGCTTACAAAAGATGCAAAGAAGAAAACTCCTAAATATGGTGCAAAATACCTTTCCCATGAGTTTTTCAAAGATTTTTCAATATTGCAACGATACACCTCCATTCGCCCTGGAAGAAAAGCTGGTGACCCAACTGTCACCGACATCCAGCAGTTGCAATATGGCCCAGATTTAAACTTAATTTTTGGATGAATTACAAGAGTTGCCCATCAGATGGAAGCCTGGTACCTACACGATTAATCCATTGTACAACAGCAGAATACTACTGAAGCCAAGAAAATGGAAGGGCACGCCACAATAGTGGCGGTAAGTCCCCTCTTTGAGGAGTGGCTGGAGAGGCGTCATGGCGTCCTCACCTACCGCCTGACGCAGGTCCTCACCGGACACGGAAGTTTCGGGAGGTTCCTGCACATCATCGGGCGGGAGGAAGCGCCCGGGTGTCACCATTGTGACGATCGCCCTGAGGACACGGTGGAGCACACAGTGGCGATCTGCCCAGCGTGGGCGGAGCACCGCCGTGCCCTCGTGGAGGCGATCGGCGGCGGCGGTCTCTCGCGTCCGGCCCTGGTTCAGGCCATGGTCCGGAGCGAGAGGGAATGGGAAGCGGTCACCACCTTCTGCGAAGCAGTAATGCTAGCAAAGGAGGTGGCCGGGCGTTTGAGGGAGAGAACATCTGCCCAACCCAGCCGCCGCGGGAGACGCCCATGGCGCCGGGCGCCGCGAGACGACTCCCGGCCACCGTAGATGCGGGCCTGTGGGCGGTGAGCAATGGGTAGTTCACCGTCCGTCCGTCGATTGACGACAGGCCGTGTCGACGGCGCGTTCGTGTTTCACGCGCGCCTCAAAGAGAGTCAGCAAAGCAGAGGGGCTTGCCAGGGGCTCCGCCTGCCGGGGTTGCGGGTTGTTCGAAAGAGATACCGCGGCCCCGGAACGTAAAGGGCAATAGAAGGAACATAGGTGGGTTTTAGTCAGTACAAGTCTGACATGCCCCCCCGCTCCGCCCAGAGCGGGGGAAGTCATTGGATGATTTCCCACCTGAAAAAAAAAAAAAAAAAGCCAAGAAAATGGAAAGACCTCCAGGATCTAAAACACATTTTACCAATAGACTGTCATTCTTTTTCGACAATTTGCCTAAGGCAACGACTGATTAAAAAATAAATACATAAATAAGTAAGTAAGACTAACAGTTAATGTTAGCTTTTTTTTATTTTGATACTAAGAGTTTTATTTTCGATTGTTGATTGTTTTTTAATTGTTTTGAAAGAAGTTTATTTTGTGTGCGTTCGTGCAGCTGAATGTTGTTGAATTTAAAGATTTTAATTATCCAGATATTTAGTGTATGACGTCGTATAATTGTGTATGGTAAAAAAAATTGTGGAGAAATTTACCAAAAACTGATTCCACTGGGCGAACGTTGTCCTGGCGGAACTTTTTTTAATCCGAGACTTTAGAAGAAAAGAGATGTGTCCAAAAAGTAGTGTGTTATCGCTTATTTTCGTTGGATCCCAGTTTTTGATCCCACTTTAATATTTTTGGCGTTGGATCCCACAAAACATTATTATATATTTCCGTTGAATCCCAAATTTGAAAAATACTAAAAAAATACATTTTATTGCCACTGAATCCCAAAAACTATTTCCGTTGGATCCCAGATGTTTAAAAACATCTGAATGCGGGTACATCCAACAACAAAATCACAACAATATTAGGCGAAATTTTGTATGTATGTTTGTTATTCCAACACGCTCAAACTTCTAGACTGATTTGGATGAAATTTGGGTATGTGGATAGGTTATGTTAGAATAACGGGTGCCTGCCGTTTTTCCGAAAAGATTTGGACAAAATTACATTACCCAAACAAATTATAGGAACCGGGAACTAGGTTTGGTTAGGTTAAAACTGTGACCTCCTACGCACGAGCCGAGCGAGCGGAGCGAGCGGTGCCGCGGCAGCGGCCGGCGAGTGCCACAAACGACTTGCATTTATAGAAAAAAGAGATTGTTTTTAGTTGTTTACCCGGAACTGAACTATTTAGATTAGGATAATTACTTATTTACAAAAAAAAAGGTTAGGTTAAAACTGTGACCTGTGTGCCAGAAACGGCCACATTATATAAAAAAAAATATGGAAACATTATGACGGCAGTATTTTTTTTTGAGCTAAGAGGCGCTTGTTTTGAAGGCGTTCATATTTATTTATTTATAAACATCACAAATAAACCTGATCATTTTTAACTCATGCCAGTCTAGTACTATTTGGAGTACATCATTTGTCTCATTTATTCCCCAGTGGCAACAATCCTAAAAAATCCAAAATACACACACGGTGTTTTTGAAATATTTAATAAAAGTAAATCACTTTTCTTCTGAAATGTACACATGTTGTCATAAAATGGGATTCAATGGTAATATCAAATGGAACCCATCGTTAATACCTAAAAAATGGGATCAAAAACTGGGATCCAACGAAAATAAATCTGTGTTATTGTGTATGTATGAATAAAATTAGTGCATGCATAAACTTCGGAGAAATTCAAGTTTCCGCTACGCGAACGTTTGACATAGTCAAATACATGTCATAGTCAAATACATTTAAAAAAGTAGGTGTACAAAAAATAATGACCTATAAATTATATCGAAACAACAATTGTGTTATCACCTATACCAATTCAATACCGGTATTATACTGTAAATTTTGGGATGTTACCTAAATATATTGCACGGCCGCTTTTTTGTAGCCATCCGAACTTGGTCGGGTTATGTAGGTTTTCGATGCTTCGTCAGTATTATAATTGTTTTTTCTTTAATTACTGAATTTAATGACATGAAATTTTGCATGTGAATAGTTGAATGAATAAAGTAATTATTGGCATACATTTTACCATGTAATTCCTTTAGAACGTCGTGATATTTGACTGCTTTGTAAACAGTGATCTATTCATGGTAAATTGTCCTATAACTCTTTAATTACTATCGGAACATCATTGATACTTGGCAACATGTTGCAGACACTTACAAGGTTTGTATAAACGTGAAAATCTAGACCCCAAAGTGCATACTTTAAGAACTAAGACCTAATAAGCGTATTTTACGTTTATATTTTTAACTTTTAAGCCCTACGATTTTTTCTAAATCTGTTTTTTAAACAAATATAAACAAATTCAAAACAATGTATGTAAAAATCTACAGCTCTTTATGTGAGCGCTTTATATGAAAACTAGCTAATGGCCAAACGTTCGCGTAGCGGAAACTTGAATTTCTCCGAAGTTTATGCATGCACTAATTTTATTCATACATACACAATTACACACAAATACACACTAATTTTTGGACACATCTCTTTTCTTCTAAAGTCCATTAATTTAAAAAAAGTTCTGCCAGGACAACGTTCGCCCAGCGGAATCAGTTTTTGGTGAATTTCTCCACAATCGCTGCGTGCACAATTTTTTTTTACCATACACAATTATACGATGTCATACACTAAATATCTGCATAATTAAAATCTTTAAATTCAACAACATTCCGCTGCGCGAACGCACACAGGAATTGAAAACATTTTTTGGAGTAATAATCTACATGGGTCTCAATCCTAAGCCGTCAATCGAACACTACTGGAAATTAGACGTGCTTTACTTTAATCCATTGCATAGAATAAATATGACATATATAAGACAATATAACAGGTTCAGTTCCTGTTGGCAACACAACATTTAGTTTTAAGGCAAAAGGCCCAGAGGCCACGTCAAAATATATATGTCATTCTAGTGTCACTGTAATAATATGTTACAGATACCGGCACGGATCTTGAGCGCTCGGCGGAAGGGTGGGGATTGCTTTGCGCATCGTACACATATGGCAAATAAAACGCACGCCCGTTGATTATTTATTTTTTCTAAGTTACCTAGGTAATTTCTTACTGGTTCTATGGTTGAAAGAAAGATTAAATAATGATTCATTAAATTGAGAAATGGAAATTGAGATCAAAGAAGTAAGTAATTAACAAGTGTTTCTAAATTAAAATTATAACTTACTTCTTGTAGTTTGACAAAAATTACAAAAAAAAACTACTACGTATTTTTTTTTTGTTAGCATTTTTGACTTCGAATTTTATTTTTTGTAGATAAAAACTTTATCTATTGAATATAGTACATTTCGATACAAGTACAAATAAAATAATTGAATGAAAAATAGTTTTGCTAATTACAAACTGACATTATATTTTTCCCCGTTTTGCTTTCGATAAATATCACCTTTGATTATAATTCCAACGGTATATTTAATAAAAAAATCACATAAAATATTTGAATAACATAATTTAAAAATGGTGTCTATTAAATTGGCCGGAATTGTAATCGTCGTCGTGAGGTACATGCAGCACGGTAAAGAACGAATCCCGAGTGACGTCTATGACGCGATGCGCTACGGGCCAATCACTGCACTTTCCCCGCCCCCGCGCCTCACTTCATACCACCAAAGGGACCCAATAACTCACTTCTGCGCAAGTGAAGGTCAGCGCTCAAGAACCGTGCCGGTAACTATATCTGAGCACTGTACCAATCAACGAGCAACGAAGTACACTTATTTTCTTACAATCTGAGATTTTTTACTTCTATCCAACAAACAAGTTATCCCAACATGGTCCTTCGAGCTACAAACAATCTAGTCAATCCAGCGTGAGAATAGTGACTCTTCTTCTACACATCCAACTTCGGTTCGTGCAGCAGGCAGAAGACAACTTCCAGGGACGCCGAGGCAGGTTCAATCTTGGCTAGATTGGCTTGCGAACACGCGTCATTCATTGCGCAACACCTACGAGCCAATCAGCGCCGGGCGAGTCCATTTTGTGTCCAATAAGCACGCTCCACCAAGCTGCAGCATGCCGCCCGGAAGACATTCAAATCGCCACGCGCCGCAACTGTCAGTTTTTTACAAGTGCAGACTTGCAGACAAAATACAGATCCAGATTTTCAGGAAAAAGTGCTTCTTAAGTTCTTGTGCAGTCAATATAGTCGAAAGAAATTGTTGTAACGAGTCTACTTTGAACAATGGAAGGTGAACAAATTAAGATATTCCTTAGAAAACGTGCTTCGATCAAAGGCACTATTACGAAGATTGAAAATGCATTTAAAAACCAAGAAACCTACAAGGATTTCTCAAAACAAGCATTGATCCTAAAAGAGGAGCGTCTACGGAAGTCATTCCAAATTTACGAAGAATACTCGTTGGAGTTATGCGCCATGCAACCCGACGTGGAGGCTGACGATGATGTTGAAGACAAATACATAAAGACACTCACCGTCATCAGGGAATTATTAGACAAAATTCAATGTGAAGACAATTGTAATAAAAGTAGTGCTCCGAAAAATTTTAGCAATACAAAGTTACCTACTATAAGTATACCTACGTACTCAGAGTTTAGGCCGTTCATACAACTTTTTGACTCGCTCATACACAACAATCAAGATTTAGACGACGTGCAAAAGTTTTTCTATCTACGTAGTTTTCTGCAAGAGGAACCTCACGATCTGGTTAAAAATCTCACCTTGTCTACTGAGAGCTACCATGAGGCCAGAAAAATCCTATTCGATAGATACGACAATAAATATAAAATTACAAACGAACATATACATATTTTGTTAGACATCGTACCTATAAGTAAGTCAACAGCGAGTAATATATGAAGTTTTGTATTTGTTGTAAAGCAACAATTAGCTGCCTTAAAAAACCTAGGGCATTCAGTTGACCAATGGGATTCAATAGTGCTTTGCATTCTGACCAGAAAGTTGGATTTATTATGTAGTAGGGAATTTCAGTTGACTCGAGGACGAGATCCCACGGTTGCACATCTTATCGATTTTCTAGATAAGCGTGCACTTGCACTTGAGAATGCAGAACGGACACCAGAGAGATCCCAACCATCTGTGAAGGTGGCTCATGTTGCAGCTGTCAAGGAAGCTGATCCAGGTGCAGGGGCTGCTGTGAAATCGGTAGGAACAAGATGCTGCCTGCTCTGTAAGTCCAACCACAAGCTTTTTACTTGTCCACAGTTTCAACTTATGTCTGCAAGTGACCGAAACAAATTTGTTACATCTAACAAACTATGTGAGATTTGTTTGAATAGTCATAGTAAGAAATGCAGATATCATTTTAAATGCAATATCTGCAAGGAAGGGCACAACACGTTGATTCATAAAGATAAATTGTTGTCTCCAGTTACATTAATGTCCGAGGCTGCCTCTGAGCAAGTACTGTTGCCTACAGCACAGGTAAAACTATTAGCGAGCAATGGTACTGAGGTTTATGCCAAGGCTCTTTTAGATACAGGTTCTCAAGTGTCTTTTATGACCAGAGAACTCGCTAATATATTAGGATTGCAAATTGGTACAGCCAACACCCCAGTTATTGGTATAGGCAATACTTTAAATAAGCTAACAGTAACCAGTATGTTAGCTCGAACGAGAACCCCGCCGATTGTCTCAGCCGAGGTGTCATGCCAAAGGAGCTAGCGGATCATGAGCTGTGGTGGAAAGGCCCAGCGTTTCTACATTCACGTGAGTACAAGCCACAACTTAATTTAATTTTGTCAAAGGATCTACCAGAGATCAACGTCGATTCTGCGTGCTCAAGTGTAATGCTTTGTATTACTTCTAGTGAGCAATCATTGTGTCTCGATTTTCTTGAAAATTTTTCTGATATCAATAAAATGATGAGAGTTTTAGCTTATATCCTGCGTTTTGGTCGAAATGCAAAGTCAAAAACCTCTAAAACTAAACTTAATTATATCACAATTTAGGAACATGCTCTGTCTTTGTCAATGATTGTAAAATGTAATAAAACTATTGTTAAAGGTAATTTAAAACCGTTATGTCCGTTTATCGATGACGCGGGTTTGGTTCGTGTGGGTGGTCGCTTACAAAATGCCTCCATTCCTTATGCACAGAAACATCCCATTGTTTTACCCAAGGATTCGCGCAAATTATTATAAGTGAACATCTAAAAAACCTCCATGCAGGTTCTAAGCTTGTTCTGTCATCTATAAACCAAAGATTTTGGATTGTGAACGGTCTCAGACAAGTTAAAAAAGGTGTTACATAAGTGTATTGTTTGTTTTAGATTAAAAGCTGAAGCAGCAAAACAGTTAATGGGTTCTTTGCCGCCAGATAGAGTAAATGTGTGTCGCCCCTTCCAAAAGGTTGGTTTAGATTACGCTGGCCCGATCCCACTGAAAATAGCCAGAATCAGAAAACCGATAATCTCAAAAGGTTACATTTGCCTGTTTGTTTGCTTTGTAACCAAAGCTATCCACTTAGAGTTGGCCTCTGATTTAAAAACAGAGACTTTTATAGCCTGCCTTAATAGATTTATATCGCGACGTGGATTGCCTACAGACATATATAGCGACAATGCTTCAACATTCAAATGCGCAAAGAACCAAAAAAGTAAAATTAACAACAGACGATAAAGTTGTAATTTGTATAGGTGAAAATGACCATAGCATAAATATTATCTTGTCTCAATTGAAAAATATATTGGATATATTACATAAATATTTATATTTATAATATTTAGTAGCAACACTATAATTGTATTAAATGTCGTAAATAACGTATTCCTGAATGTCAATAAATTAAACAATTCTATAAAAAATGTATGTAGTAAGTATAAAAAATGTCACTTTGTAAAACAAATAAGCACAGAATTGTCTGATATTTGTAAATCAATTAATTTTGTTATAGATTATAATGACTATAATGATAAATATTTGAACCCTAGTGAAATTCGAAAGAGAATAGCAAGTGGCAAATCAAGTCTCAAATTGAGCATTGGTATACAAGAATCAAAAAAAGGGACAATCCCCTACTACTTTAAAAAACAAAGTCGCATTGAAACTGTTAAGCATCCTAAAAGCCATAACTTAACGGAACCCAATACAAAGGTTAGGAAAGGAACTATACCGTACTATTTTCCTGTTTTAAATAAGAGCGACTCATTTTTTCGTAACGAAAGCCAACAAAACGCACCATTTTAAAATATTTCATCAAAATATTGCCAGTGTTCTATCCAAACAAGAACTATTAGAACTAACCATTCCAGAACTAAAGGACGATAATAATGACCCAGATGTAATATGCCTATCTGAAACTTTTATAAAAAAAAGGTTTTGACAATTATATAAAAATATATAATTATGTAATGGCTACTAACTTTTGTAGAGAACAACAAAGGGGTGGCACTTGTATATTCGTAAAAAAAGAACTAAATTATAAAGAATTGTCATTAGTTAAAAACTACGCAACTCAAAATACGTTTGAAGCCTGTGGAATAGAATTAATGTGTGGTAAATTAGTTATTATATGTGTATATCGCACTCCTCAATCTGATCCAACACAGTTTTTATTAAAATTACACAAACTTATGCACGATTTAATAAATAAATTCAAGTCTAAAGTTAATATAGTTATAGCTGGTGATTTGAATATAATATAACACTGAAAAAAGGTTATATCACAAATCAGTAACATAATAGAATAGAATAGAATAGTATTTATTTGCAAATATGGGTTATACATAAGTAGGTGGTAGTAGGTTTATATCAATTCTGCCATATTTCACCATTCGGCATGCAACATTATCATTATATAAAATTGTTAAAATTTTAATTCTTGTAGTACATTAGATTAATAAATTAATTAAATAAAAGTAATTCTCATAAAAAACAAGACTTATCCAATAATTATAATTTGAAAATCCACATAAATGTTCCCACACGTAAATTGGCTTGTATTGATCATATTTTGAGCAACATTTCCAATGCTACTGCAACCGTACTACCTTTACATCTCTCAGATCATGATACAGCACAAATGCTTAGCTTTCCTTCCCAAAATGTACCACAAAAAGCATCAATACACTACGTTTATAAAAGAGATTACAACCTAGATAATATCCGGAAATTCCGGGAATGCTTACAAAGTCTTTACTGGTCTGATATATATATAAACACAGATTCAAATTCGGCCTTTATGATATGATTTTCATGATCAATGGTGCCTTTTATACAATCTCTGTTTTCCCAAGGTAAGAGTCAGGGTCAACAGTACCGCTAAAAACACGCAAAAGTGGGTAAGTAAAGGTCTTAGACAAAGTTGCAAAACTAAGCGAAAATTACGTTATGAATATTATAAAAACAAAAATAATTCTAATAAATTAAAATATAAAAAATATTCCTATATTCTTAAAAAATGTATTTACAGCTCAAAAAAGAATGCGAACATAAAATATATTGAAACACAAGATAATAAATGTAAAGCCACTTGGACTGTCATCAAAAATGAAATAAATAAAAATACCACCCCTAAAGACAACATAGATGCAATAAAATTAAATGGTATTGTAGTTACAGACCCTGTAGAAATAGCTTCTACATTCAATAATTATTACGTGAATTTAACGCATACGTCACCGCAAAATCCAGCTGTTCAAAATTATAGGCAAAATAGATATGTCAACTCAATGTTTCTTAAACCAATGTCAGAAAACGAAGTGCGCTATGAAATAATGTCCCTGTCCAACACTAGATCAGAGGGCTATGACGAAATTAGCACTAATATCATGAAACCTTGCTGTAATGAATTGACTGGTATTTTAACCCATCTAATAAACATGTCTTTTGCAGCAGGAACATTTCCCGATAGGTTAAAATTATCAATTATTAAGCCGTTATTCAAAAAAGGAGATAAAAGCGATATTATTAATTACCGTCCAATACGCGTGACGAAAGATTTTAAAATCCTCTTCCATAATGTGGGTACACTTTTACTATTTACAAAAAAGCCTTTATTTCGGTAATAAACTTAAGTTTAACAAAGTTTGAAGCCATTTTTCTCATAATTTTTCAATAGTGCCCGAAAACAGCTCGCATGTGTCATGGCGTCGGCATGACGTCACAGTTAAGTAAAAATGTCATTGTGTCTATAACATCGTCCCATATATCACATAACCGTGACGTCATACGCTGTGATCGGTGTTTCAGTCAAAATGGCCGATTGCAGTGTTTTAATGTTTTATTTTATTGAAAATCTTAATAATCTGTTATTTTTAAATAAAACTAAACCTGTGTTTACTTTTTTTTTAATCTGAGTTCTCCCCTCTAATCACTGAATCAGCGATTTTTTTATACTGTCGTCATGCCTATTACATTGATACCTATTTTTTCAAAAAATTATGAGAAATGTATGTATAAAAGGCTAATTGATTTTTGCAAAAAATTCAAAATAATAAGTACTGAACAGTTTGGATTTCAAAAAAAGAAATCCACATCATTAGCCATTTACTCTCTTATGAAGACAGTACTTTCAAATATTAATAATAATCATCTTACTACTGGACTTTTTTTTGATTTATCAAAAGCCTTCGATTTTGTGTCACACAGCATATTGTTGGATAAACTAGAGACTATTGGGATTAGAGGACCTGCACTCGAATAGATATCATCCTATTTAGGCAATAGACAGCAACGTGTCATTATTAGTTATAAACATTAATAGAGATATGATACCGTACTCATCAGAATATAAGCAAAATAAATATGGCGTTCCGCAAGGAAGCGTGCTTGGTCCAATATTATTTCTTTTATATATTAATGATATCATAAAAATAACCAATTATAAATGCATATTATTTGCCGACGATATATCAATCATAGTGACATCAGATAAAAAGAAAAACAAGACGGACCATAAGTTTGACATAAATAATACAATAGACAAATTACTGCTTTGGCTTGACATGAATAATTTACAAATAAATTTAGATAAATCTGTTTTCATTCAATTCAATCAATCAAATAACAATAAAAACAATATAAAACTTAATATAAATAAAATCAAAGAGGTAACCCATACAAGGTTTTTAGGCGTAATAATAGACAAAGATATTAACTGGAAAGAACATGTACATAATGTAAGCACTCGAATCAATAAATTTGCATACGCACTGAAACAAGTTAAAAACATAACTAACATCAAAACTGCAATTACGTCATATTACGCCTATGTTGAGTCGATACTGCGATATGGTCTCGTAATGTGGGGTAACAGTACCAATATGGATAGAGCATTTATCGCACAAAAAAGTGCATCAGGGCAATAAGTGGTCTTCAACCTGATGACTCATGTAGACCAATGTTCAAGAGGTTTGGTCTGCTACCTCTACCGTGTCTGTATATTCAGGGTGTGGCGTAAGTAGTGGTCCACCGTTCAGGATTCGATGAACCAGATAATTAACTACAACAATTAAAAATTTTAGCCACTTTTACCCAAGGGTTCCGAAAATATTTCCTTTTTGTCTTTTATTTACGAAATTTCTATCTTTTTTTACAAATTTGTTTGTAGTTTCAACAAAAACCATTATTTTTTCATTTTGATTTCTGTTAATTACTGCTGAATACTAGAGCTATCATGATAAATTAAGATTTTTTATGTAAATTCAGCTCTTTTGAAGAAAATGTTGGTTCTTCTCTAATTTTAACCCTAATTTTTAACACACCTTTAAGTTCAAGAGCGATTTTTGTAAAAAAAACGTACTACATTGTCAGTGCCCATGCATTTAATAATATGCCTACTAAATACCGATTTCAAAATGATATCACTATAACAGATCCAATAATTTAACAAAAAGATATTCAATTTTAATCGAAGAAAAGAAGATTTTCATGAAACTACTTTTTTAAACTTTGTTGCGTTAATACTATTACAAAACGTATTAAAACTCAAAAAACGGATACAATGTAACTTTTTACAATTCAAATGTGATTTGTGTTGAAGCACAAACATGTCAGGTAAAAAAACCCTGACCCTTTTTTTACCTGAGACATGTTTGTTTTGTTAACAAAAACCGGTTGAAGCTCTCGCAATCCAGTTACGCACAATAGGAGTGATAAGGAAGAGATATGGTAGGGTATTGCTATCTCTTTCATTACTAACGTTGAAATCTTCAGAAATCTCAAAATGATTTAGTACGATCTCGTCACTCGTGTCGTGCGTCGTATGCGTTTCGTTTTTATTCTGCCTGTGTTTACCTCCGCCATTTGTTTACCCCTGCCTGCCCCCGGACTCTGTTTAATTTGCCTACTGATTGGACTTGTTGTTTTGGTGATCTCTGCGATATTGGCTACGTGTACTGGTGACTTTGGCTTGCTCAACGATTTGGACAAACGTGCAGTGCAGTGACAATTAAAAAATGTCTCGGTACACACCGCGCGAATATATGCTGACATGCATTTTATTTATGGCGAATGCAGAGGTGTCGGTAGAGAAGCAGCTCGACTTTATCGGGAGAGATATCCCGATCGAAGACATCCAGACCACCGAGTTTTTGGGAGAGTGCATAACGCATACACCGAGGGAAGGATACCTGGCACAGGCGTAGGCGGTGCAGGTGAAGGACGACCGCGACGACACAATGATGAAGAGGTAATGAATTTAGTTACAGAAGATCCTTCAACATCGGTCCGTGTCTTAAGTCGCAGAACTGGCATATCGACTAGATCTGTACATCGAATACTCAAAAGACATGAACTGTACCCATACCACTATCAAAGGGTACAGTCATTGCTACCAAGAGACTATCAGTTGAGAGTAACATTTTGTAGAGTAATGCTACGGAGAATAAGAGAAGACCCGCAGTTTTTTAATAAAATACTATGGAGCGACGAGTCATCCTGCAAAAAAGATGGATATTTAAATCTACACAATTTGCATAACTGGCAGCTAGAAAACCCGCATCTCATAAGGCAAGACAGATCACAGTATCAATTTAAAATAAACCTTTGGACCGGAATCATTAACGGACAGATAATCGGTCCACACGAGCTGCCAGAAACATTAAATGCAGAAAGATATTTAAGTTTTTTGCAAATTGACTTGCCCTCGCTTCTGGAAGGTGTCGTTCCTGAAGTCCAAGAAGAGATGTGGCTGCAGAACGATGGCTGTCCCGCTCACTACGCTGTTAGAGTACGAGAGCACCTTGATACAGCGTATCCAAATAGGTGGATAGGGCGCTTAGGTCCAATATTGTGGCCACCACGCTCGCCAGATCTAAATCCCCTAGATTTCTTTTATTGGGGTTGCCTAAAAGAAAAAGTCTATAGCAAAGAAATCACAAGCATTGACCAATTGAGGACTAGAATCCAGGCAGCTGCTAGAGAAATCAGCGAAAGCGGGTTTGCCCGACGACTTAAACGGTCGTTTATTCGACGTTGCAGAGCGTGTATAGCTGCGAATGGGGGCCATTTTGAACATTTTGTTTAATTTTAATTATTGTAATCATGACAAAGATTAATAATAAATGATAAATAAAGTGATTTGTTTTTTTTTAAATGGGCACTGACACTGTAGTGTATTTTTTTGCAAATATCGTAAGTATTAACGCAGTAAAGTTTAAAAAAGTAGTTTAATGAAAATCTTCTTTTCTTCAATTAAAATTGAATATCTTTTTGATAAATAATAGGATCTGTTATAGTGATACCATTTTGAAATCGGTATTTAGTAGGCATATTATTAAATAAATGGGCACTGATAGTGTAGTACGTTTTTTTTACAAAAATCACCCTTGAACTTGGATGGTATGTAAAAATTAGGGTTAAAATTATAGAAGAACCAACTTTTTCTTCAAAAGAGCTAAATTTACATAAAAAATCATTATTAATCATGATAGCTCCAGTATTCAGCAGTAATTAACAGAAATCAAAATGAAAAAATAATGGTTTTTACAACAAAAATTTATTATAATAATAAAAATAATAATAAAAAAAAACAACAAATATTTATTTAAATCAGCAAATGATGTAAATCCCAGAAACAGACGTGATCCTCATAAACTGGTATTAAGTGATTTGCCAAGACTTGCCAAATACAACAAAAACTGCCTAGCAATGTGCGTACGTACTTATAACAAAATACCAAGTCGCTTTAAAATATTGAACTCTAGGAAATTTAAGATAGAATTACACAAGTGGCTTAATGAATGTATTTTTTACAGTTTAAAAGATTTTATGGATGTGAGATGTTGATTCCTTTTGTCAAAATATAATTTTTTGCATGCTTTGTTATATCTAAGCGAAACATGTTGAGCTACTGTAATAATATTAACATCAATGTATACCATGTTTTACGCAAATAAATGATTTACTTACTTACTTACCAATTAAACGAATTGCATAACTTACACAACTCACCAGTTCATCAAAAACAGGTGTGTCACTTTTCAACTCAAAAGAGGATTAATTTTCATTTTCTGCCTTGCTACTCACCTGTCTTCGCTGGATTGGCAGAAACTGGCGTTAAAAGTGTAAAATACCATTTAAAAAGAGTATTACTGAAGTCCATTCTTACTTATGAAGAATTGTTTACTGTATTATGCCAAACTGAGTCTAGTTTAAACAGCAGACCTCTTATGCCAGTATCTAATGATCCAAATGATTATACGTGTATTACCCCAGGTCATTTCTTAATAGGAACTGCTTTAAATACCTATTAGTATCCTGAATCTAATGTAAACACAATAAAACAATCTCAATTTTGGAAAATTTGTAATGAAATAAAATTGTCATTTTGGAAGGTTTGGAGTAAACATTATTTAAATTTGTTACAATCTCGCCCTAAGTGGCAAGACAATCAACCTAATGTAAAGGTAGGAGCATTGGTGATCCTGAGGGATGACAATTTGTCACCACTATATTGGCCCCTAGCCAGAGTCATAAACACTTACCCAGGTAAAGATGGTAAAGTAAGAGTAGTAGAAGTCAAAACTGCAAACGGCCATACTCATAAAAGAGCTGTAATGAAAGTTTGTGTTCTGCCTCTAGAATGTAGTGATTAGTTGGTGGTTCTTATAATCAAAATTGTAATTTTTCCTATCTGTTATATAGTTAGTTTAATAAGATAACAATGTGAGTTGCTTTTTAAGTTTCTTTTTTGTTAATTTTACTTTTCTCTAAAAGGATATTAAGTGTGTAATATTAATAGGCATCCATATTGTATTGTATTAGTCAATTGTTAATTTGATTTGTCTTTAAAGGGTGTTATTATTAGTTTATTAAGTATGTAAGTGTCATAATGGTCAATTATTGACTTGACTTGCCAGTGAAGTAGTTTTTTTTTTCAAATTTTGTATTCTTCAATAATAAGTACTCAGTCTTTCTGCACAACACAACATTTAGTTTTAAGGCAAAAGGCCCAGAGGCCACGTCAAAATATATATGTCATTCTAGTGTCACTGTAATAATATGTTATCTGTGCACTGTACCAATCAACGAGCAACGAAGTACACGTATTTTCTTACAATCTGAGATTTTTTATTTCTATCCAACAAACAAGTTATCCCAACAGTTCCATTCTAAGATGCTGGCACTTTACAGAAATCCAAATAATTGTCATTGAAACTATGATATATATATATATATATATATATATATATATACTAATAAGAAGTTATAACCCAGCCAAAACAGACCGCTACGGTATGAAAATATATAAGACCTGCACAATAAATAGCTACACATGGTCCTACCAACTTTATAACGGGATTTCTCATCAATTAGAGGGTCTTGATAAACTTGGTTCAACAGTGGTACAGCTCACAGAGCCGTCTTAGATGCAGGTCGTATTATCGTCGCTGACAACTATTATACCAGTTTGCCTTTGGCTGAGTATCTAAAGGGTCGCAATACTGATTTATGCGGCACTTTATGTAACAATAAAAGAAATTTGCCAAAAGAAGTTACTGAATAAAATCCCGCAAAATATTAAAAAGGATATAAACTCCAAAAATTATTATTATTATTATATCATTTATTTCAGAATAATTCCATACAAAATTGTTAGTAAGCCTTAAAACTATGTTAGTAAGTTATAACTTCTATTGATTTTAAATACTATTTTACATTAAAAAGTACACAACCTGAGCTGTGTACCTTATTCCAGTGCCGTACTATAGGACACTCAACTTATCTACTATGGTGTCCAGAAGGCTGCTGAGGCCACTCTCTTACGCACTAGAGCCCTAAAGCTGTCAATGTTGGCCTCCGCAAACATCCCTGATGCACTGCAGTATCGCGGCAACCCCATCAGCATCCTGAACCCATTATTGTAGACGATCCGCAGGGCATTGAGAGCCTTCCGCGTATAGCGAACCCACAGGCTGCAAGTGTACAATGACTGGCAGTATGCCTTAAACAAAGTAATTTTGACATCTGTTGTGCACCTCGCAAACCTGCGGGCCAGCATATTGCATCTCACTGCCAACGCCCTACGTTCCCTCTCAATATCCATGTCATCAGAGAGGTCCTCAGTGACCCAATGCCCCAGGTACCTAAATTTCGGGACCCTACATAATGGAATTCCTCCAAGGCTAACCGGTGGAATTGTAGTTGGTGTTTTATTGCCTGCCTTAAAAACAAGTAGTTCACTTTTTTTGATTATAAGTTAAAATACAAAAAATACTTTTATGACAACATATTTAATATCGAAAGTAATAATAATAAGTAAACTTAATCGTTTAACACACAACAACGCAATTAAACAAAAATAAAACAAGAAACACAACATTTGAAGCCAAAAATAATAATAAATTAAACCACCTGTATGTGTCTTTGCTGCTTTGAGTCGTAGAAAAAGTTGTTTTTTTATCTGAGCACCTTCAATTTCTGTTAGTGAATGGGTGATTACCGCAAAATGTTGTTAATTGTATTAATTGAAAGTACGTATCTTGTTTTTAGAAATTAAGTAACGAATGTGAGTACCAATACAAACCATTTATTGGTTTAATGGTACAAAATCAATTTGAAACTATTGTCAACTCCGTATATGAATAAATGAATAAAAAAATAAAAAAGTAGTAAAAGCGACGCTAAGAAAAGGAGAACAAATAGCTAGACAAAAGGACAACCTCTATACTGTACTAAAATGGCATGATAAACGCGACGTCCTTATGATCTCAACCTGCCATGGGGACGGTATGTCTAACGTCACTACCTACCGCGGCGACGTTATGAAACGTGATGCAATCATCGATTACAATGATACCAAAAAAAGGCATCGATATTTCAGATCAACTTGCTTCCTTTCATTCGCCGTTACGTAAAAGTTTATCGTGGTACAAAAAGATAGCAATAGATTTGCTATTTCAAGTCACCATTATCAATGCCAGATGCATCTACAATGAGTTGGCAGACAGCCCTAAGTTTTTTTTTCAGTTTTACAAGTCCAAGAATATCTAGTCCGACATTTCCTTGGACCTGCAGCATCAACCACAGAAAGTAATCAACCTAAAAGAACTTCAATGTCCTGTAGCGCTCCAAGATCTTCAATACCATCTTCAAGTAATTCTGGACATTCTCTACAAGAAATACCTCGAAAGGCAAACAATAAACTCGTCCAAAAAAGATGCACTGGTTGCTATGTCAAATTGAAAAACGAAGGATTATTGGCAAGAAAAGCTAAGCAAGTACACACTGAGTGCAAAAGGTGTGAAAAAGCATTCTGTTTAGAATGTTATAATGAGATACATGCTTGATTTTATATATTTTCTTTTAATAAAATCCTTACATTGCAGTATTAGAGTTTTATTTATGGCAAATTTCTTTAGTGATTAAATGACAAATAAAAAAAAATCGCGAATTTTTCTTTTGTTTTTTTTTTTTTTTTTATTATTGATAGGCTCGCGTTTGACCACTATCTCACCTGATGGTAAACATTAGGTTTTTTGCTATACGTCCACGTATGATTTAAAAAAATATCACATCGCGTTCATACCGAAAAATGTGCCTCAAATTGTATAGAGAAATGAACCTGTGACTCATGAACTTATTCTAATACGTTCCTATGAGTCATATATGACTCATTGGACAGGGAAGTTATTAAAGGGTATGTTTCCATCAAGCAATATATACCTAACAAAAGGAACAGGTTATGTATCAAACTATTCATTTTGTGCGACGTGAAAACAGGACTAATTATGGATTATATTATCTATTGTGGATCTAGAACCGAAATTGTGGATTCGGCAAACTTAGGCATAACAGGCGCTGTGGTAACAACCCTGTTAAAAGACCTGATGCATGCGCATAGACGCTTGTACACAGATTTACTGGTACTCGAGTCCAAAATTGTTTGAATACTTGTACCAACAACAGACATATGCATGTGGTACGGCTAGAATTGATCGATTAAAGAAAGCCGGTGTCACAGATTTCAAATCTCTGAAAAAGGGTAAAATTGATGTAAGACACAAAAAGCCCCTTATGGCATTAACATATAAAGATAAAAGAGACATACATATGTTGTCTACCTTTCACACAGCTGAACTCGGGCCTACCACTAAATTTGACAGAGAACAGGGACTGCCTAAAATAAAGCCCGAAGTTATAGTTGACCATAACTAAAAAAAGAGCAGTTGACAATACCGACATGGTATTACATTCGGTTCAGTGCATAAGAAAAAATAGAAAATAGGAAAAAAGCTAGGCTTGCATTTAATTGATTTATGCATGTTAAATGCTCTATTTATGAAAACATCATGTATGTCAGGAAAAACTTGCATATTTTTAGTAAAAGAGGTGACAGACACAATTATAATACTAGAAATAGGGACCAATTAGTTCAACCAGGTTTCAGGTTAGCTAAAGTAGACTCATCTTTCATGGGGTACTGTTTGAAATGCTACAATAAAATACCTCCCCACATTCTTCAACTGAATGAAACGAAATTTAAATCTTGTATTAAACGCACACTATGTAGGCAAGCATATTATAAGTTGGGGGATTATATTGATGATAAAAATGCTTGTCTCAATGCTGGTCCTGCTCCACAAGAATAGGGGTAAACTCATTGATTGGTATCCGAAGCTATAGTGGAAGCTGCAGAAGATTGTAAGACTATCTTTGCAATGTATAGAATCAATTCTCTAGTATTGTATAATTATTAAGCCCATATGTGAGTGCTATGTATTATTATTGACTTGACGAAGCCCTGGTGGTTGATAGTGTCATGCTCACTTAAATGTCTCGCTGATGGTGGTGGGTGTGTCGGGTCATTTAGCTCCCTTCAAAATGGTCGAGCTGAATGGGGCTGATCCATACGTCATGTTCGTGAACGGGCGCTGTCAGTTGGGACTGGTCATTTTTTTAGCTACCACGGTTCATTTTTAACTTATTTAGATTTAAAATTAAATTTTGCTTATTTACTCTGGACGCTCTTACTGTGCACGTCTTTCTACATCGTTCTCACATATTTGTATAATCTCAACATGGATGATGTAAATACAATTTTGTAAAAATATTATAATTTAAAAGAGTGTCCATGGAGTTTCTTGCCCATTCTTCTCCATAGAGATCAACGCTTTGGAATGGGCAACTACAGTACTTTCACAAGTTATTATGCCTTGTGACCGGGACTGTAGATTAGTTTTGTTTCTTGACATTCAAAAGTGCCTGTAATGGTCTAATTGAAATAAATGGTTTTGAATTTGAATTTGAATTTGCTCATGCATTATATAAAATACTGCATTCTCATAATAAGTCCATCGCCGATTTTCAGTTGGCCGTTATTAGGCAATTAATCGCAAAATATAAAGCACAAGAATTAGAATATTCTTGTGCTTTATATTTTGGCTAATCACATGCCCCAATATACAGAAAACAACGACATTTAAAAATAAATGCCGCAAGGAATCTTGCTTTATGTGCGAAGTGTGTCAGGTAACATTGTGTGTAACTCCATGTTTAAAAATTTATCATACATGTGAAACATTTAAAAAAATATCGATATAATTATTATTATGTCCCGCATCTCTAGATTGTTATGCACCGATTCTCTTCAGTTGTGCCTCCAAATTTAAATAGTTCAGTGTCTACGTCCAGATGTTGTTTTCGGTTTTGAAAGAGAGGACGTGCGTCATATCGAATAATGAAGAATCGCAGCCTACGTCGCCTTCGATTTTGTGTCCACGTAAAATGATTTTAAGTAAAAGAAGACTAATTACTACTTCAAATAAATCGACGCAGACAAAACCAAATTATGTCCATTGTGCAAAGTTAGAAGATGGTGATGTGACTGCTTTTATAAACCTACCAGACGCAATTTTTTTTGATCAGAGACCAAGTGATCCACGAAATGAATACTTCGCATCTTTAATAGCTTTTGAGCTGGAAACTGTACGGCCGGAAAATCGCTCAGAAGTTTACATGAAAATATTAAATTTAATACGACATGCTCGTGAAGAATCGTCACCAACAGAAGAACGAACTACGTGCCGTTAGAAGGTGAATGGCTGTCGGAAGATGACATGGAAACATCAAGAGCAGGTGCAAAATATGCTAGAAAGTGATGAAGAGGACACAGAAGATCAAAGTAAACCGTATGCAGCTACAAAGTGTTCAATGCCATGATTGTACTGCGTCTGAAGGTGGCTGTAAACATTGTAACACTGTTTTTGATGTGGTTGCACCGCCGAAGTGAAGAGCCCTCCTGCACGTCAGTAGACTGCTATTGGAAAAAGTCCAACCTTGCGAAAGTTGGAACATTTATTAAAATTTTAAACGCTATCGAAATAGCAAAACGGAACCCAAAGGAATTTGTAGCAGACAGCAGGCTGATGAATGAATTTGTGTTGGAATGCAAGAAAAGAAAAATAAACACATGCCAGTTAATAAAGCATGAACCAGAACCATATTGAAAATGTAGGTATCTATTCTGCCATTACATTATTTAACAATTACATAAATACAGTGATGAAAACTCTTATAGATTTTTAACGAAAATCTCACAAGACTTCAATGTTATTAAAATAAAAAACGCAGAAAAAGATACTCAAGGTCAACATAACAGTAGCTTATGGCATGAACTTCGATATGGAAGGATAACAGCTTCCAAATGTTTTGAAGTCAGTCGATGTAAAACCGTTGATGGAACTTTGCTTGCTGTAATTCTTGGTGCAAGGACGCCAGAAACCTCAGCCATATGTAGGGGTCGAAAATTAGAAGACCATGTGAGGAAAGCTGTCGAAAAGAAGTTAGGAATAAAAAATCAAAACATGTGGTTTGTATATCTCAGACTTTTCCGATGATTGCTGCTTCACCAGACGGAATAAATGAAAAAACCACTTTTGAAATCAAGTGTCCAAGTAGTGAGAAAACTTCAAAAAATAATATTAAAGCAGGCACAATAACGGAGAGATATTATGCACAAGTACATGCATGCATGCAGTATTGTGCTCATGCACATGAAAGTTATTTTTGTGTTGCTAGTAGTGATTTTGAGAAAAGTAATAATGTGACACTTATTAAGGTTGATTATGATCAACATTATGTAATGAAGCTGTTAGACAGTGTTGTTTCTTTTTGGAAAAAAAAATGTTTTTCCACTTGTGTACAAAAGTTTGTCAATTACTCAATAAAATAATATCTATATGTAGCCTTTTCATTCCAATAGCTGTTATTCCAAGGTTGCATGCCACATGGAGTGTTTTAACATTTTGTCAGTTAATTTTCCAGTACCGGCAAGCTTTAAATAATATCCCATCAAAAATAAAAGTATTTTCTCTATGTGGCACAACCTTGGACTATTTTGAATGGGTGTGGGCTAGGGCATCGGAACCGGTTTTTCCCGGTTCAAATAGAACCGGGGATGCCCGGTTCTGAGGGTCCCTGAAAGAATCGGTTCTGTAAAACGGAGAACCGGTCGTTACAGTTCTTTCGGTTCTCTCTTAAAATAAATTTAGAAATAATATTATCTCTATAATACTCTTTATGCTAAATATCAAGTTATTATCCAAATTTATTATCCAAACAGAATAAAAACTGTTATTTCACTGTTAAATGAATAAATAACGTTATTATTTTGATTTTAATGATGAATCAATGAAAAAAGATCTTTAAGAAACTAAAGATTTTTTTAAGGGATTCGGCAACATTAAGGTAAATGCTCCAGGATAACCCGCGACATTAAAATTTTTGATAGTACCTATGGTAATAAAAGTTGTATTCGCGGTAATGACACATACTAGCCGAAAATGAGCTGGCATTTGTAAAAAACGTACGAATATTTGAATTGCGTGGGGCAGGGCAACCCTAGAGCTCTCACCGTAACAATCTCTGGTTGGCAACACTGGGTACACGCGCTGTCGCCATTTTGTTTAGTTCGACACAAACAAACGTTGTGAGTGGGTGTATTGTTTTTGACGCCGATTTGTACAAGTAAGTGACTTAAAATATTATTGCATATTATTTTATCAATTACTTCTTTTAATTGCAATTTAAGTATTACGCTTTCACTCTTGTGGGAGAAACATCCAGATTTGGCTGGACAGACACGACATGTAAAATATAATATATAATAAAACAAAATATAATACAATATTTATTTCTCTTTTCTCACATTACTTTGTCTTTTGGCATCCAATTTGATAATTATTGTGAGTTATTTGAGATATACAACACAAATCAAGGTAGGTAGTATTTCTGTTAAGGCACTTGGTAGAACACGTGGCGCGTGTACTTATTGCTAAGTAGGACTAAATTACACTGGTGTTAATATTATGAGTAGTTTTAATATTATGTTCGTGTCGATTTTTGATATAAACATGTCAGTTGCCTAACGATGTTTTCACAACTTTTGCATTACAAGTTCGATTGCAAGCAGCTAGGCCACCGAGTGTTCAAACATTCGACCAACTTGTCGAATCATTAACTTTACTAAGAAAGTTTAAAGAACATGGGTCTGAACGTACCCAGTTTGTAGCAAGTTGAAATTGGTACCATTCGAAAGGTCTTTGAAAACGTAGATATTGTTTGTATGGGAGCAACTTTGTAACTTATGTAGGAAAAAAGATATTCGATGTTGAAAATACCGAAAATCCTTAGTAAAATCGACCCACGCACGTTCATTTTTTTTTATTTTATCCATTAGGTGGGTAGTTCGAACTATTTTGTGCTAGCGTCGGTGTGTCGTCAGTAGTTAGTACCTGTTAGGAACTGATTTTGAGCGCGCGCGCATATCTTAGTTTATTTTATTCTTACTTTTATTTACAACCTCGGCTTTCACAACGGACTTCAGTGTATTACTTAACGATTGGATTATTACTATTACTCATCTGCTTCAAAAAAATGGAAGGTGAACGCCGTATACATGTACAAGATACATGTAGTATGTTACATGTACAAGATCAGTAATTCGTGACCGAAACCGGCATATACTGACGCGAACCTATTTGGAAGACAATCCAGGCTTCACAGAGTATGTGATGGCACGGATTAACATAAATGAGGTTAGTATAACAATAGCTTTTGATCATCGAGTACACGTTTTTTTTTTGTTCACTCTTTATTAAGTTATTTATTGTTTTAGTGTAACTTGAGGATTTGGTTTTTCTTTTAGATGGCCCTCAATCAACTTTAGGCTATGTGTCATCGTTGTTGGGTAGCTGGAAGACGACAGCAAGCTAGGTTCGAACAAGAACAAAACCAGGAACTTGCAAACCCAGAGCACCCAACGTCTGTTCCAACTTATAGAAGGGTTGCAAATACGGCGCGTCACTGTTTATTTCATGGGTGCATCAATCAAGAACTTCACAGAGTGTCCAGGTTTATAAAAGCATTCTTGTTGGTTAATCACAGCGTGTACGTTCCTGAACATGCACGCGTTTGTACACATCACATCAACACAGAAGATTGGAGCTCCCTGTATGATAATGGAGAGACAATATTCACACCAGACCACCTCAAAGATATGATTGATACGTTACGAGATGCATATAAACATAAGACTAATATAGATTTTGACAATGTAAACAACATTTTACCAGAGGATCTATATTACCTAACTGGCTTAACACACCAACAATTCGAAATCCTTTTGAATGAAACACCGTCTCTTTTAAATCAATGTAAAAGACCAAAAACTGCACTAGGAATATATTTATTAAAACAACGGTCTGGTGAACCAAATACACGTATAGCCTCCCAAATAGGTGTATCTCGTAAAACGATCGGTATTTTGCTTAAAACTGCTAGAAACTGCTTGACCCAAGACTTTGTTGTTCGCCATTTGGGTTTCAATCATATAAGTCGGGATGAAATTATAGCTCACAGCCTTGCAGTGCCATCATCAATATATTCCAACACTATAAACCCAGTGGCTATAGCTATTTGTGATTGTTCGTATATACGTACAGAAAAGTAAAAACTTTTTATTTCAAAAAAAGTCTTACAGCTTACACAAGTATAAAAACTTGTTAAAACCCTTTGTGATTACTTGCCCAGATGGCTATATTATAGATATATGTGGACCATACGCTGCAACAAAGACTGATGCCCAAATCATGACTGAGATTATGAATGATCAAACGTCCCCAGTGCATATAACGTTACAAACAGATGACGTTTTTATATTAGATCGAGGTTTTAGAGACTCTATACCAGATATAGAAAGTGCTGGCTATGTTGCCCATATGCCACCAAGTAAAGATAGGCATGCCACACAGCTTACAGATATTCAAGCCAATAAATCTCGAGAAATCACCATAGTGCGTTGGGTCATTGAAGTAATAAACGGATGGTTCAAAAGGGACTACAAAATATTTAGGCATACAGTTATCAATAAAACTCTCCCTCACTTATTTGAAGACTTCCGTATTGCGGGAGCCCTTATAAATGCATTTAGGCAGCGTCTGACAGATAATGAGCATGCCCACGCTTTTATCAATATAATAGCGCAAAGAAGAAGTGAACCCAACAAACTGGGCAATTATGTAGTCGCAGAACATATGAACAGACAGCGGGCGGTGTTCACAACAATGACGGCTACGTCAATACCATATCCACAATTGACAGAAGAAGACGTCATTCTACTCAGTTTGGGCACATACCATTTAAAGCTCGCTAGATCATATGTTGCCGAGCATTTGCGAGGTGGAGATGGTATATACAGTATTAACACTAGAAATAAGCATAAACTACGTGCTCCCTTCCACCGGCTTCATAAGGTATATAATTCATTTGTAGGGCTTGGTATAACTTTTTATAACAAGCTACCTTCTTCTTTTCTAGATTTGCCATTTAATGCATTTAAAGCTAAAGTAAAATCTAACCTTTGTTTAAAAGCATACTATTCCATTAACGACTATTAAGACGTTAAGCATAGTTGGTCACTGTGTTGAACTCAAGATGATTTTTTTTTCTTCATGTTCTTTCGGCAATTTGGCTTAGTGAATTTTTTTTTTTGTTTATATATACTTGTTTAATTTTATGTGTTTTTATTTATTGACATGTGGTTAACTAGTGACCTCGAGCATTTACTGAATATAATTATTTATATTTATTGCCCTCAAAAACCGGCAGCAAGTTCGTCATTCTCCCTTAGATGTCATTGCTTGCGGTAGCATCGTGGGTTGGGTTACCTCCTTCCCTCAAATATGGCGAAGCAGTTAATGGCTGATCTTCGCGTTATGCTCGTGAACGGGTGCTGCGTGTGGTGACTGGTCGTCTTGTTGACCAGGTTTTTTTATAGTTTTTTT
The DNA here is from genome assembly GCA_905475445.1 of Ochropleura plecta. NCBI lineage: Eukaryota > Metazoa > Arthropoda > Insecta > Lepidoptera > Noctuidae > Ochropleura > Ochropleura plecta. The sequence goes on from FR997738.1 coordinate 12,800,054, forward strand.
TTCTTTTGTTACTGTTATTAGTAAATCTTTTTATGCTTAGCTTATTTCCTTTGCACTATGGTCCTAGTTTATCACCTGTGACTTCTTCACTGCACGTGTAAGCGGGCACACCCGTTAGACTGGAGAATTTATTATTTAGGCTTGGGTAATTTTTTATTTTTATATACATAAATAATTGGTGTTTGCTAGCTGACATGTGACAATGAATGAATAATTTCTTATTTTTTTGTGATGAACGGAATTGTATAAAATCTGGTTCTTCTAACCTGACAGACAGATGTGTTGCTGGGGAGTTTGTTCCGCCACTTCTTCTTCCCAGCTAAAACACTAGGAAGTGGCGAAGGGCAGGGCGTTTTTGTGGGACTGTCTCTTGTAATGTGAAGTTCAAAAAGTTATGATTATCAGCCTAATTTGAATAAATATTTTTTGACTTGACTTGAGATTTAATTTGACTTTTGATTTTGATTTTATAATATTAAAATCTGGTAATTAAAAAAAAATACGCTGTATGCTGTACACTTATTCAAATTCAAACTCCTATTTATATAATGAAATCTTATATCTATATGTTTTAACCTCTTGACACTATCTGTATTTGCAACCATTATGGCACCCTGATTATCACTGAACATCACTACTTGACTAATCTTTTTAATATTAAAATCATTTATAAGATTCATAAGCCAGCAAGCATCAGTCGCAGCCACACTGATTGCCACATATTCAGATTCTGTGGAGGATAGACTAACACTAGCTTGCTTTTTGGAACACCATGAAATTAAACAGTTTGCAAACATGAAACAATAACCCGATGTTGACTTTCTATCTCTTAAATCTCCCCCCCAGTCAGCATCACAGTATCCCCTTAAGCTGTCATTATTACATTTATATACTAGACTGTAATCAATAGTATGTTTGATGTACCTGAATACTCTTTTTAAAGCTGTTAACAAGAAATGATTTGCTTTATTTTGATATCTACTTAATATGGACAAAGCTACACAAATATCTGGTCTTGTTCCCAGTGCTGCATAAGACAGACAGCCTATGATTTGTCTACATTCTTTTTCAATATGAGTTGGGTTTAGTATTCAGCGGCAGGCGGAACAGGTAACAAAGGATTCAAATTGGTAGGGTTTAAGTCCCCGATTGTAATGCTACCACTATTTTTCGAATTTTTGAGAATGAAAAAAGTATGAATTGTAGTAGGTAAAGTCAAATTGCCCCCCCCCCCCTGCGCCATCGGCTGGCGACGCCCTTGTATAACTAAACAGAAAGACTTATCGACGCAGGAGGGCCTGCAGAGCTTTAGTTCTTTCATTATGCGGCGTGGATAAGCAGTTGGGAAATGACAGCTAAATAAATGTCCTCTTTTTAACTCAAATTATTTTAATTTCTCATTAATTCTTATTAATTTAAAATAAATCTACTAACACGATAATCACAACTATTAAACGTTAACACAACACCAATTTTGGTTAAAGCAACTCAGATTAAGACGCTGGCTAGCGATTCGTCGTACACGTGGTGCTCAAACGCCCGTCCCTTTCCTAAGATCGCCGCCTGGCTACCATCAACACGACGCTCCGCTAGAGTGACAACCTGCCACTCTTGACGTTCTTGCATTGACATGCCATGACACGCCGACACGGCCGGACTGACATACGACCGTCCTCGGGCGTTATGGTATTTCTGGTAAAACAACATTCAATCACTGGACATCCGCTCGTCCATACTGATAATATCACGACTTTATTCTGATTCCCGTCGACTACATCATCATCACTTCTCGCGTAAAGACTATAACCATATGATCTTGCACCGGACGAGTGCATCCCTTCAACCAACCCTAACGGGTCTGGCCCGGATGACACTGTCCTTTCAACCAGAATACCAACACAACACATCTGGACCGGACGAGTGTGTCCCTTCAACTAACCCTAATGGGTCTAGCCCGGACGACACTGTCCCTTCGACCAGGATCGACTACAGGAACCAAACATCTGGACCGGACGAGTGTGTCCCTTCAACTAACCCTAATGGGTCTAGCCCGGACGACACTGTCCCTTCGACCAGGATCGACAACAGGAACCAAACATCTGGACCGGACGAGTGTGTCCCTTCAACTAACCCTAATGGGTCTAGCCCGGACGACACTGTCCCTTCGACCAGGATCGACAACAGGAACCAAACATCTGGACCGGACGAGTGTGTCCCTTCAACTAACCCTAATGGGTCTAGCCCGGACGACACTGTCCCTTCGACCAGGATCGACAACAGGAACCAAACATCTGGACCGGACGAGTGTGTCCCTTCAACTAACCCTAATGGGTCTAGCCCGGACGACACTGTCCCTTCGACCAGGATCGACAACAGGAACCAAACATCCGGTCTGGACTAGTGAATCTAATCGGTATACGACAACCGACGTCACTATCTTATCCAGGATAGGCAACTTAACAAAAACTAGCAAGACAAGAACATTATGATGACATATCTATGATTGTAGATCAGGTTCATCGTAAATTTCAATTTTGTTTCGAACATCCCATGTTTCAGGGTCAGAGTGTGTAGTGAGAATGTCTGAATTGGCAGTAACGATACTAGAACCAGCACTGATAGTACAAGACCCGGCAGATATAGTGTCCAAGCATACAGTCAAGGAGTCACAATCATTTAATTTTGTGAGTGTCACTCACAAAATTAAATGATTCATCCCTATTAGTTAAGGTTACATTGTTTACATTTTCTCGCGCCGACTCGGCCTCGTCTTAATACAAAAGATTAGTTGTAGTTTCGAGCAAACTTTCGTGTCCTTGAGGTACTGACTCGGGAAAGCCATTATTTTTATGTTTCACTACAAGATCTTGTATTTCGCTTTCCTGTTTTTGTACCACAGAAAGCCAATACTGATAAAGTTCGACGTATTAAACTTTCTTTGTAAATGAATTAACACTAGACATCAGCATTAGTATAAGGGAAAGCATTTCGGGAGAAGTAGTCCGCGTGTTCCATTCAGCATCGCTCACGGTACATAATGTCAAAATCGTACGCTTGTTAAAAGGCTCACCACCGATGCACGCGGTAAAGGAGATATTTCTTTGATTTTGACGCTTTAAGGAAATTACAATCAGTAAAAAAAAACTTCAAAATGCCGATCGTTAAGGTAATGAGAAAGTGTTCTACCGCTCGTACAACTGCCAACGTTTCCAATTCGTACGAGTGGTAACGCGACTCAACTTCAGACGTGCGACGACTGAAATACTCTACGACATGCGGTACGTTTTTTTTTTCTTTTGTATTAGAATTGCCCCATATCCGTCAGAACTTGTATCTGTGTAGTTCTACTGGTAATTCCGATCCGAAAATAGTCAGCACTGGCTCAGAGGTAAGTACGCGTATTACATCGTTACGTATTTCCTCATGTTTTTGTGTCCACGTTATAGGTCCTCTAGTCCTCTAGTTTAGTCAAAGGATATAACGGTCCCACAATACGAGTAAAATCAGGAATTAATTTACGAAAATACGAAACAAGACCGAAAAATTGCCAAACCTGCGTAGCTGCTTTTGGTTGGGGAGAATCTACTAACGCTTGTATTTTTAGAGAGTTTGGTCTTATCTCACCAGGTTGAAGCGACTAGGTATCCCAGATACTTAATTTTATTTTTTATGAATTTACATTTTTTTTAGATAAAATGTAAATCCGTCTTCGGTTAAGGCCCTCAAAGCATCACCTAGGCGCTGCAAACCCTGAGTTACGTTAATAGAATAACATAATACGTCACCCATGTAAATAAGCAGTTTGTCCTTTAAATGATTTAGCGCTCTAGTTATACAACTCTGATAAACTGATGGAGTATTTCGTTTCGTAACCCGAAGGGCATAGCAAGGTACTCATATTGCCCCTCGGGTGTAACAAATGCAGTTTTGTAAACTGAGTCAGGGTCAATATTTGATAGAACCCTGATGCCATGTATAACGAAGAGTAATGTTTAGCCCCGGCAAGCTGATCTATTTGCTTTTCGTTTCGCGGCAGAGGGTAGTATTCAGGCTGGGTATTGGAGTTTAATTCGCGGTAGTCAACGCACATTCAATAAGAGTTTTTTTTTTTTTTTAATAACAATATTGGGCTTACAAAGGGGAGGAGCTTTCACGAATTACCCCCGCATCAAGTAATTCCTGAACCTTTTCTATAACAATCTGGTGCCAACCTATATGGACACAGCTGTACATTTTTGTCTATCAGATTTATCTGTCATGAGCCTACTGTAACTCAGTGGGAGGGAGTTCCTGTGGTCAAATAATCGGAGTATTTGTTTAATAGCGACAATAGCGATTCCTTATCTCGTCCTAGCAAAGTCCGGTTTCCGTAGATTTAAATCGCAATAATGACTTTCTTTCATAAAATAATATAAGTTAAGTAAGTAACGCACAACCCCTGATCAAAAATATCCCTTCCGACTATGATAGGATCAGAAATAACACTATCGGGAACCACATGAAAATTTAAATCAATTGATGAACTCTCAGTTAGAGAGTTCATCAATTGTCACATCGCCGCATCGCTTTGAATTTGAGATGAGCATTGTGTATCGTCACAGCCTATCCACTTAGATAAACTAGATTTTCACGCACAGTGCCCGCAAGTTTGTCATAAATGCTTCTTTAAGAAGAGAAAAAGATAATCCACTATCAAACAATAAAGGAACGAGCTCACCAGCATATGTCCGCAAAGTGCCCTTTGAAGGGCGGTGCTTGCACTGATGGGCTTCCTTGACTGCAGCTCCAGCACCACTCTTCTTGACTGGACAAACAGTCGCCTCGTGCCCAGGTTGACCGCAGGTGTGGTCACAGTTGTCCTCTCCGCAGTACGTGATAAACTCGAAGTATTTTGCAATTTTGACCCAACATCGCTTTGTCATTTCCTAAATTCGACAATTCGATGTCCAACTACACCACAATAGTGACAACAGGGAACTTCTCCGTTGTGCGGGCTCGCTTGGCTTCTGGTTCTTAAGCTTCAGAATCAAACGTCGCTTGAGCTACATTTCGCCAAAATGCGAAATAAATTGTCCACGATTCGTAACAATTTGCGTGTTTCATTCACGACCTATTAAACTGTCATTGCGACACATTATTGATGTAACGAATCCAGTTCTTACTTCTTCAGACATCGTAAAATTAGGTATTCGTTCGATGAGAATCTATAGCCGAAGAGCCGGTTCAGACGCCGTCTCTTTGGCGCCTATTTGAAGCCGTAAGATTTCATCGAAAAAGTCTTTGATAAGTTTAGGTTTCAAAAATCTTGCAATTAAAATCTGTTTAACCGAACTCCACGTGATTTGGTGTAGGTTAAGTTGAATAAGACATGCAGGCACACGTCCTTTCAGCACACTTGTTAAGGCCATGAGTAAATTCACTACTTCAAGGCGTTTATTATACACTATTACTTCTGTCACTTTACACCAACCATCAATATCCGAATCTGGCTCGTCCGGATCAAATTTTAAAATCGTTTGTTGGTTCATACTACTCACAAGTGCTGCGCCGCTAAAACCCGGGTGAGCAATGCTTCCATGTTGCTCAAAAGTTTCGTAGCGGTTGTTAATTCCGGTTGCGTCGCTTATTTTTGCTGTTCGTTCGATCCCACTTCTGATATCGACGCAGGAGGGCCTGCAGAGCTTTAGTTCTTTCATTATGCGGCGTGGATAAGCAGTTGGGAAATGACAGCTAAATAAATGTCCTCTTTTTAACTCAAATTATTTTAATTTCTCATTAATTCTTATTAATTTAAAATAAATCTACTAACACGATAATCACAACTATTAAACGTTAACACAACACCAATTTTGGTTAAAGCAACTCAGATTAAGACGCTGGCTAGCGATTCGTCGTACACGTGGTGCTCAAACGCCCGTCCCTTTCCTAAGATCGCCGCCTGGCTACCATCAACACGACGCTCCGCTAGAGTGACAACCTGCCACTCTTGACGTTCTTGCATTGACATGCCATGACACGCCGACAGACTTATAACAGCGCATTTGTTTACATGACGAACTGACGTCATGACCACAGAGTAACATGGCGTCAAGCGTTTTTGTGATTTTACGCGCGAAAATAGAAATTGTAAAATTGAAATGCAGTTTTATGGCACTTATCGATTGAATATTTTTTTGTTGTTTTTTTTGGTGGTTTACTAGGACCCTAGGATTAAAATGAGATAGGTACTTTTAAAAAATGGGTGTAATAGGGCATTTCTTGAAAAAATATTATATTTGCCGGGTTTCGTGAGTTTTTGAAAAACCCCGGGAATTGTTTTTTTTTGCAGCTAGGTAAATTTTACGCACTACTCTCATCAAAATAATGTGAAGGGCACAAAAAAAGTCCTTATATTTTAGGAGATATTAAGATTTAAAGAAGTTGACATGTTGAGGATAATGACGTTTAGTGTCGGTGAATGATGATTTTGGTGATTGTAATGACGCTATGTTGCACAGAATGACAAACATTATTATTTCAAAATCAGCTTTATTGTAATAAACAAAATAAAATATTTTCTTTAAAATAACATACCTTAATCTTATTATTATTATTATAACAATCGCTTTTCACTCATGATTTTCGATGATTTATAACTTGAGGTAGGTAAGTTACACAACATCTATGAATTTTGAATATAGATATTGACAAAGACGCCTCACAATAACAGATTAAACTTAGCAAGTTTTACTTCTTAGACAGATTTTTATTAGAAATCAGCTGTATTCTTTTTTTTACAAGAAAAATAACTTACCATAACGTAACATAAATAATACCTTATCTTTTAATACTATCACAACAGCTTATAATTCAGTCTCAAAAAATATTCTTATTAAATTAAATATAAAATAAAATAAACCTGAAAATCAATAGCTTTGATCTAACCCCCCTTATTTAGTATTATTGAATTTTCTGCCTACTTATACATATAATAAAATGTCATCGCTTACTGCGAAGCTATTACAAATTAAAATAAAATCTTATACAAAAACTCTTTGAAATAGTTATGATTAAATTTTAAGGACGTACAAAAGGGAGCACCTAAAAACAGGGAGCTAATTGAGCTAATCATTATAAGGCCAATTTTTAGATGTTGATGGGGTGTTAAAATGAGTGACATTGATATCGGATAGAATGTTGACCTTCGGATAATCCTGACGAGTAAGAGGCACTATTCCTGGGTCAATATTTTCTTTTTTAGAAACTGGTATGTTATTTATCGACCCAAGCTGTTTTACATGTACACATACTTCATTAACGTCACACAGAAAGCAACTCATGCTTCTGAAAATCGTCCTGGGCACAAATTTATCCCATAGGACCTGGTATACGGAAAAGGTGCCTTTGAATGGTTTTAAATTAGGTGGGATCAGTTTTTCTTTTATTAAAATATCCTTTTCTTCAACTTCTTTTACTATTATGTTTTCTAAGGTTCCAATCAACTTGTAAAATTGTTCGAATGATCCGACATCAGACCCAAAGTTTACCATTCGATCGGCTGTCCTTTTGACAGTCGCACCTACCCCATCAGGGGGACCTTTTCCATGGCCAGCTTCCGAATAATTCCACGTGATTTTGATAAGCTCGTGGTTAGACTCTAATTGGCTTATGACATAAAACATGCTTTTGTTCCTGTACTGTGATGACGGTGAATCCGATAAAAAATGAATTGTATCTACGAAAGAATTCAATTTCTGGACTTCTTCGATGAGTGGATCTAAATGTGCCCAAATAGCAGGAACATCATGGCGAAGACATTTGCTGACAGTGCAAAAAGACGTTGGGGAGATACTTCCAGTTGAAAAATTATGAGTATAAATAACAGCAGTGTGGATGGACACCTGCTGGCGACTTGCACCAAAGTGCATCGATTGCACTTCTTCTGAAAATTTCAGAGAGTAATTTTCGGAAAAATCTACGTGCACCACTGCTTCAGATAAATTTAAATTCTCTTTAAGGTGTTTAATGGTCTCGTATTGGTGCACAATCTTGTAACAATGTTTAAAAAAAACTATCAAGTCTGTTTCAAGTTTAACAAGTGCGTCTTTAGGTTTTATTGTAGTTTTTTGTTTTTCTGTTACTGTCACAATTTTGTTTTTAACTCGTTTAGAATCTACAGATTTTTGCGCTTTCTTCCAAACAAAAACAGTTATATCGTCGTCATTATTGAACTCCTTATATTCCAAGCATTTTGTTGAACAAGCCTCGCAAACTCTTTGCAAGCAATTTGTATTTCTAATGCCACAACACAACGCGGACAACACTTCCGCCGAGTTCTTCTCAAGTAAAATTTTTGCCTTATTTAGTGCCCCAATCAAAAGTTCCATGTTTAGATGGACAGCACATTGACAAGTTTCTCTGTTGCTTGGCTTTGGAAATAAAACCCAAAAAGGCCGACATTTGCAAAACAATGAGTAGCTGACTCGAATATTAGTTTCCGTTCTAAATTGTTTGTATAAATCAGTCAAGGATGCAGTTAAATATCTCTTCTGCATCCTTTTTTTATTTCTCGTTATGTATGCTTTTTTTCCAGCACCAATTGTACTATTTTTGTCATCGTTATAAAAGCTGGTTATGGCATTAATTTTGCGTTGCCGGGTTTGGCTCACAAGAGAAACTGATATATAGCTATCTGGGTTTAACTCATCGTTTTCATCGTTTTTAACCACTTCAGCCGGCTTATTAACATCCTGAAGTTTCTTTTTAAGATAATTTATACACTTACGCTGCGACTCGTTTCTCTTTTTCAAAACAGTGATTATGCGTTGCAATTGTTTGAAACGCTTTTGTGTTCTGTATCGATGTTTTCTTAGCGCTAATCGAGCGGCTAAGCAATCGCGATGCAAGGGATCCGCGTCGTCGTGGACTATAATATTGGTGTCGTTGACAGTGTCTACTGACTCTGCTTCTATCTGAACAGTCTCTAAAATGCACTGCTTTTTCGCATTTTCCTTCTTCCTCTGCCTATACCTTTTCGAATTCTCCTTCCACTTCTTCCGTTGTTCGCGTTGCTTGCGGGGACTTTTGTCTATAATACTAGTAACCTTTTTGTTTTCCTTTTTTTTTAAGTACGCTGCTCTTCTTTTCTCTTTTTCCAAAGCAAGTAATTCTGGATTGTTCTTAATCTCAATATAACGACGTCGTTTGTTTACTCTTTGTTGAACTAATCTCTCTTGTTCTTTGGATTTCTTTGGTTTAGTCATTTTGTATCCTACAAAATAAAAAAGTCTATAAAAATGGATTCAAACTCTGAGTTTTAGTTTTATATTATTAATGAGTGCAACCTAATAATGATCAGCCGAATTTAATTGATTAGCTTAGATTAGTCATTTAATTATGTTCACATCTAATTTCAATTACACTATGCTCAATGGTAACAACTCTATTGCTCTATAGTCTATGCCAAGTTATTTAATTGAATAGACGCCACAATAGAACTGAACGAAGAAACGCACACAAGCAATAATACAAGTGCCCATTTTATAAAATGGACAGAACATATAAGTAAGTTTTTATTATATATTTAAATAAATAGGCATTATCTTGATAGAAATGATTTTAACACGGAATATTTCTAGGTTACATGTTACTGTTCAAGAATCTGAAGAATCTTCTAGTGAGAATGAGAGCACAGATCAGCAAGAAGTTTGTACTGACTTACCTGTAATCGAAGGTAAATCAAAAAATATCTTGGGGTCTAATGATACAACTCCAGACTTATCAAGCGATGACCTTGTAGAAGATCCACAACCAACTCGTTCTGTTGACTCTTCCACAAATACAGAAATCGACTGGAATGAAAGAGAAGATATACATAAAGCATATTTATTTGGCATGATTGTGGCTCAATCGTTAAGCTTCGTAACAAAAACAGAGAGAAAAGCATGTCAGCGTGCAATAATGCGAGTCCTGTACGAATATGTAAGTTCTGAGAAGTGACGTAAATTGTATGACATTGATTTATTTTTAGTGAAAGCCATGTTTCTAATAAAAACAGTGTACTTAGTTTGTTGTTTAATTTAACCTCTCCAACTGTACGAAAACGGTTAGTAAACTACGTATACGAAAATCATTATTAGCCACATGAAATCATTATTGTTTATAGGTACAGTCATTCTGTGCTACAATGCGTCATTATGGGCAGAAACGATTTTACCAATAATGACGATACTAATAATGACGGATTGTACCAAAACACGTTGTAACATGTTAACAAAGCGAGATTTGAAATAAAGATTCTCGCGTAAAGATCAACTCATGAGAGTATTATATAATAGTTCGATTATGAATAACAGTGCATTACACATTATCTAGATAAGTTAAGTGACACAAATGACATTTTTTGTGACAAAAGTCGGAGAACTAGTAAATTATGACTTACCTTAGCAAAACTAGCGCGTCTACTCCCTTCAGCGTATCAGGCAGGACTGCCGAATGTGTCGCGGGAGGGGTGGGATGCATTACTCACTTCATTCGTGTTTAACATCGAAAAATTCACTGCTCGCAAACAGTGATGACCCTAATGACGTTTTTTTTGTGACAAAGTTTTAGGTTGAATGAATACATCGTTTTTTTTTAAATTTATTTGATTTTTTTATTTTATGTTGAAGACACATTAGTTATTAGTTAAAAATTGTCGTTAAATATTTTTTATTCAGTCGCTTGAATAAATTACGACACCAATACTGTAACTGGTGGTGTTTGGAAACGGAGGTGAATGACGATTTACGTGATGTTTTGTCAGATTTCTCTGTTTTCGAGAAGTATTATACATTATTGAATAATGAGATTAAAAGTTCATCCCATGACAAATTTTTATCCGGACGATCTCGGTGTTTAACTGTATTCAGAAAAAGCATATGCCACCGGAAAGTGTTTTTTCGCCAAAACAGAGAATGGCCCAATACCGTATTCCGATTTGGAACGATCCAATATCGAAATCAGACAAATTTTTCTATTTGAGTTTTAAACTAAACTTATATTTTAGCTCTTTGTGTAGCGCCGAGCGTGATAGCGCGCAGCTTGCTAAGCATGCGATATAGTATTGTTTGTCTCGCTCACTCTTAGCCTGCGCATCTGTTGCTTATTCGCACAAACGAACAAAATATTAGCCTGTCAATCAGTTGCGCTTGTGAACAGTGTAAGTTAAGACGTGTTTGTGTTTTATGTGGCTAGATTGTTGTTTTTCAATTCTGTATAAATATCTGGTTTAAATAGTTTTACAACTGTGCTACTTCAAAATAAAACAAGAAACGCCATATATGATTATTTCGTTCGTAGACATTGGATTGGATTGGATTGTTAAAAGATGGTTCTCCATTCTCATTTAGTGAAATAAAATTGTAAATAGAAGAAGTTACAATTTATTAAATAAATCAGAAAACTAATTTTAGGTTATGTAGACAGAGATAGAGAGTGTCATAAAACCTAATTGTATAGCAAGTAATATTTAAAATTGCCTGCTATAGGAAGGTTTGCTTGTTCGTTCCAAGCCCAGGTACCTAGGTTAGGTACCTATTAAAATTCCTAATCAAAGCTTACGTACACCTACCTATATAGTATTTACATTACATAAAACAATTATTTTCTTTGCAGGGCTTCATAAAAAAAAGACACATACTCAGAATTTCTCAAGAAACGTTCATCAAATGTATGGGATCATTTTCATAGATCGGATAACGGCCAAACCGCTAAGTGCCAGATATGTTTAAAAAAAATAAAAACTACTGGTGGGTCTACTACGGGCTTGCACACACATTTACGAACATATTATGAAAACATTATGTACGTTAGGAAAAATCTGCATCTATTTAGTAAAAGAGGTGATAGACACCACTATAATACTAGAAACAGGGACCAACTAGTTTAGCCAGGTTTCAGGCTAGCTTAAGTAGACTCCTCTTTTATGGGGTACTGCTTAAAATGTTATAACAAAATACCTCCAAACATCCTTCAATTGAATGAATCGAAGTTTAAATCTTGTATTAAACGCACACTATGTAGGCAAGCATATTATAAGTTGGGGGATTACATTAATGATATATTTATATCATTAATGTAATCCCTTGCTTGGCTCAATACCGGTCCTGCTCCACAACCATAGGGGCAAACTAATTGATCAGCGTCTGACTTTATTGTGGCAGCTGTAGAAGATTGTAAGACTATATTTGCATTGTATAGACTCAATTTCCTAATCTAATATATAAAATTCTCGTGTCACAGTTTTCGTTCCCATACTCCTCCGAAACGGCTTGATCGATTCTTATGATATTTTATGTGCATATTCAGTAGGTCTGAGAATCGGCCAACATCTATTTTTCATCCCCTAAGTAAGCAGCGGGTGAAACCGCTGGGCACAGCTAGTATTGTATAATTGTAATGCCCATATGTGAGTACTGTAAGAGGTTTTATAACTAAAGCAATACTGGCTGTTAAAGCAGAATGTTCAAATACTCAGGTCGTTTTTATATTGAGAATAGGTTGACAGCTTTGCTAGAAGAGATGTAAATTAAAATGATTTAAATTATATTCTTTAAAACTATGATATGTGCTTTATTTAAGTAATATAATAAATATATTACGTTTGGTGGAGGCGCAAAACATGAAAGATTTTTAATATCAAATTACGCGTGCACAGAGCGTATATTGTGCGAAGATTTTTTTCTTTTAGCCCACAAATAGAGGAATAAATTGTACCTCTCGTAAGCCAAGCAGAGTGTTAAATGAATATATAGTTGTGGCCAAGAAGCATATTATGGCAAATATAATATTATAGGCGCAGTATCGTCGCCTGATGCTAAAAAGCTAAGTGGTTTTTATTGATTGTTTTTTTTATAAGAAGAGCGCAATGGCTCTAGATATGTGCTTTTTCTCAGGCACATCCAATAGAGAGTGTCTAGAGAGATTTATAATCAGTTTCGAGCTGATTGCCGCCGAAAATGAATGGCGAGAGAGCGATTATGCGCTCATATTAGGGGGATTTTTGCAGAGTGCAGCCCGTTATTTTTATAATTATACATACCGCGAAGGTATGAGTTTTTCGTCGATATGTGACGAACTAAGAGTAGAGTTCGGGTGTAAATGCCACCCTAAAAGAAAGGTTTTGAGTGTTGTAAATGTAGAGGAAATTTCACAGGAACCACTAAAGGAATGTGAACATGAAAATATATTAAAGACAGAGGATAATACTTTTATAAATTCTAGCTCAAGCCTAGATGACCTTTATGATGAGCCTAGCTGCCTAGACTGCAGCGCTATTAGTGATGATGATGATGACGTCAATGATGATGTTGATGAGCCTAGCTGCCCAGAGAGCAACACCAGCAGTGATGAGGAGGAGCCGATGGAAGTATTCGCGAAGGAACATGATACTGAAGAACATAAATCTGGTCAGACCTCTCCTATTATTATTCCAAGTGACACTACAGAACATCTTGATGTGACTGTAACAAACACACATGAAACTCAAGATGACGATCCAATGGTCTACCTTAAAGACTCCAACACAATGGAGTATTTGGTGCCAAATTACGTTGGTGAACCTGCATTTTTAGGAAAGGAGGAAGTTTTATTTTATTTTTATTTTATTTATTTGGAAAAATTAACAGTTATACATGAATCTTATACTAAGTTATAAATATACAATAGTAATAAATGTATAACCTACGACATTTTCCACAACATATATTAGAAGTTATAAATGCGCTATTCTAAGCTGTTATAACAAAAGTAGTATAGGTAAACTTAAACATAGACAGGCATGCAAGAGACAGAGAAAGAGAAGTAATAAACTATAATAAACGAATAATAAACTATTAAACTAAAATATTAATACCTAGGTATTAGAATCCAGATTTTCATTACGAATAACATATCTAAATTTTTGAGCAGTGATGGAAAAGAAGTCGATGTCCACAAAGATCTTATTGTATTGACTGGTAAGGCGTCGTAAGGGTGCACGCAAGCCTGCGTTTGTACGACAAGAACTCACTGCAAATAAAGGTCTTGCGCGCACCCCACGGCATATCGTTGTTCTGGGTACAACATAACTTATTTTGTTGCGAATATCAATACAATCATAAGTATTGCACAGATCATACAAAAAAATAGTTTCCAACATAGTTCGTCTAGATTTTAAGGTTTGCAGGTTATAATTATTTCTTCAATAAGTCATTGTAAGATGCGTAATAGTCTAGTCAACAAGTGCTTTTTTAGTCAAAACTTTTTAAAAAGCTCGGAAAAATATGGTTGAGGGCTCATTCGATTCGGGATCGAATCTAGAAAGTTTTTGAAAAAATTCAAGACCCGCTCGAAAAAATTGCAAAAGTTATTAACAAATTAGTAAACAAAAACAAAGGGGTTTAGTTTTTTTGGTATTTCTCGAAAACTATTTTATATATTTTGATTTTGAAAAAAGATTCAAAAAGAGGAGAAAATTTCCTAAAAAAAACTCCCAACTCGCGAAATTGTAGGACCAATATTAAAAAAATTACAGGGAGCTGAAAGTACGCCTGAAAACGGGTACTCGGGTTTCCGCAAGCCACGCCCCCTTCGAGCGCTTTAATGAAAAATATTATTTAAACATATTAAATGTTGATATTAAAATTTGAAAAAATTCAGACATGTACAGAACAAATTAAAGAATGAAATGCCGTAGAAAAAATATTTTTATCGCGATTTTATAAAATGTTATCCATAAATTAATTAACAATTTCTTCCGACGGGGCTATAGACATTGCAAGTTGCATAATTGTTAAACCAGAAATCTCAAAATTTTTTCCTCTCGTGGAGCTATTCTTCAAAGATTCAAGAAAGGATTTCCGTCGAGTAAATTAAAAAATTGTTAATTTTCGATTTGTTATTAACAAATTACCTAGGCGGCAAATTAAATATTTAAATAAATGTTACCAGAATTTTTTTTTTTCAATGTCGATGATCATTCGTTTTTCTATCAATAAAAGCTACGTAAAAATATTTTTTTATAAATTTTAATTCTTTTTGTTTATAAAATTGTTATAAACAAATAGATTATATATAAGATAATTGAAATTTTTTTTTGAAAAAAGATTCCTCGTAAAAAATTATGAATTTTAAGATAAAAAACGATCCTTAAAAATTTATTTTTATTGCTAAAAAATCGTTTTGTTAATTAACAATTTTTTTTTACCACTTGTTAATAATATTAAGGTACGCTTTTTTTAAAAATATCATTATTTACTATCCTCCTTAATAATCAAAAAAAAAATTTCGTTTTTTTATAAATTTTCATTGTTTATTAAATAAACAATTTGTTATAAACAATTATGTTTTTTTTGTATATTTTTTTTAGAACCATTTACACTAAAATAAAACCGACTAATTACCTTTTTGCAAAAAAAAAAATATATTTATATTTATTATCGAATAATTTTTTTTTTTCCGCAAAAAGGTAATTGGTCGGTTTTATTTTAGTGTAAAGAGTTCTAAAAAAATTATACAAAAAAAACATAATTGTTTATAACAAATTGTTTATTTAATAAACAATGAAAATTTATAAAAAAACGAAATTTTTTTTTTGATTATTAAGGAGGATAATAAATAATGATATTTTAAAAAAAGCGTACCTTAATATTATTAACAAGTGGTAAAAAAAAATTGTTAATTAACAAAACGGTTTTTTAGCAATAATTTTTTTTTTTTAAGGATCGTTTTTTATATCCATATTCATAATTTTTTACGAGGAATCTATTTCCAAAAAAAAATTTCAATTATCTTATAAATAATCTATTTGTTTATAACAATTTTATAAACAAAAAGAATTAAAATTTATAAAAACATATTTTTAGGTAGCTTTTATTGATAGAAAAACGAATGGTTATAGATATTAGAAAAAAAAATAATTCTTGTAACATTTATTTAAATATTTAATTTGCCGCCTAGGTAATTTGTTAATAACAAATCGAAAATTAACAATTTTTTAATTTACTCGACGGAAATCCTTTCTTGAATCTTTGAAGAATAGCTCCACGAGAGGAAAAAATTTTGAGATTTCTGGTTTAACAATTATGCAACTTGCAATGTCTATAGCCCCGTCGGAAGAAATTGTTAATTAATTTATGGATAACATTTTATAAAATCGCGATAAAAATATTTTTTCTACGGCATTTCATTCTTTAATTTGTTCTGTACATGTCTGAATTTTTTCAAATTTTAATATCAACATTTAATATGTTTAAATAATATTTTTCATTAAAGCGCTCGAAGGGGGCGTGGCTTGCGGAAACCCGAGTACCCGTTTTCAGGCGTACTTTCAGCTCCCTGTAATTTTTTTAATATTGGTCCTACAATTTCGCGAGTTGGGAGTTTTTTTTAGAAAATTTTCTCCTCTTTTTGAATCTTTTTTCAAAATCAAAATATATAAAATAGTTTTCGAGAAATACCAAAAAAACTAAACCCCTTTGTTTTTGTTTACTAATTTGTTAATAACTTTTGCAATTTTTTCGAGCGGGTCTTGAATTTTTTCAAAAACTTTCTAGATTCGATCCCGAATCGAATGAGCCCTCAACCATATTTTTCCGAGCTTTTTAAAAAGTTTTGACTAAAAAAGCACTTGTTGACTAGACTATAAGTGCGATAGCAACGAAAATGCATGGCCTTTAAAAATTTTCTTTGCACTTTTTCGACCATGTCGGAATATTTACTGTAATGGGGACTCCATACTGAAACAGCATACTCCAGCTGAGAGCGAACCAACGATTTATACAGATACAAGTAGGTGGAAGATCGAGTAAATACTGTAGCGGTTCTCATGATAAAACCAAACATACGGAAGGCATTATTGACAATTTTGTTTATATGGGAATCCAAATGAAGTTTGTCATCCAACATAATTCCAAGATCACGGACCAGGGTTTCTCTTTTTAGAATTTGGTTTTTTAAGGTGTAGGGATTTAGCAAGATGTTTTGAAGTTGTCAAAGTCATAAAAGACAAAGTTCCCGTTTCGACTAGATTTTAAAAAAGACGATATTTTAAGTTTCGTCATATTCCAATAAATAAACGTCCTTCACTCAATTTTATAAAGATGCCAATGAAGGGAGTGGTCCCAAATTATAGAAATACTAAGCCGGGATGCTATGAGGCTCATGAGGTTAATTAAAATAACTTTAAATCGAAAATTTCATTATTTTTCTAAGAAGATTTTTTTGAACAATCGGAGAAGGTTTCTAAACATTTTTGTATTTCCAAAAAAAGTTTATGGAAATATTTTCGTCTGAAAATTTTATATGTCATTGTCATTTTTGATTATCATTGCATTGTTTACATTTCTTATTGTTAATTTTATTTATTTGATTATTCATTAGACATTTATTTATTTATTGATGAACAGATACACGGTTATGTATCCGATATGTAGAAAAAGTCTTGTCATATAGATACATTATTTTAGTTTGGGTACTTAATTGTAAATATTAAAACCTAACGTTTATTTTTCATGTACCTAAACGCTGTCGGATGCGGCCGGGGAATGCATGATGGGCATTCAATACGGCTTCGAGTCTCAAACGTCTAGAGTAGGCATTAAATAGCCTCAACACATTCCAGATGTTATGATTGCATAGTGAAGTAAAATACAAGTTTTATAAACTGTCGTCCTTTCTGAAAGGGAGGAACATCACTCAATCTTCAGTGAAACCAACTTTACAATAAGAGGCATAGCCTTAGTAAAGTGTGTTGAGTTGACACAATTGGTAAAGCTGATGGTTGAAGTCCGACAGTTCAGTCAATATGGACTGCTAATGTTTAATTTTTTTATTGAATGTAATGAATAACCTGGAATGGATAGAGTTATAGGCAAATTGGACCTTATCCTCTTTTTCTTCCTTGAGACTCAATCGCGTCCGATGGAGTTAAAGATTATGATGTACAGTTTTATTTTATTTTTCAACCCCATCTGGGTATATATGAGCTTATCATATATTTGTTCAGGGGTACGTATCGTTGCTTTTCGGGGTTTTGCTGCGACAAAATTTCAATACTTTGATTTAAGATTTGTTAAGTGCACGTTAGCACAAGTTAATGTATAACTATTATAAACCTAAACGGAGTGACAAACTATTTTATACCAGTCATCGTATTGAAATTACCTCTCCAGAGGCGTGCCTATTTTATATTCCCCCATAGGTAGGAATTCTAGTATAGGTTAGGTAGGTCCTTGAGTATTCGAACTTAATGAATAAAAGTTAAGTTTCACTTAAGATATACGTTGATTCTTTTATTCATAAGGGTGGGCGTAGCTCATGTAAGAGGTTTTATAACTAAAGCAATACTAGCTGTTAAAGCAGAATGTTTAAATACTCAGGTCGTTTTTATATTGAGAATAGGTTGACAGCTTTGCTAGAAGAGATGTAAATTAAAATGATTTAAATTATATTCTTTAAAACTATGATATGTGCTTTATTTAAGTAATATAATAAATATATTACAGTACTATGTAATTTAATTGACTCGACGCGACGGGTGGCCTGGTGGTTGAGAGATTGTCATGCTCACTTTAATGTCTCGCTGATGGTGGCGTGTGTATCGGATCATTTAGTTCCCTTCAAAATGGTTGAGCTGAATGGGGCTGATATATGCGTCATGTTCGTGAACGGGCGCTGTCAGTTGTGACTGGTCATCTATTAGCCGCCACGGTTTGTTTTAATTAATTAATTTATCTATTAAACTCTTGTTTTGGCTTTCACTCTGGACGCTCTTAATGTGCTCGTTTTTCTACATCGTTCTCACATGTATTTATAATCACAACATCAATCAAAATGTATCCATGATTTTGTAAAAATATTATGATTTAAAAGAGTGTCCATGGAGTTTCTTGCCCGTTCTTCTCCATAGAGATCTACGCTTTGGAATGGGCAACTACAGTACTTTCACAAGTTATTATGTCTTGTGACTGGGACTGTAGCAGCATTATTTTTTCGTTTTCATGACATTCAAAAGTGCCTGTAATGGTCTAATTGAAATAAATGATTTTGATTTTGCGGAACATGTCAAAAGTGAAACAATAAAAACCATTACGCTCATGAAGGAAAATGGAGAAAGATTTGCAATGACTTTCGACGAGTGGACCTCTCTTCGAAACAGGCGGTACATGAATAGAAACCTTCATGGCAGAGCTTTCAGTGGTTTCGAATTTAAAAATCTTGGACTCGTCAAGATAACGGGGTCTATGCCAGCTACGGCAGCTCTGTCTATAATGCGCGAGCACCTTGCCAAATTCAATATCGTCCTTGAGGAAGATATTATTAGTCATACGACCGATGGTGCCAGTGTCATGAAAAAAATGGGTTCGTACATCCCCGCCCATCATCAACTCTGCCTCGCCCACGGTATTCAGCTCGCTGTTATAGATAACTTATACAAGACAACGACTACTCCCGAAGCCCAAATCGAACCGTTCTTCCAACATGAAATGGAATCCACAAACCACTCAGAGTCAGAAAGCGACAATGACAATGATTCCTCAACAGAGTATGATGGCTTCGAAGTAGAAAGCTCAAGAGTTCGCACAGCTGATCCAAAACTATTCAAAGAGGGGATTGGCAAAGTACGAAATCTGGTGAGATCAATCAGAAAGTCGCCTCTTAAAGCTGATGCTCTGAGAGCTTACGTCAGTAAAGAGTGTGGTGAAAATATCCAGTTGCAGTTAGACTGTCGCACAAGATGGTCCAGCATGAATGATATGATAGGATCGTTCCTAAAAATGAAGGACTGAGTTTTCAAACTTCTTATTGACATGAAGTCAGATGTATTTTTCACAGATGTAGAAATTCAAACATTAACCGAAATCCATCGTAGTTTGGAAGTAGTAAAAATGACCGTCCTATCTATTTGCCGACGTGATGCCACATTATATACAGCAGATACAGCATTGAAATGACACGGCCGGAACTTGCATAGAGCAATACCCTAACAAAAAAATATTCATGTACATTAATGTACAGTACGTCATTTTAAAGCTCACATACAGGTCTTTACAATAGATTATATTTTATCATCAGAGAACAGGCGAGAGACACTATTAGTAGGAAACAAAAAAAGCGCCTTAACGATTTGAATAGCAATGATCAAACATTCAGAGTTTTGTAGGCGTAACAAAACGAGAAATACTATTCAGACGCAATTTAGTAAATAGGCTAGGCTAGGTATTCATTAAACGGCTAATTCCACAAGAAAGGTAAAAGATGCGTTGGTACTACGACATCATACAACAGTAATCGTGCTATTTTACAAGAAAACAGCGTCAAGCTTAGCGCTGCCGAGGAGTCGTCGCTGCGCTCAAAGCTCACTCACTAGAAGAGTAAAATGAATAGTAGTGTAATGTAACGGATATAATAGTAAAGTAATGTTAATGGTTCCGGAAATCCAGGTTCATTTTCCTGTAGTACTTCAAACTAATTGTCGATTGGCTCGCATCGATCAGGAATGAGATTATGATTGCAGATTTATCCTCCGATCCTGTAAGGATGATTGCCATTTTGACAATTTAATAAATGTGTGTTATTTTCTCTAGATACCCACATATTTGTAAAACGTAATTTAAACTAGCAAGTCCAATGTACAGCAGAATATTAATATTAGAAGCGTAAACGATATTTTGTGGTCTAGTTTCAATAGTAACAAAGTACGATAATACGTGATAAAATCAACGCAAGACGACAATGTAAATGTCAATCAATGCAATGTCAGAATATAAAACCACACAATCAATGAACAAACATATATTTTTTTGCATTTTCTCTCGCCTATTTTTGGGAAATGTAATTAATGCGATTATTTGTTATTTACTTAAAAAGGAATTTTCATATATTATTTTATTAATCATTACTGTGCATTATCAGGGCAGGATCTGGCCATGTCCTTTATGCTGAATAAACTTGACCAGCAAAACACATATCTGGGTTCAGTAAGTTCAAGTCTCGCTGTGAACTTACGAAAGCGAATAAAAGAAAGTCGACTATTAATAGCAGGACTATTGCACTACCTCACGATGACACAAGTGAAGAAATATGTGATATTGTAGTAAAGTTATTAAAACGTCTCAAATATAAATAAAATTCTACTAGCTCACTAGGCGTCACAGAAGAAGATACTAAAGCGACGACAGCTGTTTTATTATCAGCCGAACAAGATGATGAACCCCTAGCTAGTCTCGCTGCAACGAGTGAGCTCACCCTGCAACAAGTTTTTGAGAAGGAAATGGAAAAATGCAAGAAAAGAAGAAAGCTGTGCTTCCGTCCGACGAATTAGATCTTTTGGGATTTGTAATGACTGAAAAAGCAATATACGATAATAGAGGCGAAAGAGGAGTTTATTTGACACAGGCATACACTTATCTCACATCAATTTTGCCTACCAGTGTTGAAAGTGAGCGTGTTTTTACGTCAGCCGGATATTTTTGCAATAAAATACGAAGTTCTCTATCCGACAAAATGCTTGACGCTTTTTTGTTCTTGAGAACATATTACCAAGAAAAACGAGATTTAAAAATATAAACATAAGCACTTATTTATTTCTGTTCATTTTGCATACACATTTTTTGTTGATTCTGAGTTCGGTAGTTTAATTAGTATTAAGCATATAATAAAAATGAGAAATATAATATTTCTAATGGGTAATTTATGTTCCTTATTGTTAATTTTACTTGCACATTTTAAATTGTAAGAAGTTTTGTTGATTCTGAGTTCGGTAGTTTAATTAGTAATAATCATATAATAAAAATGAGAAATATGATATTTCTAATGGGTAATTGTTGTTCCAAATTGTTAATTCTTGCTTGCACATTTTAAATTATAAGAAGTTTTGTTGATTCTTAGTTCGGTAGTTTAATTAGTAATAAGCATATAATGGTAATTGTTGTTCCTAATTGTTAATTTTGCTTACATATTTTAAATTATAAGAAGTTTTGTTGATTCTGAGTCAGCTAGTATAATTAGTAATAAGTATAGGAAAAGAATGAGAAATATGTTTTTTACTAATTACAGTACAAAAATACATAGGTAGGTACACCAAATTAAAGAATATGATTAAACAATGTTTTTTATTGCATTCCATTCAACCTCATCCGGAATTTGCAATTAAAATATGCAATTCTGATATTAATATCGGAATTCCGATATTGACATCTAATATCGGAAATCAGTATCGGAATTGAAAACCTTCCGATAATACACGCCCTACGCTAAACTGCCTTAGAATATCACTGTATCCCTGTCAAATTGTTTGAAGTTGACAGAGACAACGATGTTTTAAATCAGTTTAGTGCTAAACCTGTCTAGTGGTTTATGGTGCAAGTGGGCCTTAGAGTTTTTTGTTTTAGGTATTCACCAAAAACGTTGCCAATGAGACCTTTATGCAAGCATAAAATAGCATTTCAGTGCTTGTCTATCACAATGAAAGACATTAAATCATTTCATGACAGATTTTATCAATTTAAAAATAAAAGCAAACAAGATGCTTTCACATTAAAACATTGCACAATTAAACAGACTCAACGTCGTCGTCCAACAACTGGTAACCATAAGCCAAAGAGTTCACAAATTTCTTATTTTGTGTATAGCCCTGATTTGAAGAAACGTCTATAAGGTAGCCAGATTTTTTTTTTGATTGTTCTTCAAATTACCAAATATAGGGTGCAATCAGTGATGTCTGAATATTTTAAAATGGGTGCATTACTTACAGGGAAAAGAGGTGGCAATCACGT